>OX439049.1:20699008-21091508 GCA_949317995.1 Acholoe squamosa
ATGCCCCTCCGGCGAGTAGGGTCACTAACCCGAACTCGACGTTCGTGAAACAGGGCGACCCGGTCTCCTGTTCTACACCGAAGAATCCGCAGTATAATCCTTTTGTAAATGATAATGCTTCGCGGAACGTAGATCAAGGGGGTGTTTACATCAGAACCCAGGATAAGCATGGCCGAACTAGTAGAGTCCGGATAAGTGAGGTGCCCATAGTCCACAACCTGGACCCGGACTATACCCCTAGAGAGGCTTCCGACAGTAGTGCGGAGACCAGTGGGTTCCACATTCATGTGGATCCTAGTAACGACCCGGGGCTGGGTGCTGGTAATGACAACACCCAACCGAATCCATCAAACGATGGCGGCCAGTCAACGGGAAACCAGCCATCCGACGGCGGATACCAAGGCGCGCAAGGGGGGGGCGCTGCTTCGGGTGCCACAAGCTATAATGGTACCTCGGGTACCGGCCCCAACCAGGGTAGTGCGGGTTATACGAACCACAGTGGTACACAGTGGACGTATACGCAACCTCCACCACCGCCTCCACCTGGCAATTCGAGCTTCGGTGGTATAGGGGGCAATCGGACCTTGAATGAAACCAAGGCGATTGAATGGAGCAAACAGCAATGCACTAGATTGATGTATGCTCCCAATTCTGCCCGAAGGGTAGCCGTTATTCCTAAAGAATATGACGGTACTCGACCATGGAAAGAGTGGTTTGAAGATTTCATCGATGTGATGAACTGTAATGGATGGACCCCATACGAGGCCAAGCCACATCTGGTGAGATGTCTGAAAGGCGGGCCGGGTCGCATGGCTGTAGAGCAATGGCGAACCTGGTACGGCCTCGTTGGGAGTTTTGAGCAGTTAGTAGAAACTGCTAGTGGACTGTTATGCAATATGGTCAAGGAAGACCCGATGGTCCGTTTTAAGAAACGCACACAGAAGCCGAATGAAGCTTTCAGAGCATACGGTATGGAGCTCCATGCCCTGCTAAGTAAGGCCAGACCCGGTACTGAAAACCAGGACTGGTATATGGACGATTTGATCACTCAATTCGTCAAGGGTCTAAGAGACCGAGATGAACAAATAGCAGCGAGGGATGCCTGGAAGGAGGGCATAACACTACACGGCATATTTAATGGTATAGATATGGCCGTGAAGAAGCGAGCTATGTTAGCTGGGGACATACCTAATGCCAGCGGCTTGGTACCCCTGGCATCGGTGACCCAGCAGTCGGAGGTCGATACTCCATCAGACGACTTCGAATTGATTGATATCGAACAGGAAGACGGCACCTTCTGTTCGATGCAATTAAGGAAGAATACTTCAGGTAGGAAGTATATTCCCAGGAAATCTTTCAATAAACAAAGGGACTCTAGACCTTCATCCGAGGTCAAGAGTGACCCGAAGGCTGTCGATAAGGCGGTCAAGTCCATTGTAAGCACTGACAAAGTGAAGACTCAGTCCCCGGACATGACCAAACTTCTGGAAGACATGTGTAAGAAAATTACAGATGCCATCCAAGCCAATCGGCAAAGACCCCGGGTGGATCGCCGAACGGTTAAGTGTTTCAGGTGCCAGCGCATGGGACACTACTCATCTGAATGTACCGCTACTAAGCCGGTAATGGCTGCCTTCTATGAAGCCGAAGACGACGGCGTAGAAAGGGAGAATGCTAGGGATTCCACAGATGTGGAAAACTAGTGGGGGTTGTGTCAACGGCATCTGACATGGCCCCGAGTGGGAACGAATGCCAAAATGCTACCGGGGGTATCCCGGTGGAAGATTTCGAGTCAATTACACCTGGAGGCCGGGTGGCTGAGGGTGCGCACCCCTGCACCTCGGCCGGGGCCAGGGACCCTAGTGTTGATATGTGCAGGAGCGATCATATGGAGGCGAGTGGCCGCACTAGGGGAGAGGAAGGATGGATCAAAGAGTTGATTCGAGTGTGTGGGACACGCCTTCCCCCAAGTCATCCGTGTCTGGAATTCCTGAGAGGACTCGGATTGAATCTTGGTGATTCGGGAGACTTTCACCAGTTTACCAGTAACCCCTCGCCTTTAGGGGGGAGACGGTGGTATGTACCCATATCTGTGGAAGGCCGGGTGGGGGAATTCTTGGTGGATACTGGAGCTAGTCATTCATGTGTGTCCAAAAGATTCTTCGATTCGGTGGCCGGCAGCCATGAGAACCTCAAAACGGGGGTAAATGCTTGCACGGCCGACGGAAGCAGTATGCGTACATTTGGTAGGACGTTTATGCCTATCCATATAGGAGGCAAAGAGTTTGTTCTTTCGCCAACTATAGCAGAGGTTAGTGATGACGGAATCCTCGGATTGGATTTTGCAAGCTTATACGGGGCCGTCTTGGACCCGAGGGACGGTAGTATGGGTATACGGAGCCCGTATGGCTTGCATGTCCAATGCGTATTGAGACAGGTGTCTTCGGTCGCAGCAGTGGTACATACGGTGAAGATCCCACCGGGTACCACTTGCGATGTCCTTTGTGGCGGATCCATGGCTCAGAGGAATGAAACTGGAGTCTACGAACCCGACACGGTGTATTTGTCAAGCATCGGGTTAGACTCAGTGGATACATTAGTGGCTAATGCAGCTTGGTCCGTATTACCCATAACTAACCGAAGTGGTTCAGTGGTTTATTTGAGGCGAGGCGACAGTGTTGGAAGGATGAGTTCGGTAGAACATGTCGCCGAGGCTAAATTTAACAAACCACTAAACCCAGTTAGTCAGCATCCTATGGATGAAGAATTCCAAAAGCTGATTGATCAGTCAGATTTAAAGAATACGGACGATAAGGATTGCCTAGCGAGACTTCTACAAAAGTACGAAGGTGCTTTTGGTAGGGAAGGAGGCCCGGTGGGTAGATCCGATAAGGTGTTGCACACCATAGATGTGGGCAGCGAGAAACCTTTTAAAATCCCGTATCGTAGACTTCCCCTTAAAAAGAAGTTAATCTGTGAAGAGCAAATACAAAAACAGTTGGACCTAGGGGTAATCGTGCCTAGCTCGAGTCCCTGGTCCAGCCCTGTTTGTATGACTACTAAGAAAGACGGTACAATCCGCTTTTGTGTCGACTACCGGAAATTGAACGGTATAACAAAGAAGAACTCGTATCCTTTACCAAGGATAGACGAGACTTTAGATAGCTTGGGCGGAAACCAATGGTTCTGTACCTTGGATTTACAGTCCGGATATTGGCAAATACCAATGCACCCCAAAGACAAGGAGAAGACAGCATTCTCCAGTCATATGGGGCTGTTTGAGTATAATGTCCTACCCTTCGGATTGTGTAACGCCCCCGCTACATTCGAGGCTATGATGGAATCCTTACTGAGTGACCTTTTGTGGAAGAAATGCCTGGTTTACTTGGATGATGTGGTCGTGTTCGGCAAGTCATTCAAGGAATGCCTGGCGAATCTGCAATTAGTCCTCGACCGGATACTATCAAACGGTCTTAAACTTAAACCCAAGAAATGTAATTTGTTTAAGAAAACCATTACATACCTGGGAAGGATCATTACTCCTAACGGGGTAAGTGCGGATCCGGAAAAATTAGAAGCTGTAGAAAATTGGGAAAGACCCACGAGTGCTAAGGAGGTGAGATCATTTTTAGGATTTTGTTCCTATTATCGTGATTTCATACCGAATTACTCTCGTGTCAGCTTCCCCATGCAGTGCTTAGCTCACTGGACCCCGGGTAGGGCACGGGACCCATTCCCATGGACCAGCGAGCAAGAAGAGTCTTTTAATAAAATAAAAGATTTATTTAGGAATACACCCGTGTTGAAATATCCCACTCCCGAGGGACATTTCATCTTAGACACCGATGTGAGCAATGATGCGATTGGGGCAGCTCTCTCTCAGGTCCAAGAGGGAGTCGAAGTGCCAATAGCATTTGCTAGCAACACGTTAAGCAAGACACAGCGAAATTATTGTACCACCAAGCGAGAACTCCTCGCTGTGGTGGTGTATACGAAGAAGTTTAAGCATTTCCTTTGGGGAAGTGACTTTACTTTAAGAACAGACCATTCGTCTCTTAGGTGGCTCCTTAACTTTAAGGACGCCGAGGGGATGATTGGACGTTGGTTAGCTCACCTATCCGAATTCGGATTAGAGCATAAACAAATAGAGCACCGACCCGGTGCTAAACACATCAATGCGGATGCCTTGTCAAGACGGCCTATCCGAAGGTGCCAAAATGCCACATGTGAAGACTGCGGGGCCCACAATGCTGTGGTAGCCGGGTTGGTATTTAATTATACCACCCCCCGTATCCCCTGGGAGGAGGCTGTATGCAGCTATCTCGATTGGTCCCCGGAGACCATCAAGAAGTTTCAACAGTCAGACCCCACCACTGCGCGCATAATGGAATACCTACGGTCAGGCATTAAACCGGCAAGGCCTCTAGTTTCCCTGGAGGATAGGGAAGCGAGGCGGTTGCTGGCTCAATGGGCCGAGCTAGAGATCCGAGACGGCATACTATGTAGGTGGAAGACAACTCCCACCAACGGTAGGCTGTTGCAAATAGTGATACCCGCCCCGATGAGGAGGGATATCATGTATTATTGCCATGGCCACCAAACAAGTGGCCATTTCGGTAAGAGAAGGTCGATAGAGCGTCTACAAAGGCGTTACTACTGGCCCGGTATGAGAGGCGACCTGCTCCGGTGGATCGCCACTTGCCCGGATTGTTGTAAAAACAAACCGGGACCCGGCCTGGGTAAGCAACCCTTATCACAGGAATTGTTTGGTGTCAGATTTGCTCGAATAGCGATAGACATCATCAGTGGGATTAAGACGACGCCGCGAGACAATACTTGTATGATGGTCGTAACTGACTATTATACTAAGTACACTCGGGTGTTCCCCCTTCCCAACCACAAAGCCGCCACATGCGCGGAGGCATTTGTGAAAGGCTGGGTGCTGCATTTGGGTGTTCCCCTTATGATGCACAGTGACCAGGGAAGGGAGTTCGAGTCAGAACTTTGGCAGGAAATGTGCCATTACCTAGCCATTTGTAAGACCCGAACAAACCCGTACCGACCACAGTCGGATGGGCAGGTAGAACGCTTCAATAGAACCCTCATACAAGTACTAAAGCCCCTGGTTAATACCCACCAGGATGACTGGGATGAACAGTGCGAGTTTGTAGTACATGCCTACAACAACACTGTCCATTCATCAACTAACTGCACCCCAAACATGCTAGTGTTCGGCGAGGACATCATAATGCCCGCCGACTTAGTGTATGGAGTGGTTGGAATAGACCCGGAGGCGCCCTGCACGGTGCTGTTTGTAGAGTCATTAAGGGACCGGTTCAAACAGGCATACGAGGCCGTTCGGAAAGAACTGCTGAAGAGTGCGAAGTGGCAGAAGGTGGGCTATGACACCAATGCTAAACGAATTCGTTTTAATGTTGGGGACAAAGTACTAAGGTACTACGAGCCGCTGGATAAGCTGAAGCTCGTAACGCCTTGGGAAGGTCCATTTAAAATCGTTCGCGTCATCTCCGAGTCCACGGTGATGATAGAGGACTGCCTAACGGGTAGGAAATGGAAGACAAATGTCGGAAAACTTCGGCCCTGGAAGGGGCGCGATGAGGCGGAGAGGGAGTTCGGTTACAAACCACCTGTATCTGTCCCTAGCGGACCGAGCGTGGTAGTACCGAGGAAGCGCCCTAGAGGCCGGCCGAGAAAGACGCCGGGAGACGAGGTTATAGTAAAAAAGAAGACGAAGGCCAGGAAACGACCTAACCGTAAGAAATGGAAGAAAGTCTCGCTGAGTGAAGGCATTACGTATGGGAAGGGTCCCGCTCTGACTAAGCGAGATCCAGAAAAGGCCGTACGTAAAGCCGGGAAAAATAAAATGCTAACCGAAGGCGTTAGACGCAGCCCCCGGTTGAGGTCTGCTGTAACCTAACTCAGTACACAACGAGCTGCTGCGTGTTGTCCGCCATAGGCAGGCAACATACGTTCCACGGCCAGAGATGTCGAACGCGCCCTCCCCGGGTGGCTGTATCCCGTGAGTGGCGGTCGGATTAACCGGTACATTCGCTTTGAAGCGTTGTATACACCGCTAAGCTCCAGACGATAGCACTCGGGTAGTAGGCCGCGTCTCACATGTCGAGTCGAATGTTGGTTCGGATCTAGTTCCCTAGGTGGCGCTGCTGGTGTGGCGGGAAAGCGCGGAACTAGGTCACCGGATAGCCATGGCGGGATCTCGCGAGACGAGAGGTCTGACGTCATACTGGTCATAACTAGAGCGGACTCGTGGTGGTTAGACGCCACCCGTTTTTGCTCTAGTTATTTGTCGGCGGTTATACAGCCTGTAGCTGTCGTGTTAGCCTAGCTAACCCCCAAAAGCCTTTCTGTTGGACGAATCCTTCGGGAGGAGTCCAACAGAGAGCGCCCGTCTACAACAGACGCTTCGGGTGGCAAAGTGGATGTCCTGGACATTCCAATGTATCCTCCGGGATTCAGGACGCAGATCAGACGTCTAGCACACGTTGATCGCCAGGAAGGTATCGTGTATACCTCCTGGGGTACGTACATCCCTATGCACGCCTCCATGTTCGGATGCGGGCCCATGGCGGTGGAGCAGGGCGTGCCCGAGCCCATACCAGATGAACTCAAAACTATGGTAATGGACTCGTGTAGTGACGAGCTGGCTGACAACATGCCAGTTTCTTGGCTCCGCAACTACCTAAAGTTGGCGGAGAATATGGCGACTAACGAGAATTTAGCTCGAGCCGTCTTGATCTCTGCGGGCATCATCCAGAAGGCCACGGAGTTAAGGGAGTCCGAATCCGACATGGATACAGACTCCACGGTAACCTTGTCGTCGGTGGAAACCGACCGGGTCAAGCGATTGACCCGTAAACCTGCACCCAAGGGTCCTCTCACTGAGAGCGATCTGGAGGCTGAAGATGTCCGCATCGCCGTCGAGAGGTCCACGACCGAGACCGACCCAGCTGCCGACATCCCAGAGGCACCTGGCGAGATCTCGGAAGAGGACATCTCGCGCCAGCAGGCTGCTGTAGAGGCAAAGCGAATCGAGCTTGCCAAGCAGCAGAAGGAGCTCACCGCAGCTCGCCGGGCCCATCGCAAGCAGCAGGCCCAACGAAAAACAGAGATCTCTTCCGACTCTGACTCCCCAGTCAGCGGAAGGAGGAGCCCTCGGACAGGGGACAGGAGCCGACGCGAGTCGGATTCCAGTCCCGAAGTTCCGGCCCAACCGACTAAGGTTGTGCGCCGGAAGAAGAAGAATGGAGCGAAAGCGTCTCCGGTAGAGCCCACGCCCCCCACCAAGCCGAGGGGTAAGGGCAAACCGAAGACGCCCGCTCCCACCACTACAACCACCACGGTAGCCACCTCGGTTACTGCATCTTCTACAGCCAGCACGTCGGGTGCAAAGACGAAGTCCCCTACCAAGGCTCCGACTGGTACTACCACCTCCAGCCGAGCCGGCCGTAGGGGAGCTGACATATACACGGACAGCGAGGAAAGCGAAAGCGATCCAGAGCTGCCCGAGTCTGCCAAATCTGATTTGGAGTCCGTGACAACGTGGGAAGAAATGACCACGGATGTTCCCAAGGACGACAATCAGAAGTGGATGTGGAAGAATGCAGCCGAGGGGTTCAAGGAACGGACTCCCCGCTGCTTCGCGGACTGTGCTTACGACACAGTCCATTATATGTGTCCGAGCGCCGTCAATAAGGACGGTGACAGCGATGACGAGGAGTGGATGAAGTCCGGCCCCTCGGATACGCCAGTAGGCAAGTTCTACCTGATTTGGATTGACCAGCTCAAGTCCAAATTAGGCTCGATCTACAGCTACGAGGCCCGGACGAAAGTCCAGTGGGCAATGACCCAATGGGGACCAACCGGCAACCGCCGAAGGTGCCCGTTTGAGTCTTGCCAGCTGTCTGTCACGGGTGAGAAGATGTTCGAGACGAAGCCCCGCTTCGCTCGACACATCGTCGAATTTCATATGCATCACAAGCCTGTGATGATGTGTGTGCTCGGGGACCGCCCGAGTAAACATTGTGATGGCTCGTTCAGCACTCACCGGCGCCGAGACATGGCTCTGCATTTGCAGAAGGCCCATGGCATCGGCCTGGAGAAGACCAGGAAACGAGCCATCAAGTGCTTCAGCGAGCTCCTTGCAAATTGGTCCGCGCTGAGCATCAAGGAAGTGAAAGAGCAGGCATTCGAGACCGGATTCTGCTCGTGGAAGAGCGGCAACTTGCTGACTTACTTCCAGACGAACTCCTCGTCCACAAAATTCGGGATGCCCAGCGAGGTGCACCTGAAGGTGAAAAAGTGGCGAGGAGACGACAAGCGAGAGAAGGCCAAAGCCCGCTCTAAAGGTCCAAACGGAGGCACAGTCACGACTACTGCTTCCAAGAGGACCCGAGCAGACCGGTCCGTGAGCCCTTCGGGTGGCAAGGACCAGCCCAGACCAGCCAACCCAGCTGATCGTCGCGAGTCGGGACAACAGGTCTCGGCTCTGGAGATGCCTGGCAACCAGGCCCGCAGGTCGGGTAGCCAGGCGACCGCATCGGCGACTCCAGCCACCTCCACACCTGCACCCGCGGAACAACGCCCGGGCGAAGCCTCTGGCGGCCAGGATGATGGGGGCGAACTGTTCGCTCCCCCATCCGGGTATTCTACTTGGTGGGCTGGAGAGGGATCCTCCGGCAAACGCCCCACGTACAGTGAGTACGCGGCGAAGTTCCCTTCAATGGGACCGGCTGGACCCGAGTCGCAGGTCCTTACCCCCTTGGGCCGGGCCAAAGCTCGTGGTAGGGGCCGCGGTGGGCTGGAGTCCACCCGAGGCTCTCCGGGTGGTGGCCGAGGCCGAGGAGGCATCACGGTAGAGGGCCCGTCTGCTCCTCCAACAGGCACCCCGCCTGTCTCAGTGGAGGCCCCAGCGCCACCACCAGTGATAGTTCCACCAACAGGTCCTCGGGTACCCCTAATGGAACTAATCTCCGGTACCCTGTCAGGTCTTCAGGATCCGAACACGTTCGTCGACCACCGCGATGTCCGAACGGTTCAGATCCAGAATGAGCTGATGGAAGAATGGCAGGCATTGCACCGCCAGAAGTCTGTTGACTACTGGCGTGTGATGACTGAAGCCACCGTCAATCTGGTCTACGAGATCCAGAGGCGGGAGGAAGAGAAAATCAGGGAGCTGGAAAGGAAGAAGGTCGAGGAGGCCCTCGAGTCCTGCCGGCGAAAACAGAAGGAAGCCGAAAAGCTTAAAGAGTTTCACGAAGCTGAAAACTCCAGATATATCCATCGATTTAAGGAGGCTGACCTCAAGTTTTTCCTGGCATTCGGGAAACATCTGGAGGAGTGGGACGGCTTACCGTCGTCTCTCATCTTCCTACCAGAGATACCCCCGGATGCCCCGCCAGCCCCGGCTACTCCACCGGTCCTGGCCACTCCACCGGTCCCGGCTGCTCCGCCGATTCCGGCAGCTCTCTTGCTCCCGCCCCCCACTTGGAACCGGGCTGTCCCAACTGCCACGGTTGCTGCACCAGCATCCGAGGCAATGGACAGTCCGTCCGCAGTGATGAGGGCCTTGAGCTTGGGGAGCGAGACTCCCAGCGAGGCTTCAGCGGCGCTCTCTACGAGCAGCTGTAGCAGCTCGGCTCCATCTGCCTCAGTGGAGCCGGCTGAGAAGATGGACACAGATCCTGAAGATCTTTGAGTGTCCATCTGTTGGTGTCTCCTGGTACCCGAGGGTAAATGCATTTAGTATGCCAGAGGCACTGTTCCTTACGCTGGACTCCTGATACCTGGATCGTAACCTGCAGCGAGGATGGACGCTAACCCGAACACCCAATGGACTACAACATCTAACCGGGTCTCCATCTTCCCATCTTCATCAGGGCACATCATAACAGCAACGTGGTTTGCCACCACACATATGTCGCCGGATGGAGCTGCAGAAACCAGTCGTTCGAGGTTCGCCGGAAGTCCGGTATATTGTAAGGGTGATCCTGCTACCCTGGTAGGACACCTATATTTCATATTTTGTATAAATCTATTTTTATATCGTATATTATATTCTTGTAAGTAAAAGTCAAAATTTTTTTCGGGTTATTTACCCCACCTCGGGTCGGTAAAAACATTGTAAAAAACTTATCAATATCACCTTACTACACATCGAATATTCTTCGTCGCGTCTCATGTTTAATAATAACACACGTGTAACATTATCACCATAGGTCGATGGTCCATAAGGGGCCACTTCCTATTTTTGTTATTATTTATAAACACTTCGGGTTATATACGATGATGCCTTATTGTGTACATATAACTTATAATGCCCCTTAAATGTTCTATATTTAATACGAACTGTGTATATATAGACTTACCTATTTATTTATAACACCACTGTATAAAGTCAACAATAGTTACTTGTTAATTACACACAACCCTAGGTAAAGTCTAGTGGGGGTGGTGTAGGGGCCGGCATCATTGTATATATATTAGTGCCGTTCATCCGAGAGACGTGTTCGTGTGGTGCTTGTTCCTTCTATGCTAGCTAGGTGTCGCTTTGCGATACCTCGTTGGTACAAGAGGGGGCAGCACCATGCCTCGCGTCCAGCTCCTACTAAGGAGCCGGACGAGCGGCAGAAGGGGACTGGACATGGTCCAGTCCAGACGCTAATACTTTGACATCAGAGAGATTGAATAAAGTCCTACCCGAGAGGTAGGGGTTTCTGGGGCTTTGCCCAACCCGAACTACTCGTGTTGTGTTGGTACATCTAGTGGTAAGCGAGCCAAAGAGCCACCCAACATATAAGTCAATACGAACCATTACAGTTGCATTGTTGATAATACATGATACAATTCACAGGTGGAACATATCAGTGATTCCTTGGATTAAAATCTATAGTACATTGCGGCTAAGAAGTTAATGGGATCTACCGGTCAGAAGACTGTTGTGTGGCAGTCCCATGTAAAGAGTTTGAAATCAAGATACCATCATGAAATATACAGTGATAATACATAAGTTGGAAACTCATTAGGAATAGCTGACAGCTGTTTTACCCTTAAGACTTGTCAGATGTAATCCCCCTTCCCATACGTAACACCAACATATAAATGTTGAAAGCTACGTGTACCGGTATATTGGGTATATGGTTAGCATTGTAGAGATATAATAATAACTGGTGCCGTCTGGCGTGGCAGGTGAGACCTGTTGCCTGGTGTTCCTGAGGTTCCGGGTAGGTGGCAGCACCTATCCGGGTCCGTGGGATACCTGGCGACAAACCGGGAGCATCCATATAAAAGGCTCTGCGCTCACCTACCACGTCAGAGGCCATGTAGACCTCCGTACATGTTATATGTAGCAACATGTTTCCCTATTCATAAAACTACAGGGTAACCGGAAAGTGTAACAAATAAACTGTTGGCATACACTCGGAATACTGTCTTTGTCTTTCCTTTCGAATCATGAGACCCGAACCTAGCTGGTTAGAAACACAAACCATTACATTGGTGCCCTGACCAGTTAATTCTGGTGTGTATAGCCCGGACTATAATGTCCGAACGGCATATACATGGGTTAGATGAGGCTTCAAGGCTGCACTAATCCAGCAAGAAGGAGTGCTAGGATACCTCCTCCTTATGATCTGAATGAGCCATGGAAGGACCGGTATCAGGCCTTCGTGGATGAAGTCAACTGTAGTGGTTGGACTAAAGAAGAACCCTTGCCTTACCTAATTTGTTGGTTAAGTAAAGGCGGAAAGGTAGCTCTGAATCAATGGAGAACTGCCTATGGGATATATGGTACATACGACCAATTGGTCAAGTGTGCTGCCTACCTATTCGGCTCTATCGTAAGAGAAGACCCATAGGTCACTTTTAAGAAAAGGACTTTGGTTTAGAACTACAAGATCTATTGTCTAAAGCCCGACCAAATTGGGCACATGATGATGATTGTTATCTGCAGGAGTTGTTTACACAATTCTTTGGCGGATTACGGGATGATGACCATAAGCAAGTAGTATGGGATTCGTGGAAGGATGAAACTTTCTTCAGCGATCTGTTTATGGCTATCGATGGCTATGACAGAAAGAAGAGATTAGTGGGTTTACCCCATAGTCCCTTGTGTACATCCCCAATACAGTACTCGGAAGCACCCCTCGTGGCTCCCGGACTGGGTGAGATAGCTCCTGTAGAGTTGCATGACGTCAATTCTGACAACGTATATGTGTCTGATGAAAATGGAGAACACATCGGTGCAGTTCAAATCGCAGGCAAATATTACAGCCAAAAACGGTATCATAAAAAAGGTCTGAGGGACAAGAGCAAGTCAGGAATTTATAAACCTGCTGCTTGCTGCCCCCAAGTAACTAAAACTGTAGATACCCCCACCATGGCTGCTTCAGCCGCACCTACGGATTTAGTGGAGACCTTAGTCACTCCTTTGACTGAAGCCCTGAGGTGCCCCCGAGTGGATAAATCCCGAAGGAGGTCTTTCAGATGCCAAACTCTGGGACATTATGCTGCCGAATGTACACCCAATAAACCCGTGCCTAGACCACCGGGTAGTTATTCTGTAATTAACACAGAGGAAAACTAAAAAGGGGACTCTTGTTGGGCAAACAAGGGGGTCCCAGTGACATAACTTGCCATAGTATCACCAACCGTGATGCAGGTTCCCCTGAAGAAGCATAGTCGGCCAACACCGGATCGGGTAGTAGCATCCGGAAGGTTTGGGAACCCGATACACCAGGTGCCCAGGGAGCACGGGGGAAACCCAGTATTGGTAAAGAGGTAGACGGCTATGAGTTAGCCAGGGTTGGTAGTACCTATCTACCCCGGGTGATCCTTGTCTGGAATACCTGAAAGGATGTGGATTGACTTCTGGTGCTGACAATGAGATTCCTGTTGTTACGGATACGCCTTCATTGCTGAAAGGAAGGCGGTGGTATGTTTGCCTTACTGTCAACGGAAGGTCTGCGGAATTTCTAGTTGATACGGGAGCTAGTCACTCCTGTGTCTCCAAGAGATTCTATGATCTTATACCGGACGAGTATGAAACTCCCATATCAGGAGGAAGTGCTCAGACGGCCGACGGCAGTAGAATGCGGACGTATGGTAGAACATGTTTGAAGTTGCAGATGGATGGCCTACATGACTTTGTCATGGGTGTGACCATTGCGGATATATCGGATGAGGGGATACTCGGGTTGGATTTCGCCTCCCTGTACGGTGTGGTTTTGGAACCACAATCAGGAGTGTTGAGCGTGAAATACCCGTATCCTGTGAAAGTAAGATGTGTATTACGACAAGTAAGCAGTATGGCCTCAGTGGCACAAACTGTCCGGATTCCTGCGGGAGTAGCTTGTGATGTACTTCTACGAAGTAACCAAATATCCACACAAAACCAGACAAGTTGGATTACAGTTTGATGATAACTTTATTGGGGTAATTTGACATCGAGATGTGGGGCAAATTATTTTTATCATGCAACGTTTCGAGTAATTTGATTACTCTTCTTCAGGCAGTTATATGGTATCTCAACGAATGGGTGAGCTTAAGTTCACTTTTAGGATCCGTTGTCAAGTGAGCGCGTCCTCATGGTAACTGGTAACTATGGTGATACTGATGATGTTCTACGAAGTGATCCCGCAATGAGGAATCAAGCAGCTGTAATAGAACCGGATGTGGTAGCCTTATCTAATATCGGATTAACGTCCGTGGATACCATCGTTGCTAATGCATCTTGGACAGTAGTCCCGATTTCGAATCAGGGGACTAGACCTATGTATCTAGAGAAGGGACATGTTTTTGGGAGTGTAACGCTTTCTGAAATGGTCACAGGTAGTGACTTTAGATTACTGAATGACAAGGTTCCCGGGGATATGTCAGACGATTTGAACAAATTGTAAAAGGAGATCCTGATTTTACCTTACGGACAGATCACTCCTCATTAAAATGGTTACTGAACTTCCGAGATGCTGAAGGAATGCTCGGCAGGTGGTTAGCTCATCTGTCTGAGTATAGCCTAGAACATGGCCAAATTCAGTACAGACCTGGAGTGAAGCATATCAATGCAGATGCCTTGTCTTGGATACCAATTCGGAAATGTGATAATCCGGATTGTACTGACTGTGGAGCACATAGAGCGGTATTAGCTGGGATTTGAATACCTTTCGAAACCCAGATAGACAGCGTCTTGGATTGGTCTATGGAAACCATAAAACAATACCAGGAGGCTGACTCGCTAACTGCTAAGCTTTTGCAGTTGGTACCAGAGGGTATAGGACTTAGTATGGAGGCCTAGTGGAGCCACCATCTTGAATTTCGCTGGTTGAGGTAACACCCACTGATAAGACATACCATGATGGGTACCTTGTCCATGGTTAACACCCACTTCCAGGGACATGCTGGTCCCATCTTATCAGTTCTTATCAGTGTGTGTCGCCGAAACCAGCTCCAGACCAGCTAGTGGCCAATACGTCCAGCCACACCAATAGTTTCGCTGGAAAACCGAGAAATGAGATGGTAGTGTGTGACTATCATACTAGGTATACGAAAGTCTTCCCATTACCAGATCACAAAGCTGTGACATGTGCCGAAGCCTTTGTCAAAGGCTGGGTGCTGACTTTTGGTGTGCCCTTGATGCTACATAGTGATCAAGGCCGAGAATTTGAATCTAACTTATGGCAGGGTATGTGCAAATACTTAGCTATTTGTAAGACCAGGACTAATCTGTATCGCCCTCAAAGCGACGGTTTAGTAGAAAGATTCAATAGAACACTTATCCAAGTTCTCAAATCACTAGTGAATGAGAATATGGATGACTGGGATGAGCAATGACATTTTGTAACACATGCTTATAACAGTACCGTACATTCGAGTACTAATTGTTCTCCCAACTTACTATTATTCGGAGAGGACCTTATAATGCCTGCCGACCTAGTATTCGGAGTCGTAGGCATGGAACCTGAACTACCTTGCCATGTAGTTTTTGTCAAATGTTTGAGAGACAGGTTCCGAAAAGCTTACGAATCTGTCCGACTTGATTTAGAAAAGAGTGCTCGTTGGCAAAAAGTGGGTTACGACGTGGACTTAAAAATGAGAAAGTTTAAACCCGGTGATAAAGTACTGAGGTTACATGAACCTTTGCGGAATGTTAAATTAGCATCCAATTGGGATGGTTCATTCGCTGTAACCCAGGTTATCAGTGATTGTACGGTAATTATAAGTTCCGACATTGGACGATTCTATAAATCGAATGTTGCGAGGTTGAGAATATGGTCTGGGAGGGAGACCTCCACAGAAATGTATGGTAAAGGATTTGATAAGGTTATGAATGTGAATCGAATCCCTGACCAGGAACCTGACCCGAGACCCAAAAGGAAATGGGGCAGGCCAAAGAAAGTATCTATTGGGAAGCCACCGACGTTACCGAAGAATAAGCGTGGTGGTGTAAAAAAGTCTCGGCGGGTGTAGACAGCAAGAAGAGGAAAGGGGTTCTGAAGACTACAGGGAACCCTAGAGAAGGCTCTTTGAACTGTTAGGTTCGGAAAGGAGTTGCCCGAGGAAGGGGTAATCGTCCGTCGCAGTCCTAGATTAGCCCAGAGGACTGCAGTGACCTAACCCGTATACGCAACGAGTGTGTTGTCTTGTAATCCTGTTTAGTGTTATATGTTATGTAAGAGCCTAACAACTGACCCGAAAGGTGTATTTGTCGTCGCTGTACGATGTACCAGTGGGTAGTGGAAGGATAATCCGGTGGATTTGCATAAGCTTTCCATAAACTCCACACAAATCCCCAGACGAGTCAACAGCATGAGCGATAATAACATCAAAACATTCATTTGTTTATATTTTTGCGGTCCGCACGTGTTGAGCGTGTGACGTCATGGCGTCCAGTCTCGGCTGACCTCTCGTGACCCCGCTTTCGAGCATGGAAATGACGTCACGGAACCTGGCGTAAGGCCATATTGTTTTTAGTAGTAGGACGAGGCGGACAAGTTTTACTACTAAAGGCGTTTGCCCCGACAGATTCAAGGCCCTAGGGAGGAGACTTTGTGTTGCTCCGGCACCTGACCAGGCCAATAGAGCTATTGCCATGGGAGTCTATCGGAAGCCTGATAAGCCCACATGGAATATGGTACGAATGGATGTAGACTGGGTGGGTTGCATAGCCGATAAGGTTGGGCAAGTCAACCCACATCCGGAAACCCTCCTGTACGATCTCCATACACTTAGGGAGTTTCGTACCGCCGCTACTGAGTTCGAGAAGTGGGATGATGCCTTCTACATTGTAGAAGCCGAAATCGAGCACACTCTACTATCCCAGTAGACAGACATGGTGCTCTGAAGATGATCATCTCTTGTAGAGTGACTGAGGAAATCAGAGCCCGGAAAGAGTTGGACCAAGTCGAGGCGGAAAAGAAGCTGAGGGAAACCAAAGCTCCTCCCATCCCGACTATGAAAATGGCTGGTAGAATTCCGGATACCCCCAAGGCTTCAACCAGTGGTGCTTCTGCTGCAACTCCCAGCCCTAAGCCAAAGGATAAGGATAAGGATCCGAAAGCTGAGGCCAAGGTGAAGGATCCAGCAGAAGAGGACAAATGGGAGTTGTCAAAGAATTGGAGATCTTCCACCTGGAAGAAGAAACATCTCCCGGACTCTGTGAAAACAACCTGACCCACCCAAGGCTCCACCCCACCACCACTGGACCCTCCTCCTCTGCACCATCCTCTAACACATGGTATTTCCACTTCAACGCCACAGACCTTGGATACCCGTAGAACCAACCCCGCCGCACAGACTATGGGCACCCGGAAGACAGACACCACAAAAGCTACAGACACCACACAAGCTACGGGCACCGCACAGAATTCTAGATCAAACCAGACCAAGGGAGTCCCTGCCTTGGCTCCCCCACTTGCACAACACAGAGACCAACCGGAGTGCACCACCACGACATCACCAGAGACCAAGCTGCGGATAACCGACGCTCTCCACAAGACTGGGTCCCTCTGCCTGACGACCTTGACCCTGACTGGGATCTAAATCAGGAGGATGAGAACTCCCACCACACACCACCTCCAAAGGACTACTCACTCTTCAAAACTTATATGACAGCTCTGGTGGGGATTCTGATGCCACTGCTGATGAAGCCTCTCCTGTACAGGGATCCCCGGCCCAGACGCTGGACACACGCTGTCACCCACCTTTCCTGTTGACACTCACCCTAAGGGCCTTCCACGTATGCCCTCGGACACAACCCTCCCAGACGCCGCCCACACCCGAAACTCCAAACCGGCTGGCGACCTCCCAGACCATATTTTTCACCTCTGGCAAAATGGCTGAAACATGGGGGCTTGGTCGGCCAAAATCACTCAGTGGGCACAGGCACTACGGACTAGCTCTGGTGACGGCCACCTTGCACCATTCATTTTGGGGACTGAACCACTATCTAAGGAAGGTCCTACCAACACCATCTACAAAATCACAAACATTCATAGTCTACTATCGGACCCTACTAAAGGCACAAGGAGAGTTCTCGGACATTGAGGCCTGGGCAGACTACGCGGGCACCACAAGCGGCTGACACCGACAGAAGAACTGGGAGGAATGAGACCAAGAGGAGGACCGAGACCCACCAGAAATCCAAGCTTAACAAACTAGCTCAGCTGGACCGGCTGCACCTGGAAGGGAAGTTAGCTCTGGAGCTCTCCCCCCTTCCAAGACCACCCTCCGACCACAACAGCTACAACACAAACACCTGCAGCAGCAGGACAGACAGCAACCCCGAACACCCACTTACTTAGAGCAGCGCTCCCACTAAACCCACACACCTCCTGAGCCAGCCACGGTCGACAGGCTGACCCGGACCAACTCGGATGACAGGCCAACCTGTGCAGACAGACCAAAGCGGGCAGCTTGGAAAGCTTCAGGAGTCATGACTGACACAAACAGGAAGCCCTCCAGGAATCCTGACAGGAGTAGCTCACACGACAGAAGGAGCAGTGGTCAAACAAACATCCACCTTCTGGCTCCTCGGCCCCCCAGAGACACTCATAACTCCTCCTTCAGGCCACGGAATGGATCCGGAGCAGCAACAAAGAACACTTCTGCTCCACCAGCCCGTAACGAGAGGCCCCCAAGGGACGAACCTCTCAAGAGCAACCACTAACCTTCACCCCACAAGGACTCAACCTCACACAGGAGTCGCCCTTACAACAGGACCCACATTGGTCATAGGAGTTGCTCTCATGACTTAACACCTCTCTGCCAGGTTCTCGGTCCCCGAGAGATGACCACCGCTCCGTGCCAAACCGAATGAGCGGAACCCACACACCAAGGCACCAGGAAACTTACAGCAGCAGACAAGAGGGCCACCCCCCTCCCCCTTCTGATAGGAGATACCAGGGTGTCTCACGCCAAGACACTCAGGCGACACGAACCCCTGATACACATAGGACACATCAACTGGGCTCTTTTAGACCTTCTCCACACCACGACGCCACCAAACACACCTCACCTGCCTCCCACGACAGGGTCACCACCAATAAGCGCCCACGCAGAAACCCTACTCCTGAATGCTATCACCCCTTGGACAGCCCCCGTCAGGGTTTCAGGGAACCCGTCCGCCTCCATCACCCACCACAGGAAGTGGACGGATTGAATCATGGAAGAGACCACGCTCGACCACCTCCCAACCAGCACCACCCCAACCAGAGAAACGAGCCCAAACACAACCCACAGGGGTCCCTCTCTCGGTCCACGACATGGCCACCCTGGCGAACATGGTGCATACAGAAACATTGAACACACAGCCTGACTTTGCCCTTCATGCAACTTCCTCTTACACATGAAGGTCATAGCAGCCTTCTTCAGTCAGAGAATAGAGTCACCAATAAATGAAACCTTCCATACAGTTGTCAACTTGTCTTCTTTCCAGCTCTCTCAAGCGCAACATTCCCTCTTAGATAAAGGTTTAAATTTCTGCCACACACCAGTTGAACCTAACAGACCTGACCTTCGACAGGACCTCGAGCAATTTCACCGCCTCCTGAAGATACAACAGCACTTCTCCCACTCGGAATCCCTCAAACGTCTACGGTCTGCTATCACACAACAGCAACCACCCACCCCCAACTTACCCCACAACCACCTCACCCCTGCCCCTTACCCCTCTACTCCCATCCCGGACCTGCCTTCTACCTCTGCCCGCACCAGGTCGCGTCCCACAGACTACCAAACTTTGGTCTCCTCCAATCTCCACTCCTCCAAGGTTCTCAAATGGGACCAATCCTGGCTCCCCCCTAGTACACCCCTACCTCTAAGCGCTTACTGCTTACACAACCTTCCCACTCAACAAAAAAATGTTATTTAACGTAAAAAAAATGTTTTTAACGTTTGAAAACGTTTTGCCATAGGGAAACATTCTGAAACGTTTTGCAACATTTTTTGTTGACTTGGTTTGCACTCTCAACGAAGTCAAAACATGAGCCCCCAAGGTCAACAACCTCCCACCCAAAGAAAAGGTAGCACTAACACAGCTATCCAACAACCCTCATAACGTGATCAAACCTGCTGACAAAGGAGGTGCAGTGGTCATACAAAACAGAGACGACTACATAGCAGAAGATAACCGGCAACTCTCGGACAAGAACTTCTACACAGAAATGGCCAGTGACCTCACACAGTCGCACTCTGAGGAGGTCAACTCCTACTTACTTGGACCGCACTGGGCAGGCAGACTACAGAAGAACCTACTGAAAAAACTCACAACCACATGCTTAAAGACCCCTCATTTCTACCTGCTACCCAAGATCCATAAGAACGCCACATCAATGCCTGGCCACCCTATCAACATAGCCAACAACTCAGCAACAGAGAAGATCTCGGCATATGTAGACATTTTACTAACACCATACATCCCTGAAATACCATCCTACATCCAGGACACAACACACTTCCCCAGCAAGCTATCTTCACTTGGACCCGTCCCCGAAGGAGCCCTTCTCTGCACCTTGGAAGTCACCTCCCTCTATACCAATATCCAAAACAATGAGGGGCTAGCAGCAGTCAAGAATCTCCTCCATCAAAAGAGACACCCACAGTTTGGTGAAATGTCTAACACAGACATCCTCAAACTACTGGAACTCATTCTGACCAAAAACAAATTTGACTTCAATGACAGTCACTATTTCCAGACAAGGGGTACCACCATGGGAATTCGAGTGGCCCCTACCTTCGCAAATATCTTCATGGCGGACTATGAGAACAGGTTTGTATACACTTACACACTCCAACCACTTCTCTGGGTCTGTTTCATCGATGATATTGTAACGTTTCGTTTCGACTTATATGATGGGTGGCTCTTTGGCTCGCTTATCACTAGAGATACCAACACAACACGAGTAGTTCGGGTTGGGCAAAGCCCCAGACTTTCTACCTTTCGGGTTGGCCTTTATTTATGCTATCAAAACACACGTCTGGACTGGACCGTGTCCAGTCCCCTTCTTCGGATCATCCGGCTTCTTAGTAGAAGCTGGACGCAAGGCATGGTGCTGCCCCCTCTTGTACCAAATGGGTATCGCGAAGCGACACCTGGTTGGCATAGAAGGAACAAGCACCACACGAGCACGTCTCTCGGATGAAGCGCACTAATATATATACAACGATGCCGGCCCCTACACCACCCCCCCTAGACTTTACCTAGGGTAGGTGTTAAAAATTACCTATTGTTAAAGTTGTAGTGTTCTACCCCTCGATGTTTAATCGAATCTTTCGATAAACAACGAAGAACAACTATTCAGGTTCCAGTTAAAACTTTATTGTCTAATAACACATAGGCATCAGCCGTTCTCGATCACAGTTACAGGTGGCAGAGTTTGAACTCTACAACAGGTCCGACACTAGGCCTTCTAGTGTCTACAGTTGATATTCCACATACACCTCCTCTGTGCAGCGGCACAGAGGAGTACTAGAATATGGTAGCCGGGCAGCCGCCAACCATCGCTCACGATGGTCAGTCGGGGCTGAACTGACCCTGAGGAAGGCCGTACAACGGCCTTATATACACCGGAGTCGAGGGCCACGTGACCAAGTGGTGACGTGGCGCTGGACTCCAGCGCCCCCAGGCGTCGGGTAATAGAGGTGCTCTCAACGTCGCCCACGAGGACCACGAAGGTACCTCGAAGACGACACGGGACCACCACACCACCCCCCACTAGACTGAAACGAGGTCTCTGAAAATTCAGAGACCCCGGATCAGTCTAAACAATTAGATAATAATATGAACTACTGGATCTGTCAACATAGTCGACAGAAACAGCAGAGGAATATATAGAAATATAGTTCCTACTGTACTGTAGAAAAAAAATTATTATCACAGTTAAATTATAAGGCTTTGCTCCATCCAACGTAGGAGACCAGTGTCGAAACACTGCTTCACGACCTGCTCCTGGTCGATCCGAGGGAGGCACGACCGGGTATGGCAACCGGGGTCGTGTCGTTTCCTCCCTGTCTCGTTGAGAAGCTCCTTCCAGCGTAGGAAGCCCATCGATAGTGTACAGTATACTATGATGGTCCTTCGACCGTGAGGCCGAGGATGTGTGGCACCACCGGGTCCTAAGACCAGGGTGGCGTCGGATCCACACAGCTTCGCAGGGAGGTCCGGGGACAGGAAAGGTACCCCCACTCGTGGAGGGTACACCGTCGTCCGGGAACGAGTTCCCGGGGGTTCCGTGCTGACATCGAGACTCTGTTCGATGTCAGCGATCCACGCTAACGAGGAGGAGCAGTAGTATCATACTACTGATCCTCCGAGATGGACCGTGTAGCGGCGTCGATTTCAGCCTGCTCTCCGTCAGTGCGCTCCTCTCCATGTGGAGCGCTGGCGGCTAGCTGGCCCGAAAACGTCGGCGACTCCGGCAATGGGACCTCACGGTCCATTGTCGTACTCCAAGCCTCGTTAGAGGTCTCGGGTGCATCCCGGGAGTCCCCCTCAGCATCTGAGTGGAGAACGGCCGAGTCTGCTGAGTCGCTTCCGTCGTCGTCGTCGCTCTCTTGACCTTCACGGTCGTCCTTGTCTCCCTGGTCAGGGGGAGGCGTTGGAGAATGATCGACGACATCAACGTCCCCGTCTATATCCATCGACTGTTCCACCTCGGCAGGTTCTACTGCTTGGGCGGAAGCCGACGGGTCCAGACAGACGGCTACGTTCGCCGGGGCCAGGGGAGTGATGCCCTGAAGATCCGGATGGATCCTCGGTGACAACACTCTCTGGACCGGTGGCGGCGTAGGCTCGGTGGTTCCCGAGAGGGTTATCAAGGGAACCGAGGAGGAAGACGGGGCTGCTGGCGGGTAGACGGAGGCACCGAGAGACCTACCCGGGGTGTCAGGCTTGTCCTGCACCACCTGCTCTCGGCCCAACATCGTCATAGCCGAGCTCAGACTGTCCATCTTGGGAGACAATTCCCTCAACGGATTCGTCTGAGCCGCCAGCGTCCTGACGTCAGGGACCACTCCACCCTCGACGAGGTACCTCTGCGCTTCGCGAGAGGGCTCAGTACGAACGGGCTTCAGGGTTCGGACGCCATGGTGCTTGTCCCTCATCCATTCCGAGAGTTGGACCCCGAAGACTCTAAAGAATTCGCGGTCGATTTCCTCCCAGCCTTCTATGATACTATCCCTCTTGGTAATATCATATTGGGCTGTGCCTCAAAGTTATTGAGACGCGTTTGGACATCGGTCAGACGAGAGTCCATCTCCATCTGAACGGTCTGGCGCGCCTCATTCCTAAGAGCCGGAAGGAGCTCGTTACGGATGGCCATGTTCGTTCTATCGAACAGGCCGAACAAGTAGGCACTCGCTTCCTCACGAAATGCCTCACCGAACTTGTCGATAGCAGGGCTGCCCGTCATCTGTAGAATTCCCTTACAACGTTCCACGAACGTCTTCGGGACCCCACGTTCGACGCCATCGCCGTAGGCAGGCTGTGCCAACTCCCAACGCAAGGTTGCTGTTGGGGTGTCGGCGCCTGTCACGACGTTGGAGAAGCTAGCTCCTGCTGCCGAGGTCAGTGTCGCGCCTCCCACGTGAACACGCGGCGTGGCAGCTGGGGTGCTGTCCTCCGCCGCCGCAGGGGGTTTGACAGGGGGAGACGAGTTGGTGGTCACCTTGGGTTGCCGATCACGACCACTCCAGGTTTCCACCGTCTTGCCTCCAGTTTTAGCACCATTGGTGCTTGGTTTGGCTGAACCGGTCGAAGCAGTCTTCGACTTTTTAGGAGCCGGGGCCAGGGCGGCTTTCGATGCCTTTTCGGGCTTCGAGGGAGCACCCTGCGGCTTAGGCTTCTTAGGTTCAGTCGAACCGGCAGACTTCCCAGCTTCTGTAGAGTGGGGCCTTTTGTTCCCACTCGTAGAAGCTGTCGGTCCTGGGTCCCGAGGACGACTGGCCTCCCGCTTCTTCCGTTGCTCTACCCTGAACTCGGGGTAGGCACCGTAGAAAGCGGGCATCAGTTCCGGTCTGATATACAGGCGCTTTGTAGACGGGGGTGCGGGGGCCATCCGCATCCAGTGTCTAGTCGGCGCGCCTGTCTTCTCATTCCGTTCGCACTTTCCAACCAGTGTCTCCACTAGTTGGATAGCGCCCTCGGCGTTGTACTTATGGGGTTGCTTGTACGACTTGAGATGACGCGCCATCAAGCCCCTTCGTGAAGTCACGAAAGGAGGAGAGGTCGGGTCATCAGGGTCCTGATAACATGGAATGGTCTTTTCCACCTTAACACAACCGAACTGCGGACGGATGGCTCGATGCTCTTCAACCAAGTGTCGAGCATACCTGCCGTCCGTCGCATATACGCGAGGGGGGAACCCCTTACGTGTGCAGTTCTCGAAAGCACACTGCTGCCCTGGATTGAAGATGCGCCATGCGAACCCAATCCGCTGTCGCTCGGGCAGCGACACCCCCGACGAGTCTGAGGCATTCGTGATATTCTCGATCATCGAGACATACCAGTCAATGGCATGACTATCGTCCGAATACCATTCCTCGTCGTCACTACCATCCTTTCCGCCGAGACTAGGGAGTACCACTTGACCATTCTTGCGGTAGTCCTGAAGCTTTGTCAGTGGCCTGTCATCGACGTACTCAGCACGTCGTTTGGCAGTGATCGCTGACAGCCGCTTCCACTCGTCGACAGCCCTGGCCGTGTCTGGGGGTGAGGATACGGTGCTCTCCACGGCACCGGCATCGACCTCCGACGGCTCGGTTCCAGGTTCCGGTGGAGCAGTAGACTCGCTACTCCTCTCCCGGGCTGGAGCCTTCTTGGCTGCGGATTCCTTTTTGCTACCTTCCTTCTTGGGCACCCTAGGGATCTTGAAATCTTTCAAGGTGCCCTTGGATGCCTTCGATTCAGTGGGCTTCTTGCCCTTAGAACCTGAAGGGGTAGCACTTTTCGATGGAGCAGGTGTCGACGGCTCGTCGACCTCCATCTCATCGGGAGAAGAGTCTCTCGAGGCGGCAGCAGCTGCGACCTTCAAGTCGCGCTTCTGCTGCTTAGCTGCCTCTTTCGCCTTCCGGCGGAGCTCCTTCTCCCGCTCCTGGGACTCAGCCAAGGCTTTCTGTGCATCCTCGATCTGCTTCAGAAGGGCTGCACTTTTAGCCGAGGTAGACTCGAGCTCTTGCTCGGGTCTGGTCCTCTTGGACTTCTTCTTCTTCTTCTTCTTCTGCGACTTGTGGCTCGCCGAAGAGCTGTACCCTGACTGCTCGTCGGACGAGGACCCCATGGTTCTTCCTGAACTGCCGGGTTCCACCAGGGAGAAAGAAGACTCCGGGTCTCGAACCGTACTCAGACGGGACGAGACGTCGAAGAGAATCTTCGAGGTTTTTCGATCCGCACTCTGGCGGGTCGAAGCCTCGAAGGTGCCTTCGATGTACCTCGAACCGCACTCAGGCGGCTCGAGGGACCGAAGACTGGAGTCTCGAGAGAACACGAACCTGCGCTCACGCAGGTCGTGTCCCTCGACACTAGGCAGGGGAGACCTCCTACACTCAGGTAGGAAGTCCCCAGACGGAGCGTACCAGCTGGAATAAGCTAGGCTTAGTCCAGCTTATCTGCGTCCGACTCTCACGAGAAGGGCGCAGATGTGACCTCCGTGGTGTGCGACGCGGCCTTTTATCCCTGTGGCGCACGCCTCTGATTGGAGGAAGGGCCTACGTGACCGAGGAGGGCGAGCCCCATTGGTCCACCGCGCATCACGCCATGACCAAATAAGGTAATGCTCAAAAAATAGAACGACTCACTCTCCCCTCACCGTCACGCTCTGGTTCTCCAGTCGCAATTTTTGCATATGCCGTTATTTCCTATGCGGTCTATGGGTTCCAACACTAGTAACATGGATAATTTGGGCACCCCCCCCTTCATCAGACTACCGGGATTAAAAAAATGGTTCCAATATGGATCTACCCTTCAGGCAGAATCCACCAGCCTATGCTGGGAACCCCTCCACACAGTCAAAATAAAAGTGGGACGCCCCACATTTCCATGTTTCCAGTATCAGGTTGTCTCAAACTAAGAGGCAATCGCATGACTTCTCGTTGTGTAATTTTTTGTTCACCGTCGGCTTCACGTCCACAGACAGATTTACTCAAGAACGGCACCCGTTATTTTAAAGCCTCATTAAAAACACAGGTTAGTAAAGCTGCTGCTTAGTATTGTGCGAAACATCGATTACTGAGTAGGGTTTAATCTAGGACTTTTCCTGATTTTAACCTTTACTATAGGAACGAGTGTTGAGCCTCGGGGCGGGTTACTATCACCCCCTCCTAGCCCGCCGTCCTTTGATGTGGCCGGGCCGACCGGGCTATTACCCCGTTTCCGTCGGCGTCTGCCTCCCATCACTTGTGACGGTGTGGATGTAGGAGCCAGAGTGTTTGCTCTGGATTTCCTTTCATCCTCGACACTCGCCGACCGTTCCTTTGATGAGCCTTGGCGCTTAAGCCTCGCTCGAGTCATAGGTCCGGACTGGAGTGACTGATCTTTGACTTCAATCGAGACGTCTCGATGTGAAGTTTGTTCAGTCGTTCGCGCCTTCAAGGGGGGGTCGGGCTTCCGACATCCCTTCAAAGGCTGTTTAGATGCTTTCGACTTATCTCGACGGGCCGGTCGACCATGGCGCCGCTTTGATGGCATCCAACACCTCCACCTCGCTCAGTTTTCGAGCCTTTTGCTGTCGTTTTCGATGACCCAGCGTAGTTTGTTTTTTAGACTGCACTTCCGGCCGCGACCTTTCGATCTCTATTTCGACCTGTCCAGAAACAGACTTAGCCCTTTTCGTAGCCTTACGAGAAGGTGAATCATCATCAAGTTGTGGTTGCAACAACTCGACAGTTTGTGATAGCTCTACGCCCAACCACCGGCGCACTCTATCGACATTGCTCTTTTGCAACCGTCCGCGGGATGATCAAAGTAATAATGTCGACTCAGAGAGGACAGAATCTACTACGAACGGCCCATCCCAGTTGGGGGCCAGCTTCATAGCTGCTTGGGGGGTGTGGTACCTCACCACCTGTTCCCCAACTGAGTATCTTCTCTGCTTTAGCCCATAGTCATACCCGACCTTCTGGCGTTCCGCAGATTTACCTAGGTTTTCCCTTACCATGCTGTAACTCTCTCTCAATCGGTCACGAAGTTGTTCCACGAAAGTGACGGAACAAGGGACTTCGAGTGGGTTCTCGATTGAGCCGAAAATCACATCCGCTGGCATGAGAATTTCTTCCCCGAATACCATCATATTTGGACTGCATCCAGTAGAACTGTGTTCAGAGCTGTTATATGCGGACACCACATATTTAGCCTGTTCATCCCAGTCGTCCATATGTTTGTCTACCAACATAGTCAGACTCTGAATCAATGTTCTTTCCACCTGACCATCGCTCTGTGGTCTGTATGGATTGGTTCTCTGTTTTACAATCGTCAAATATTCACACATCTCAGAGAAGAGTCGAGACTCAAATTCTCGACCTTGGTCGGAATGCAGAAGCAACGGGACTCCAAAGGTCAAAACCCATTCGTCCACGAAGGCCTCTGCACAGGTCTCTGCCGTGTGATTTGGTAGGGGAATAGCGCGTACATACTTGGTGAAGTAATCCTGGATTACTAACATGCAAGTATTCTTGTTTGGCGTGGGTGCAAATCCCGAGATGATATCCATAGCTATCCTCCCGAATCTCACCCCGAACAACTCTTGGTGCAGAGGAGACTTACTCATGCCCTCGCCGGGCTTTACCAGGCAACAGGTAGGACAATGCCGAACCCAACGACCTATGTCCTTTCCCATTCCGGGCCAGTAATATCTCCTTTTCACTTTTTCGAGCGTTCGTTTACGACCAAAATGTGCCGCTGTTCGGTGTCCATGGCAAAAGGAGAGTACCTCGCCCCTCAGTTTGCGTGGTACCACTACTTGAATCGTGCGTCTAGCTCGACCCGCCTCGACTTTCCAGCGACACAACAAGCCTTCACGGAAGGTTAATAGAGGCCATTGCCCTACTAATTTCCGTACCTCGGCGCTCTCGATTGATACATCAGGCCTAGTGGGTTTAGCCCCCTTAACTAGCCATTCAGCAACTCGTTTGATGTCGGCGTCCGCTTTCTGAGCATCAATGAGTTCATGGAGAGACCAAAATGCAACACCCACCCGGCTGTCTACTAAACCACCTACAGCTGCCAATACAGCATTATGACTGCCACAGTCTGTGCAATCCGACCTCTGGCATAGCCGCACAGGGATACGACTAAGACCATCGGCATTTAGATGCTTGGCCCCACTTCGATGTTCGATCTTAGAGTTTTCGAGACCGAACTCCGAAAGGTGGGCCAGCCACCTACCCATCATTCCTTCAGCCTCTTTGAAATTCAGGAGCCATTTCAAAGATGAATGATCGGTGCGGATAGTGAAGTTACCACCATAGAGGTAGTGCCTAAACTTCCTGGTGTACACGACAACCGCCAGCAGTTCTCTTTTGGTGGTGCAGTAGTTTCGTTGTGTTTTACTTAGAGTGTTGCTAGCAAATGAGATCGGGACCTCCACTCCATCCTGCACTTGGGATAGAACAGCCCCGATCGCGGTATTACTAGCGTCAGTGTCCAAGATAAAACGACCGTCGGGTGTGGGGAATCGAAGCACAGGTGTCTCCCTGAAACTTCGTTTTAACTCGACAAAGGCATGTTCGGCTCTTTCCGTCCACGCGAATGCCTCATAACGACCTCTACTACCTTTAGGTTTTTGGATCACTAAGTCCTGTAAAGGGCTTACGAGTTCCGCGAACCCCGGGATGAACTCTCGGTAGTAGGAACAAAAACCAATGAAGGATCGAATTTCCTTCACTGTAGTGGGCCTAGCCCAAGTCATTACATCGCTAATTTTCCCCGGGTTGGCTTCTATACCCTGTTCAGACACGATTCGGCCCAGGTACTCGACTGAAGTCCTAAAAAGTTGACACTTTTTAGGTTTTAACTTCAGTCCCCATGCCCTAATCCTGTTGAAGACTTCTGCCAGATTCGCCATTGCTTCATCCGTCGTTTTGCCGAAGACGATGATATCATCGAGGTAAACCAGGCAACTTTTACCTAGCAAACCTCTCAACATCTCCTCCATCATTCGCTCGAATGTGGCGGGGGCGTTACACAAACCGAACGCCATGTGATCGAACTCGTAGAGCCCCCTCTGGTAGGAAAAAGCGGTTTTCCTCGACGTCGTCGGGATTCATCCCGATCTGCCAATATCCTGATTGGAGATCGAGACAACTAAACCACTTGTTTCCTCCTAGGGCATCCAAGGATTCGTCGATGCGCGGGAGGGGGTAAGCATTTTTCTTAGTCACTCCATTCAGACATCGATAATCGACGCAGAATCTCATGGTCCCATCCTTCTTCGTCACCATCTGGACGGGACTGGACCAGGGACTAGTACTTGGCCTAACCACCCCCGTATCCAACATCTCCTTAAGTTGTTCATCCGCCGCAGCTTTCTTGCTGAGCGGAATCCTTCTATACGGGACTCGGATAGGTTGTGCGTCACCCGTGTCGATGTTATGCAGACATCGATCGGTGCGCCCTAACGGTTCATCCGGGGATTTAAAGACATCCACATGCTTACGTAGTAAGGCGGACAGTTTCAGTCTTTCTTCTGGCTGGGTCAGGTGGGTGTCGCCATACATGTCTAACAGCCAGGTAGGGAGCTCCCCCGTGCGGGTGCTCGCGATTTCCGCCGTCTCGATGTCTGCAGCTTCTTGCTCGAGACGCATGATCACAGATCCTACCTCCGGTGAAGAGAGTTCACCGTTTCTGTCAGCATACTGTACAGTACCGACCACCTGGCCTTTCTCCAGGACAATGTCTCGATTCAGTGGATTACAGACGGGAAACACTGTTCGACGGACATTGCTGACAAGGGCAGCCTCACCAACCAACCCAAAACTTCTCAGAGTTTTCAGGTCGGGTTCGACTATGCCCTGTCAGTCTCTTTCCAGACCGTCGGATTTTACCAAGACATCGCACCGATGTCTGGCAGGTATCCTAGTGGTCTGTGCTACTGAAGCTATCGATGACACTCTCTTCAGTTTACACTGATGGTGCTCTTCTACCGGCTCGGTCATGACCAATTGACCCGTCCTTGGGTTCAGGATCATACCGTATAATGCCGCGAAGTCGAGCCCCAGAATGCCATCGTCAGCCACATCGGCCACTATTGGGCTAAACACATAGTGGGTCGATGCGACCTTAAGAGGTAGAACCAATCGACCATAGGTCCGCATTTCGGCTCCAGACGCAGTGCACGCCGTTATTCCCTCGTAGAGATTATCTGACGGCACCACTAACGTTTTCGCGAGTTCCCGAGAGACAATGGTGTGGCTGGCACCAGTATCTATCAGGAAGTCTAGAGAACGCCCTCGAATCTCTGCAGACAGGTACCATCGTTTCCCCGACAAGGGGGCGGTTCCTGCTAGCATTCTCAACCCTACGTCAGTACTCAGATCGATCCCTCTCTTCTTCAGAAAAGAGAGACAGGGATCATCTGAGGGAAGCTCTGTTGCGCAGACTCTGGCCAGCTGCCGCATCAGGGCTTCTCTCCCGGCGTCGACTTTCACTTTCGATCCAGTCGAACCCTCGACCTCGGAGTTCGGGCTGCCAGCGCCCTGTTCCTTGGCCATTGAGGCTTTTTCTACACCGACATCTTCGGAACCCGACCGGTGATCAACCGGTGCCTCTGTGGTAAAGGGCTGGGACGGCCCTACCGGGACCTTACCTAGTTCCCTCGAATCTACTGTCGTCTGATCAGGAGTGCCAGAGGTGCTGATACCTTGGCTTTTCGATGGTCGGGCAGCTCGATTGCCACGTCGACTGCTCCTGTACCTTGGGTTTGGAGGCCTTGTTTGGTGTTTTCGATTTACCAGCGGATTTCTGACCTTTCTTAGTCTTACTCCCCGCCCCGGGCTTCGAGTATGAGGACACTTCGCCCTGTCCCTCCTCGACCAAAGCGGCGTCGGCCAACGCCGACAATGCATTTGTCGAGGTAGGATTCACCAACTTCGGCAGTTTCCGCAACAACTCGTCTGCCAAGTCCATGAGATCCTTTAGGGACATGTAAGTGCGCCACTCCCGAAGAACGTCTTGTTGTAAATCAACGTCATACAATCCTCCTATGAACAACTGGTTGACTTTGGTTATGAGCCATTCAACCGAGAAGTCTACACCTGGATAGGCATCGCCGGCAAGACGTCTCAAAGCAAAGCCATAGGCTCTAATGCTTTCGTTCTTGCCTTGGCGTCTCTTCTCCATTGTAACAATGGGGTCTTGAAGGCTAGAAGTCATGCCTTCCATTACCATGTCGACCAGTCCCTCCAAAGTCCCATCTCCATGCTCCTCCCATAGCCACACAGTATCAGCTGCAGGGCCATTCTGGAGTAACATGAGGAGTTGAGCTAATGCCATACTCGAGGTCCATACATTTACTCAACGGACGTGATTGAATCCGTGGTACCAACGGAGCCAATCGTCCTTCCATGTAAATGGAGGGCACTCGACTGACCTAGTTCGGGCTGGTTCGTGCCCGATAGAGGTATTTTCAAACATTCTGCTTGATCTCCTGACCTGATCAAGGGCGAATGTTGTGCCTCTTCTAGGTATTTGATGGTCCATCCCCATGTTTCTCATAGTCGTGTCTGCACGACTGTGATTCATCCCCCAGGGATTACTAGAATCGGCATCACTCAAGCGCGAAGCCTCGAATCTGATATCCCTATATTTGGGCGGATCAACATGTTGTTGGGTCGTGGTAGGGGTCGAGAACTGTCCGATCACTCCACTTAGACCATCGGTGCGTGGCATCGAAGGAACAGGTAGGGGCCGACGCGACCTCGAATCAACTTTCGAGATGTCGTCGATTGCCCCCACCATTCTCAGCCTGCTGTTTTGAACGTTCCGCCTGCCTTAATTCCGACACTAGGAATTCCAGGCGGGTATGTTCGGGCTTCGAGAGATCTCGTTGCTCGCTGATGGCAAAGAGTTGCTTGACCTCCTTCATGGCACGGTCGAGCCACTCTCTGTAGTCAGGGTTTTCGACTAGATCCCCTTGAGTAGCAACTCTAGTAGTGCTGCATTCACTACTTTGTTGCTTATCTCGAAGTCTAGCGGTACGCAATTTCGATTCCGTCTGCTCCTTCAGACGTTCCTCGAGTGCGAGTTCATCACGAACTTCTTTATTCACCCTGGCTTCATCAGCCTTTCTGCGAGACAATATCTCTCGTCGGAGCTCATCGATTTCACCACGCATGGCTCCCAAAGTATCCGAATCCTTCTGATCTTTCAGTGACTGGGCTACTAGGGATTCAGACTTCAAGGAATTAAGCTCGGCCTCATGCCTCGCTTTTTGTTCCATTAGGACCTGATATTCCGCCATTTTGTTTGCGTATTCGATTCGTTCCTCAAACCGGCGGATACACCTTCTCGCAGGTGCCTCCATACGGAATAGGGGGATCAGGGGGTGGAGGAGGACCACCACCCGGAGGCTTTGGAGGTACTTATGGTACGAATCCTCCAAGGAAAAAGAGACTCAGTCGCCGAGTATCTCTTTCTCCAGGGTTACAAGCGCTGCATGACTCTAATGCGGCGATTGCTAACTTAGGTGTTGATTGTTACAATCAAGGTCTGGACGATACGGAGATCATGGAATGGAGTAGGGGTTTAACCCTTACTGGATCCACGAATCCGGCTAATAGAGTAGCTAAGATACCTACCCCCTTTAATACCAAGAATCCTTGGAAAGAGGAGTATCAAGGCTGCGCGGATGTCATTAACTGCAATGGATGGGGCAAAGCGGAAGCTCTCCCTCATCTAGTATGTTGGTTAAAGGAATGTGACGGGAAGGGAGCCGTGGAACAATGGAGAGATTCCCAAATTGTAGGACTCTCGGCTCATATGAAATATGATGAACTCATAGAGATTGCTTCATATTTATATGGGAATATAGTTGGAGAAGATCCTTGGCTGACGTTCACTAAAAGAACGCAGAAACCTAAGGAATCTGCCAAAGTGTTCGGCTTAGAATGTCAACGACTGTTGCATAAAGCCAGACCTCAATGGAGATTAGATGATGAATGCTTCCTAGATGAAATGTTTAAACAATTCATCGAAGGATTGCGGAATCAGGAACACAGGACAGTGGCCTGTGAAGCTTGGAAGAATGATGCCTCTTTGACAGATTTGTTCCAGTCCCTAGATCATTATGATCGTAAGGCCCGTATCTTTGCCGGGAAGGTACCTCAACGGATGTCAGCAATGATAGTCCCGGAAGGAATACCCGAAACCGATTCATCCGAATCAGGGGAACCTGACGAAGATGAAAACGTTGGGGCCGTTGGCCAAGGGAACCCCCGGTACAACCGGAACTGGGGAAAGAAACCGGGTTACGTCAAGGAGAAAGTGATTACCCCCAAGCCTCCTGTGACTCAACCAGATACCAAACCTACTACCGGTCCGTCTTTATCAGAGGACCTGGTTAACAATTTGGTAAAAAAGATTACTGAAAATCTTAGAAGGCCTAAGCCTGATAGGAGTGTAGTGACATGCTTTAGATGTCAGGAAACTGGGCATTATGCTGCCGAGTGTGAGGCAGATAAGCCAGTTTACAGAAACGCTTGTTACCGGAACAATCCGAGTAAGAAGGACTCAGTGAAGAAGGAAAACTGAGAGGGGGTGTCCATGAAGGCAACCGGATTACCCCCCGAATGAGTGATTGCCATGACTGCCAGCCTATCGCCGCTTGTGGTACTGGTGAGAATCCTCTAGCGATTTCGCCCAGCAGTGAAGCTAAGGGACCTGATCAGTTCCTTACTCATGAGGCTGGGGAGACTGATAGTACACCAGGTGTCAAGAACCGGCAGAAGAACACAGAGGGGAAACCCGATATCAGTCCAGAGGGAGCGGCCAAGGAGTTGGCCAGGGTGGGGTGTGCCCAGCTTCCCCCTTGTCATCCTTGTCTCGAATTCTTGAAGGGATGTGGATTTGACCTCGGCGCTAAGACGAAACTTGCTAAGTATGCAAGTAGTCCTACCTACTTGAAAGGTAGGAGGTGGTATGCAGTTGTATCTGTGAGTGGTAGATCTGCGGAGTTTCTTGTCGATACGGGTGCTAGCCACTCCTGTATTGCTAAGAGATTCTACGATCTTTTGCCTACGAATCATGAAACTTTCACAACGGAAGGAAATGCTTGTAAGGCCGATGGTAGCATGATACAAACGTTCGGTAGAACATGTATGAGGTTCAGTCTACAGGAAGATAAGGACTTCATCCTTACTCCTACTGTGGCGAACATCGCGGATGATGGTATACTTGGTCTGGATTTTTCTGCATTATATGGAGCAAGGTTAGATTCCCAGAGGGGAATATTGGAAGTGAGAGACCCGTATCATCTCGAAGTACAATGCATACTTAGGCAAGTAAGCAGGGTAGCCAGTGTAGCCCAGACTGTTAAGATACCACCGGGCACAGCCTGTGATGTCTTATGTCGAGCGGACAGACAGTTTTCAGGAAAAACTGGAGTTGTAGAGCCAGACATGGCAATGTTGTCAAGTATCGGATTGGAATCCGCCGACGTTCTAGTAGCTAACGCTGCTTGGACAGTGGTTCCTATATCCAATACCGGTAATAAGACTGTCTACGTACAGAAGGATACGACTCGGGTCAGTTGTCCTCTCCGAATTGGTAGAAGACTGTGAACATGTTTCGGCGCCCGGAGTCCCTTCCTCACCCAAAAGGAGTCCGGAACTAGATACTCTAGTAGCTGAAAGCCATGTAGAAAATGATGAACAACGTGAAGCTCTAACTGACTTGTTATATAAGTACCGTAAAGCTTTTGCAGCACCAAGTGAACAATTGGGGCGTACCGATAAGGTACTGCATACGATTGACACTGGTGAGAATGAACCTTTTAAGATTCCTTATAGAAGACTCCCACTAGCCAAAAAAGGGTAGCTGAGGAGGAGATAGCTAAAATGCTTGAACAGGATGTAATAATTCCATCAACCAGTCCTTGGTCTAGCCCTGTGTGCATGGTACCATCCATTTTTGCATAGATTACCGGAAATTGAATGGTATGACCAAGAAGAATTCATATCCCTTACCACGGATTGATGAGACTATAGACTCCCTTGGAGGTAAGCAATGGTATTGCTCTCTAGACTTACAATCCGGGTACTGGCAAGTGGGTATGCATCCGAAAGACATGGAGAAGACGGCCTTTTCCAGTCATATTGGGTTATTCCAATATAATGTGATGCCATTTGGATTGTGCAATGCACCGGCGACATTTGAAGCCATGATGGAAACTTTATTAAGTGACCTATTATGGAAGAAATGTCTCGTCTATCTAGATGATGTGATTGTCTTTGGGAAGACATACAAGGAATGCTTGGAAAATTTAGGTATGGTTCTGGAGAAGATCATAACTAATGGTTTGAAGCTGAAGCCCAAGAAATGCGATCTTTTCAAAAGATCTATTAATTACTTGGGGCGAATAATCTCGAATGAAGGGATTAAAGCCGATCCGGAGAAACTGGATGCCGTGTCAAATTGGCAGGCACCCACGAATGCAAAAGAAGTTAGATCCTTTCTCGGATTCTGTTCCTATTACCGGGACTTTATCCCAGGATATTCAAGGGTTGCTTTTCCTATCCAGAGTTTGTCTCACTGGACACCCGGAGTGAGAAAGGAACGATTCCCTTGGGGATCCGAGCAAGACAAGGCCTTTATGAAAATAAAGGGTCTGTTTGCAAGTACACCCGTGTTGAAGTACCCTACGGAGAATGATCATTTCATTCTAGATACTGATGCTAGTAACGAAAGCATAGGAGCCGCCCTTTCTCAGGTCCAGGATGGGGTTGAAGTTCCTATAGCCTTCGCTAGTAACACGTTGAGTAAATCTCAAAGAAACTATTGTACCACTAAACGTGAGTTGTTGGCTGTGGTGGTCTATACGAAGAAGTTCAAGCACTTTTTGTGGGAAAGTGATTTCACTCTACGGACTGATCACTCTTCCCTCAGATGGTTATTGAACTTCAAGGATGCAGAGGGGATGATAGGTCGCTGGTTGGTGCACCTATCCGAATTCGGTCTAAATCACAGCCAGATTGAACACCGAGCCGGGGCAAAACATTTGAATGCAGATGCTTTGTCTAGAATCCCAGTGAGGAAATGTGCAAATGCTGAGTGCACTGATTGTGGAGCACACAATGCTGTGTTGGCAGGGGTTCGAGTTCCTTTCGAAACCCATCCGAAATATGTCTTGAATTGGTCCTTGGAGACCATCCAACAGTTCCAGGAGTCTGATGCAGTCACATCACGTTTGATTAAGTTCCTTAATCAGGGTATCTGTCCTCCAAGACCCGAAGTGTCATTGGAGAACAGAGAGATGAGACGATTCTTAGCTCAATGGGCCGAGCTGGAAGTCCGGGATGGTATTCTGTTTCGATGGAAGAACTATTCTAATAGGAAGAAAACCTTGCAAGTTGTCATACCTAGTGCTATGCGACGAGATATTATGTATTTCTGTCACGGGCATAGAACTAGTGGACACTTTGGAAAGAAACGGTCTCTAGAACGTCTAACCAGACGATACTATTGGCCCGGCATGAGTACAGATCTCACCCGATGGGTAGAGACCTGTCCCGAGTTCTGGACCTTTCACTATAACTCTATAATCACTATAGTGATTGCACAGTGATTATTAAATCACAGCTTGGTAAATGTTACAAGTCAAATGTAGCGAGATTACGCCCATGGAGGGGGAGGGATACCTCCACCGAAATGTACGGCGATGGTCTATTGGAAATAATGTCGTGTTGAGTCGTGTTAAGCAACTCGAAGTGGTACCGACCCGAAAGCGAGGACCTGGGCGGCCACAGAAGGTTGCAGACCCGAAGAGGGTGGTGCCCCCTGTCGTAACATCCAGAAAACAGGGGAAGATACAAAAAGTCTCGGCAGGCGCAGGTAAAAATAAGAGGAAAGGTCCTTCTAAGGCTAAGAAGACCTTGGAAAAGGCTCTTATGGATACCAGGTCAATAAAAGAGGCCTCAAAACCTCTTAGACGCAGTCCAAGGTTGCTAAAGACTGCCATAACCTAGCCTGTTAACACAATGAGTGTTTTGTCCTGTACTGTGTACTGTTATATGTTGTAACCTAGTTCAATGTTTTTGAGCCGGTCATGAGTTTCTGGAAAAGGTCCTATGACAATGTAGGGGTATGGTATTTACACTTTACGTTCATGTACCCGTGAGACTCAGACCTAGGTCCTTCGGGTGTAGTGGGGGAATCCGGATGGCAGGTGGCAGCACCTGCCTCTGGGTTCGTATCCATTACACCAGGGGGCCTACCACTCGTCCGCCACACGTCACGTGGCCGGTCTGAGTTTCGCGGGCTTTTTCCCCTATATAAGGCTGGTCCTAACCCATGTTCTTCAGTAGTGGTTTACCCACTGCTCAACCAGGTCGTTACCCGAAAGGGTAACCGAATGCCCTAGTAGCATGTAGTCCTCTGAGGCTGTGATCGTATGTAACATAAGCTATGAAATAAAAGCTCGGTTGCCTACCCGGAAACTTTTCTCTCTCTTCATTATGATTTAATCTAACTTAACGAGACAAACCACTACACTGGTGCCGTGACCAGTTGGTCTTCGGGTAAGTGCAGTCAGAAATGACTGAGCTGAGCCCAGTCAGGGGAAATGGCCCAAATCATGAGCTAAACTCCCCGATGGAGGATGGTGAAATCAAGTCACCACCCCAAGGTACGGAGTGGAGAGATCCACTGGAACACTACCCTGATGGGTTAGAGGATGTAAGAAAAAACTTACATGATGAACTGGATGAATTTGGAGACTCCTTATTCATGCCAGGAGGAACTTCAAAACCTGCACCAATGCATAAAAGTACTGCTCAATTTGGTAAACTACCATTTGAGGTACCAAAGCCTAGTGCAGGTATGTTTGAAACTCCATATAGTTCTCGAATTAAACACCAGAAATGTGGATTCGAAAGGAACAAAATGGACGAGCTTGAAGACATGAGAGCTGAATACGAGAAGATCCAGAAGGATCTTATTACACTGACCGGAACCCGAGACAAGATTCTGACTGAAAACAAACAGTTGATATCAGAACGTCTTGATTATGATCAAAGTTGTAGACGCCAACAACAATTGTTATTGGATCAGATGGAGAAAGAAAAACAAGATTTTCAACTCCAGCACGAACAGTATCGTGATGCACTAAACACGGCGGATCTGGAATACAGAGCCTCGTGTGATGAGTTGAATAGAACTAAACAAGAGTTAAATTTAACTCAATCGGCCTATGGTAAGTACCAAGAAGAGCTGATGAAAATTGAATCAGCCTTCAAGGATGCTCGGAAAACGTATCAAAAACAAACCGATGAGCATGAAAAACTCAAAGGTCAATGGATACGTGAATCCACAGATTTGGCTGCCAAACAGACAAAGATGATGGATGATTATTCCGAACTGGAAGCTATCCAGATGTCACAGTATCTAGAAGATACTGGTCGTGCAGTAGGCACTCTTGAATCAGACTTCACTGTTTCAGGAATTGCCCTAAACACGACGAGTAATCAGATGAACTCTTTGAGGGGCGATGACGGGGTAACAGAGACAACTGTACCTCGTTATGAAGGAGTAAAGAGTCATCAGGTTAGATTTACGGATAATACCTTCAAACCTCTTGGTTTAGGTACGGGAAATAGTGGGGGTGACTCTGCGAGTGGAACTAAACAAAGCCACTCGGCAAAAACCTCCACCTTTGACGGCGGATGGCCACAACAGTCACCTTTAGGGGGACCAAATGGCCTGTATGCCCAGTATGGATGGAGTCAGTCCCAAACAGGAGCGAATCCGTCCAAAGGTAACACCCGGAACATGTCCGGAGGAACAACCGGACAATCATCCGGGAATTCCAGTCAAGCTGGAGGGCAATCCGGATGTGACCAAGGATCCGGACCTTCAGGAGATCGTTCCAGAAGCAGACCCTCTGCCGGTGGGACTGGTTCCAATAATGGAAATCAGTCGTATGGAACAAAAGGAAACACTAATCCCAATAGTGGTTTCTTTAGCTTTGGTGGAAATACACAACCCACCAATAATCCAGGGCCAACTCCTCAAACCGGCGGATACACCTTCTCACAGGTGCCTCCATACGGAGCAGGGGGATCAGGGGGTGGAGGAGGACCACCGTCCGGAGGCTTTGGAGGTACTTATGGTACGAATCCTCCAAGGGAAAAGAGACTCAGTCGCCGAGTATCTCTTTCTCCAGGGTTACAAGCGCTGCATGACTCTAATGCAGCGATTGCTAACTTAGGTGTTGATTGTTACAATCAAGGTCTGGACGATACGGAGATCATGGAATGGAGTAAGGGTTTAACCCTTACTGGATCCACGAATCCGGCTCGTAGAGTAGCTAAGATACCTACCCCCTTTAATGCCAAGAACCCTTGGAAGGAGGAGTATCAAGGCTGCGCGGATGTCTTTAACTGCAATGGATGGGGTAAAGCGGAAGCTCTCCCTTATTTAGTATGCTGGTTAAAGGAAGGCGACGGAAAAGGAGCCGTGGAACAATGGAGAGATTCTCAAATAGTAGGACTCTCAGCCCATATGAAATATGATGAACTCATAGAGATTGCTTCATATCTATATGGGAATATAGTTGGAGAAGACCCTTGGCTGACGTTCACTAAAAGAACGCAGAAGCCTAAGGAATCTGCCAAAGTGTTCGGCTTAGAATGTCAACGACTGTTGCATAAAGCCAGACCTCAATGGAGACTAGATGATGAATGCTTCCTAGATGAAATGTTTAAACAATTCATTGAAGGATTGCGGAATCAGGAACACAGGACAGTAGCCTGTGAAGCTTGGAAGAATGATGCCTCTCTGACAGATTTGTTCCAGTCCCTAGATCATTATGATCGAAAGGCCTGTATCTTTGCCGGGAAGGTACCTCAACGGATGTCAGCAATGATAATCCCGGAAGGAATACCCGAAACCGATTCATCCAAATCAGGGGAACCTGACGAAGATGAAAACGTTGGGGCCATTGGCCAAGGGAACCCCCGGTATAACCGGAACTGGGGAAAGAAACCGGGTTACGTCAAGGAGAAAGTGATTACTTCTAAACCTCCTGTGACTCAACCCGATACCAAACCTACTACCGGTCCGTCTTTATCAGAGGACCTGGTTAACAATTTGGTAAAGAAGATTACTAAAAATCTTAGGAGGCCTAAGCCTGATAGGAGCGTTGTGACATGCTTCCGATGTCAGGAAACTGGGCATTATGCTGCCGAATGTGAGGCAGATAAGCCAGTTTATAGAAACACTCGTTACCGGAACAATCCGGGTAAGGAGGACTCAGTGAAGAAGGAAAACTGAGAGGGGGTGTCCACGAAGGCAACCGGATTACCCCCCGAATGAGTGATTGCCATGACTGCCAGCCTATCGCCCCTTGTGGTACTGGTGAGAATCCTCTAGCGATTTCGCCCAGCAGTGAAGCTAAGGAGCCTGATCAGTTCCTTACTCATGAGGCTGGGGAGACTGATAGTACACCAGGTGTCAAGAACCGGCAGAAGAACACAGAGGGGAAACCCGATATCAGTCCAGAGGGAGCGGCCAAGGAGTTGGCCAGGGTGGGGTGTGCCCAGTTCCCCCCGGGTCATCCTTGTCTCGAGTTTTTGAAGGGATGTGGATTTCACCTCGGCGCTAAGACAGAACTTGCTAAGTACGCAAGTAGTCCTACCTACTTGAAAGGTAGGAGGTGGTACGCAGTTGTATCTGTGAGTGGTAGATCCGCTGAGTTTCTTGTCGATACGGGTGCTAGCCACTCCTGTATTGCTAAGAGATTCTACGATCTTTTGCCTACGAATCATGAAACTTTCACAACGGAAGGAAATGCTCGTACGGCCGACGGTAGCATGATACAAACGTTCGGTAGAACATGTATGAGGTTCAGTCTACAGGAAGATAAGGACTTCATCCTTACTCCTACTGTGGCGAACATCGCGGATGATGGTATACTTGGTCTGGATTTTGCTGCATTATATGGAGCAAGGTTAGATTCCCAGAGGGGAATATTGGAAGTGAGAGACCCGTATCATCTCGAAGTACAATGTGTACTTAGGCAAGTAAGCAGTGTAGCCAGTGTAGCCTAGACTGTTAAGATACCACCGGGCACAGCCTGTGATGTCTTATGTCGAGCGGACAGACAGTTTTCAGGAAAAACTGGAGTTGTAGAGCCAGACATGGCCATGTTGTCAAGTATCGGATTGGAATCCGCCGACGTTCTAGTAGCTAACGCTGCTTGGACGGTGGTTCCTATATCCAATACCGGTAATAAGACTGTCTACGTACAGAAGGATACGATCCTCGGGTCAGTTGTCCTGTCTGAATTGGTAGAAGACTGTAAACATGTTTCAGCACCCGGAGCCCCTTCCTCACCCGAAAGGAGCCCGGAACTAGACACTCTAGTAGCCGAAAGCCATGTAGAAAGTGATGAACAACGTGAAGCTCTAACTGACTTGTTATACAAGTATCGTAAAGCTTTTGCAGCACCAAGTGAAAAATTGGGGCGTACCGATAAGGTACTGCATACGATTGACACTGGTGAGAATGAAGCTTTTAAGATTCCTTATAGAAGACTCCCACTAGCCAAAAAAAGGGTAGCTGAGGAGGAGATAGCTAAAATGCTTGAACAGGATGTAATAATTCCATCAACCAGTCCTTGGTCTAGCCCTGTGTGCATGGTGACTAAGAAAGATGGTACCATCCGTTTCTGCATAGATTACCAGAAATTGAATGGTATGACCAAGAAGAATTCATATCCCTTACCACGGATTGATGAGACTATAGACTCCCTTGGAGGTAAGCAATGGTATTGCTCTCTAGACTTACAATCCGGGTACTGGCAAGTGGGTATGCATCCGAAAGACATGGAGAAGACGGCCTTTTCCAGTCATGTTGGGTTATTTCAATATAATGTGATGCCGTTTGGATTGTGCAATGCACCGGCGACATTTGAAGCCATGATGGAAACTTTATTAAGTGACCTATTATGGAAGAAATGTCTCGTTTATCTAGATGATGTGATTGTCTTTGGGAAGACATACGAAGAATGCTTGGAAAATTTAGGTATGGTCCTGGAAAGGATCATAACTAATGGTTTGAAGCTGAAGCCCAAGAAATGCAATCTTTTTAAAAGATCTATTAATTACTTGGGGCGAATAATCTCGAATGAAGGGATTAAAGCTGATCCGGAGAAACTGGATGCCGTGTCAAATTGGCAGGCACCCACGAATGCGAAAGAAGTCAGATCCTTCCTCGGATTCTGTTCCTATTACCGGGACTTTATCCCAGGATATTCGAGGGTTGCCTTTCCTATCCAGAGCTTGTCCCGCTGGACACCCGGGATAAGAAAGGAACGATTCCCTTGGAGATCCGAGCAAGACGAGGCCTTTATGAAAATAAAGGATTTGTTTACAAGTACACCTGTGTTGAAGTACCCTACGGAGAATGATCATTTCATTCTAGATACGGATGCTAGTAATGAAAGCATAGGAGCTGCCCTTTCTCAGGTCCAGGATGGGGTTGAAGTTCCTATAGCCTTCGCTAGTAACACGTTGAGTAAATCTCAAAGAAACTATTGTACCACTAAACGTGAGTTGTTGGCTGTGGTGGTCTATACGAAGAAGTTCAAGCACTTTTTGTGGGGGAGTGATTTCACTCTACGGACTGACCACTCTTCCCTCAGATGGTTATTGAACTTCAAAGATGCAGAGGGGATGATAGGTCGCTGGTTAGCGCACCTATCCGAATTCGGTCTAAATCACAGCCAGATTGAACACCGAGCCGGGGCAAAGCATTTGAATGCAGATGCTTTGTCTAGAATCCCAGTGAGAAAATGTGCAAATGCTGAGTGCACTGATTGTGGAGCACACAATGCTGTGTTGGCAGGGGTTCGAGTTCCATTCGAAACCCATCCGGAACATGTCTTGAATTGGTCCTTGGAGACCATCCAACAGTTCCAGGAGTCTGATGCAGTCACATCACGTTTGATTAAGTTCCTTAATCAGGGTATCTGTCCTCCAAGACCCGAGGTGTCATTGGAAAACAGAGAGATGAGACGATTCTTAGCTCAATGGGCCGAGCTAGAAGTCCGGGATGGTATTCTGTTTCGATGGAAGAACCATTCTAATAGGAAGAAAACCTTGCAAGTTGTCATACCTAGTGCTATGCGACGAGATATTATGTATTTCTGTCATGGACATAGAACTAGTGGACACTTTGGAAAGAAACGGTCTCTAGAACGTCTAACCAGACGATACTATTGGCCCGGCATGAGTACAGATCTCACCCGATGGGTGGAGACCTGTCCCGAGTGCTGTAAGAACAAACCAGGACCCGGGTTAGGCAAACTGCCATTATCCCAGGAACTGTTTGGTGTAAGGTTTGCTAGAATAGCTGTTGACATTATTAGTGGGATTCCCCCCACTCCTAGTGGCAACACGTGTATGATGGTCGTGTCTGATTATTATACCAAGTACACCCGAGTGTTTCCTCTACCGGATCATAAGGCTGTTACTTGTGCTATGGCCTTTGTAAAAGGGTGGGTGCTCCACCTAGGTGTCCCACTCATGTTACATAGTGACCAAGGCAGAGAATTTGAGTCTAGTCTGTGGCAAGAGATGTGTAATTGTCTGGCGATCTGCAAGACAAGAACTAATCCCTATAGGCCACAGAGCGATGGACAGGTAGAGAGATTCAATAGGACTTTGATCCAAGTATTGAAGTCTCTAGTAAATGAGCAGATGGATGATTGGGATGAACAATGTGAATTTGTGGTACATGCCTATAATGGCACTGTACATTCGAGCACAAACTGTTCCCCTAATCTCCTCGTTTTTGGAGAGGATTTGATTATGCCAGCAGATTTGGTGTTTGGCGTAATAAGAATGAATCCGGAAACCCCTTGCCAGGTGATGTTTGTAGAATCCCTACGGGATAATTTCAAACAAGCCTATGAGAGGGTTAGAGACGAGTTGCAGAAAACTGCGCGTTGGCAGAAAGTTGGCTATGACACAGGTCTAAAAGCTAGATTTTTTAATCTAGGGGATAGAGTACTGCGTCTACACCAACCTCTAGCCAACCTGAACTTAGCCAGCAATTGGGATGGACCTTTCACTATAACTCAGGTTATTAGTGATTGCACAGTGATTATTAAATCACAGCTTGGTAAATGTTACAAGTCAAATGTAGCGAGACTACGCCCATGGAGAGGGAGGGATACCTCCACCGAAATGTATGGTGATGGTCTATTGAAAGTAATGGAACAGAGTCATGTTAAGCAACTCGAAGTGGTACCGACCCGAAAGCGAGGACCCGGGCGGCCACGGAAGGTTGCAGACCCGAAGAGGGTGGTGCCCCCTGTCGTAACATCCGGAAAACAGGGGAAGATACAAAAAGTCTCGGCAGGCGCAGGTAAAAATAAGAGAAAAGGTCCTTCTAAGGCTAAGAAGACCTTGGAAAAGGCTCTTATGGATACCAGGTCAATAAAAGAGGCCTAAAAACCTCTTAGACGTAGTCCAAGGTTGCTAAAGACTGCCGTAACCTAGCCTGTTAACACAACGAGTGTGTTGTCCTGTACTGTGTACTGTTATATGTTGTAACCTAGTTCAATGTATATTTGAGCCGGTCATGAGTTTCTGGAAAAGGTCCTATGACAATGTACCCATGGTTTTGGACGGATAATCCGGTGGATATGCTTATGCTATCCATAAACTCCATAATACCTAGCGAGTTGTCATGGTTGAACCCTGAGTACGGACGGACGACCGATCGGGTATTGTATTGTTTTTATGTAAGGGCGCGTGACCTAATTAAGGGCACGCGGGAAAGTTGTTGACCCATTTTCGAATGGTCACGTGAGGCGCCGGTTTGATCATGCGCAGCGATTCAAGTTCGAGTATCCCGCCATATTGTCTTATTCCTGCGAAGGAAGAAGACGTGGCCGAGGGTGGTCTTACTCTTGTTGGAGTCTGATAGCCTGTGACAGCCATATTCCGAGGTGTGCCCTCGTTAAAAGGCACCCGCCTTTCACTGGGTAAGCAGTACTTACTGCTTATCCGGTGGATTGGGATATTTTATCCCCGAACAGCCACTTCTGTCGATGGCAGAAGAGGCTGTCCGCCTTGGCGGTGGTGCCGGTGCCAGCACCCCGCCGGAGTATGGAAGTGGTTCTCCCCAGAGTCCCACTTATACATACGACGATCAGCAATACGATGCTGATTGTGATCAGATGGATCAACAAATGAATGTTGATCAGTACTTCTCTGGAGTAGACGATAGTGACGTAGAATCGTTCTATGACGCATCCGACAACTCCAGACAAGTTAGTCCTGAACGCCGAGGTGTTCAACAACAAACTGATGTAGGTGAGCCTTATGTAGCCCCTCCATCCGAAGGTTTGAGTGGAGAGCCGGCAGGAGTCCAGTCTCATGACAGGGCTCTGATGCCACCTCCCCCTCAATTGCCGCCTCGTTAAAAGGCACCCGGTACTTTGGGACCTGCTTCTCCGGTTGACAGGCCAATGTACCTAGAGATGCCCCTACCAGACAGTCCCGAATGGCACGATGTAGCCGGTCCCTATGACAGACGGATGTTAGCTATTTCTGAGGAAATGCTGATACCCACCTGTTATGCCCAGAGAGGTTGACGAGCGTGTTGTCAATGCAATCTGGGAATGTGCTCATCCGCAATGGGCTAATACCTTTCCGGAAGCCTGGCTGATGGATTACCATCAGATGGCCAAAGGACTGGTAGTCCACTTATGGTTTCGTAAAGCCGTCTGGGACGCAGAAATGGCTTTCCAAAGGAATACCTCCTATAGGCCTTCCTACGTGTCTGACAGAACGGGTTACACCGGTGTCAAGGCAGATGAGGTCTCTAGATACATAGATAGAGACCAGATCCTAATGTTAGGAACAGCGGATGAGTATGAAGCAGCAGGTAACGCTGTTGTGGATTACTGTCCAGGGGTCCCCATTACGTCTCAAACCATTGAGGCGGGGGAGGCCCATATTGGTGTGTCTCCACTAGACAGACTCGGGGTGATTCAGAACCTCGTAGTACGTCTATTGGAGAGGCAGTATGCACTGGCACATCCGGAGCTAGTACCCGGACCCGCATCCGTGCAGGTAACAGCCAAGATGGCCGATCAGATGGACCGTCTCATGTCTCCTGTTGTAACTCCTACCTTGGGAGACGCAGCAGTAGTACCTGAGAAGGTTCCATCTGGTGCAGATGATTCCCCTAAAACTGCTCAGTCTACCCCTATGAAGACTGAGGTGATAGGGAAAGCAGCTGGTGGAAAGGGTAAAGGAACCCCCACCAAAGGTAAGGGTAAAGGGAAACGGTCAGGAACCGAATCCTCTACCAGCACGAGTGTGGCCGACAGTACCCGAACCCGTCGGGTGTCCCCACGCTCGGCCAATAAGAAGGGAGCTAAGGCTTCGGATGTCTCCGGCAACGAGACGGATGCATCCGAGCCCGGCACTTCTACTAAAGGCATATCCCGCAGGCGGAATAAGAAGAAGGTTAACCAACGTAAACCTGAACCTATCGAGGTAGACGTTCAAGCTGAAACTCCAGAAGCTGAACCGGCTGTCCCAACCGTAAAAGTTGAGCTCGGTGTGCCAATTGTCAAGCTACACGACGTAATGGTCGATTTGAGTGGAGACGCTCAAGATGCCGCAGCCCAGGTTCTCGCGGGTCAACAACCCGTTGTGCAACCTGTGGATGTACCATCCGACCCGGAGGGAGAGGGGCCGGTTGACCCAGTTGTGGGTGCCACTCCGACCGACGAGCAAGAGGCTGCTATCTGGGCAAACGCCAATAGCAACTTTGCTGACTTCATTCCTCTACACAGGGGACACCTGAAGGGAAGTAAATCCGTATGGAGACTACCCCCTCGGATCACCTGTGAGAAGCGTGAAGACATGGAGGAGTGGCTTCGCAAGAAGCTCTCCGATAGAAAACCGGCCAACATGTACTGGATCTATTGGGAATTCGTTAAGAATTCACCCAATGGTCTGTACAATTACGACCAGAAGGGCAAGCTAAAGTTTGCTCTGGATGAGTACTACGGGGAGGATCGTAAGGATTGTCCCTTTCAACGTTGTACTCAAAGTGAAGGTGAGGTTGAATTCTTCATCGAGAAAGACGAGTTCCTTCATCATCTCGTGGAGGTTCACATGCACCAGAGGCCGGAATATGTCTGCAACAGGGAGGTTGGCAAGAAATGTGCTAAATGCACAGGATGTGTCACCCCCCGACGCGGAGACATGGTCCAGCACTATGTGACTTCGCATGGAGAGGGCCTGGAGGCAGCCATAGATAAAGTGATGAAAATTCACTCTGAACTCTATGGTAACCTTAAGGGCCTCAATGCCGAGAAACTGGCTTCCCTCACACCGAGTACGAAGCAGTTTGCACCAACGGTTCCTGGTACTAACCAGAAACTAAAGGCTCGGTTTGCCCAGACTCCCGGGTCCGGCAAACTAGAGTACGCTCAGGAGGAGTACGATCTGTTGAACGAATGGAGGAGCAACAAGGCCCGCCGCCGGGGTGGGGCTTATGTAACTCCATCCGGAGAACAGATCCGAAGCCGCAGGGATTACCGTCAGGGACCCTCCGCGGCAGATAGAAAGAGACAGGCGTCCGACTGGAACTCCTTCCCATTATGGACGAGCACCTACCCCACAAGGTGCACAGAACCCAACATTCTTTGGTGTCAGTGCACCGGGTGGTCAATCCTCCCGGAAGCACGCGCCTTTGAATGTCAAAGACCCGAAGCAGTACCCTGCTATGGGCCCACCCGGACCAGAGATGCAAATCTTTGATCAGTACGGGAGGGTCAAGCAGGAACTGCCGACAGGAGGAGGTCAAGCTCCACGACCAACAATGAGTGCTGTGGTGAGACAACGTCCACCCGCGCCATTGTTGACCGTTACAGACCTTAGAAGGGAATTGTCATGGTTGCCCCTGGCTCAGGGACTACCAAATCAAGGCCCTCCTACGACCACCGCTAGTGTGGCTACTACTGCGGTTGCTTCTTCGCATACGCGTGTAGCTGTCACTGTGAGTGGATCTGGAGCACAGCCGAAGCCTCAGGGTCAGGTACCCCCACCTGGTGCTGTGGTTCATCAGCCTAGGGTGATCCAGACAGTGGAGACCTTCTTCAGGAAGGAGGACAAATTGTCTTGCAATATTCAGAGCAAGCAATTTGAGACGTTACAGCACCATCTGGAAAACCTCCATCTGGATATGTACCGTCGGACCGTGTCGAGCACTCTCCAGTGCATAGACGCGATCCAGAAGTCAGAGATCAACCGGATCTCTACTCAGATAAAGGCAGATGTTGCCAAAGATAAGCAGGAGGCTGCTAATCTGCGGCAGGAAGCCTTATCCGAGAAGGAAACAGCTTCTCAGATGCTCGACCTAGAACGAGCAACGAACATGAAGAACCAGCAAAAGTTCTTCAAAGTTTTTGGAGTTATCATGGATAACTGGGACGGCATGCCTGGACATGCTTTGAGCCTGTTCGAAGCACGCCAGAAGGTGAAACTAACACCTGCTGTCCCCGCATTGGCTGCACCTACGGATGGAGCTGGTGTGGACTCTCTTGTTCAGCCACAAGCTCAACAACCGGGTCCAAACCAGCCACCCGAGGAGAACATGGAACAGTGAAAACTGTTGCATGAAGATTGGACATAATTGTGTGTCCCGAGGTGCTATTACCTATGTATTGTTGGATAAGAAACCATTTATTATCCAACCCGTATTGATTGGGGTACCAAACTGTACCCTAATCCGGAAACTGAAAACAGAAGGAGAAAAACAAGTCACTTTGGAGGAGGAGTATGAATGCTGCAAACATCATAATTGTACCGTGCTATAACATAATGACTGTGCCTATTATGGAATCATGGACATTTTACGCTAATATGGACTCTTAAACTATAAACCGGATTTACTACTACACCACTACTATTTGTGAGCTAGCACTACAGGCATCAGGGTTTAGCTACGCCCATAAAGTCCATCAACATTCTACAACTGGATATACTACTACTTCCAGTTAGCTAGCACTACAGGCATCAGGGTTTAGCTACGCCCAAAAAGTCCATCAATAATCTACAAATGGATCTACTATTACTTCCAGTTAGCTAGCACTACAGGCATCAGGGTTTAGCTACACCCACCAACATATTCTTCTATAGCACTTCAGGCATCAGGGTTCAGCTCACCCATACCAAGACATCAGCAGCATCCGACTCCTGTTACATTCTCCAACCATAAACAAGTAACTTAGTTGATAATATTATATTGTATGTAAAATTGTATTTATAACTCTAAAATATCTTTTGTAAAGATATATTATTATATAAAGGTACTTACCTATAAATATACTGGATCTGCGTATCCTAAAAATTATTTGAGGTAATCCTAGACCTATAATTGTCTATATAGGTCATTCCTGGTCTCAATATATTAAGAGACTATACTTCTTCTGTAGTTTGTAAATATAAAACACTAAGGTATAAATTGAGCTGCGTCTCAAAAATATAATCCTTTATTTCTATAAAATAGAGAAGGTCCAAGGGATTTCTCTAAAATTAATATTATATTAATCAGGTTCAATACCTTATTGTGTTCATATAGTATCAGATTGATTGTTCATATCTGATCGTTAATATTCAGTTCACTTTATAAGTGGACAGAGTTGTTAATTTAAAAAGTCAAAATTTTTTTTTTCTGGGTTTAATGACTGTAATACGATCATTATTTACAACCACCGGTCCTTTTCAGGACCCTACTGTTGTCAAACGTTAATATAAATCTGTGATATTTATATATTTATCATTTGTGGTTGTTATAGCTACTGGTGGAAATGAAATGAACGATACTCGATGCTATTATTGTATAATTTTTCAGAAATAGGATAGTCTCATACTATAGCCTATTTCACATCGAGCAAGTGTAATTAATACCCCTTTTTAGTATTGTAAACAATCACTTACTAGGTTATTAATACACTGCGGTTTAATTACCCCCAAGTTATTGTCTAAGGGGGGCAGTGTAGGGGTATGGTATTTACACTTTACGTTCATGTACCCGTGGGACTCAGACCTAGGTCTTCGGGTGTAGTGGGGGAGTCTGGATGGCAGGTGGCAGCACCTGCCTCTGGGTTCGTATCCATTACACCAGGGGGCCTACCACTCGTCCGCCACACGTCATGTGGCCGGTCTGAGTTTCGCGGGCTTTTCCCCTATATAAGGCTGGTTCTACCCCCATGTTCTTCAGTAGTGGTTTTACCCACTGCTCAACCAGGTCGTTACCCGAAAGGGTAACCGAATGCCCTAGTAGCATGTAGTCCTCTGAGGCTGTGATCGTATGTAACATAAGCTATGAAATAAAAGCTCGGTTGCCTACCCGGAAACTTTTTTCTCTCTTCGTTATGATTTAATCTAACTTAACGAGACGAACCATTACACAACAATATATACACAGGTAAGTCTAATATAACAATGTTATATAGAATATATGACATTAAAGGGGCATAATAAATAATATGTACATAGTAATAGGCATCGTCGCATATAATACGAAGTAACTAAATAATAACATAGATAGGAGGTGGTGCCTTATGCACCATCAACCTATGGTGGTATATGTAGGTAACAATGTTACGAAGTTATTATAGTTATGACGTGTTTAAATATATTAAGTTATATATAGAGATAACATGTAGTATTATATACAATATGAAGTAACAGTAACCCGAGAGGTAAGGTAACCCGAAAAAAAAAATTAATGTTTAGTTTATAGAAAAATATAGTTTTATAGAAAAATAAATTACATAATAAAATATGAATTTAAGAGGTGTCCTACCGGGATAGCAGGCTCACCCTTACAATAATACTAAACTTCCGGCGAACCTGGAATGACTGGTTTCTGCAGCTCCATACGGCGACAAACGAGTGGTGGCAAGCCACGTTGCTGTGTGTTGTGCCCTGGTGAAGATGGGAAGATGGAGCCCTGGATTCGTGTGGTAATCCATAGATGTTTCGGGTGGCGTCCATCTTTTCTGCAGATTGTCATTCCAGTCCGTCGGATCCAAATAGTCCTTTAAGAAATTAATCTCTGGCATAATGTATGCCTGTATCCTCGGGTACTAGTGGGTAGGAGCCGGCAGATGGACACTTACAAGTCCTCGGACTCGTCTTCAGTGTCCATCTTCTCAGCTGGCTCCGGGTTAGATACGGGAGCCGAGCTGCTGCTGCTTGTCGCAAGTAGCTTAAGGGCTTCAGTGCTCGGGTCGCTGAGTAGACTCAGAGCACCCATGCCCTCGGAGGGACTGTCCACCGCTGCATCGGCGTCGGCACCCGAAGGGATGACTAAAGACGACGTGGAGCCATCCCAGTCATCCAGGTGCTTGCCGAAGCAGAGGAAGAACTTCAAGTCTGCCTCCTTGTACCTATGGATGTACTTCAAGTTCTCAGCAACGTGGAACTCCTTAAGCTTCTCGGCTTCCCTCTGTTTCTCTCGGCAGGATTTATAGGCCTCCTCGACCCTTTTAATCTCCTGCTCCTTTATTTTATCCTCCTCCCTCTTCTGGATTTCGTATACCAGATTAAAGGTGGCTTCAGTCATCATTCGCCAGTAGTCAATCGACTTCTGGCGATGGAAAGACTGCCATTCGCCCATCAGGTCATTCTGGATCTCGATGGTAAGCACGTCTTTATGATCAACGAACGTATCCGGATCCTGAAGACCTGACAGAGTGCTGGCTATCAGCCCCATGACGCGGACCCGAGGGCCTGCGGATGGGGTGGTAGTTGTTGCTGGTGCAGGAGGCTGCGCAGTAACAGGTGAAGCGCCTGCAGAAGGGACCTCGGGACCCTCAATTGTGGTGCCTCCCCGGCCTCGGCCGTGCCCAGGGGGCGCTCGGGTGGATTCAACTCCACCGCGGCCTCTACCCCGAGGCTTAGCTCGGCCCGAGGAGGTCAGGACCTGTGACTCGGGTCCCGCGGGTCCCATGGCAGGGAACTTCACCGCGTACTCGCTATAAATCGGGCGCTGCTTACTGGAGGAACCCTCTCTGGCCCACCATGCACTGTGGCCGGATGGGGCACCGAAGGTGCTCCAATCATCCTGACTACCGGTGGCTTCACTCGAAGGGTGCTGTGGAGGTGGTGGTGGTGTTACCTGGCTAACCACCCCATGGGTCTGGTTGCCAGCATATCCAAAGCCGAGACCTGTTGTCCAGACTGGCGACGATCAGCTGGATTAGCTGGTCTGGGCCAATCCCCGTTGCCCGACGGGCTTACGGATCGGTCTGCGCGGGTCCGTTTGGAGGTGCCTGCGGCCAGAGCCGAACCTCCACTAGTTCCCTTCAAACGAGATTGTTTTCCTTTCTCTCGTTTATCGTCACCCCGCCACTTCTTAACTTTCAGGCCTGCTCTTTAACATCCTGTATGCTCAACGTAGTCCACTTCGCCAGGAGCTCGTTGAAGCACTTTACAGCACACTTTCGTGTCTTTTCCAGACCGGTACCGTGAGCTTTTTCAGATGCATAGCTAGGTCCCGGCCCCGGTTGGTCACGAAGGTGCCGTCACACAACTTGCCTGGGCGGTCTTCAGGGACACACTGCATCAAGGGCTTATGGTGCATGTGGTGCTCCACTATGTGTCTGGCGAAGCGAGGCTTCGTCTCAAATATCTTCTCGCCGGTAAGCGAGAGCTGACAGGACTCGAATGGGCACTTACGGCGGTTGCCGCTCGGTCCCCATTGAGTCATAGCCCATTGGACCTTGGTCCTGGAAATAGTACCCAATTTGGACTTGAGCTGGTCAATCCAAATCAGGTAAAATTTACCAACTGGTGTGTCGTGAGGACCAGACTTCATCCATTCCTCATCGTCACTGTCACCATCCTTATTGACGGCGCCCGGGCAAATGTAGTCGATTGTGTCGTAAGCACAATCCGAGAAACAGCGAGGGACGCGGTCTTTAAATCCCTCGGCTGCATTCTTCCACATCCATTTCTGATTCTCATCCTTGGGGACGTCCGTGGTCATTTCTTCCCACGTTGTCATGGACCCCAAATCAGATTTGGCTGACGCGGGCAGCTCCGGGTCGCTTTCACTTCCCGAGTCGCTGCTCGTGTAGATGCCCGCTCCTCTAGGTTGGGCTTGGCTGGTGGTAGTGGTCCCAGTCGAAGTCACAACTGAGGTGGTGGCGGCCGTCCCGCTGGTGGTAACAGTGGGCGCTGCAGTAACCGGAGTGGCTACTGTGGTTGCAGTCGGTTTGGAGGCTGCGGCCTTCGGGTCGCCCTTATCCCTCTTGTTGGTAGTAGAGGGCTCGGGCTCTGGCTCGGGCTCAATTCTTCTTCTTCTTCCTTCCCTTGGCGGGCTGTGGCGAGGCCTCGGGGCTGGAATCCGATTTACGGGACTCCTTGTCCTTAGCCCGAGTGCTCCTCCTACTACTGACTGGTGTGTCAGTGCTGGAGGCAGTACTCGCCTTGAGTTGAGCCTGCTGCTTGCGGTGTGCCCGGCGAACAGCGGCCAGCTCTTTCTGCTGTTCATCAACCTCACGGCGCTTGGCTTCTACAGCAGCTTGCTGACAAGAGATGTCCTCGTCCGAGATGCCACCAGCCCCCTCAGGTATACTGGCGCCTGGCTCCTTCTCAGACTTAGACCTCTCAATGGCTATCCGAAGGTCCTCCTCCTCGAGATCAGACTCGGTCAGTGGCCCCTTCGGTGTAGACTTACGGCTCAATTTCTTGGTCTGTCCGGATTCCACCGACGACTGTGTGACAGTGGAGTCTGTGTCCATCTCAGACTCGGATTCTCTGAGCTGACTTGCCTTCCAGGTGATCCCTTCGGACAGAAGTACAGCTCGAGCCAAGTTCTTATCTAGTGCCATAGCCCCCGCCAACCGTCTATAGCTGCGGAGCCACGACACCGGCATATTCTCAGCTAACTCGTCCGTACACGAGTCTATCACCAGAGTCTTGAAATCATCTGGGATATTCTCAGGTTGGCCGGGCGTTTCCGCTAAGGGACCGCATCCAAACATGGAAGGATGCATGGGGATGTACATCCCCCAGCTCGTATACACCACACCCTCATCCTCATCCACGTGGGCGAGATGCTGGGTACGGGTCCTGAATCCTGGTGGATACAGCGGAATGTCCATGACATCTATTCCCGGCAGACAAGACAGGTTCGCTGGACCCGACGCTAGGGGTACTAGACCCAGATTCGGTGGAGGAGGCATCCGCTCCGTCTGCGACCTCAGTCGACAAGGCAGAGAGAGTCTGGGCGGCTTCTTCCACTTCTGGTTCTCGTCCGAGACCAGCATTAGAGGACTCCATGGTCTCCTCTTCCCGAGACGAGACCGTCGGGTCCTCGCCTTGATCCAACTCAACGTTGGCGGTTTGACACGCAGCGTCAATCGTCCCCTGTGCCATCACAGTGGGGCAATCTTCCAATATAAAATTGGCAGTAGTTGTGTTGGACTCCTCCCGAAGGATTCGTCCAACAAAAGCTGCCGGAGGGTATAAAATAACTGGAACAAAACCAGTGACGTCTTACCGCCATGATTCCGCCCTAGTTATGAACAATATGGCGTCTGACCTCTCGTCTCGCGAGATCCCGCTATGGGCTATCCGGTGACCTAGTTCCGCGCGTTCCCGCCACCCCTGTGGCCTCACCTAGCGGACTAGAATCAAACTAAAATTTGGCTCGGTATACGAGACGCAGGTTGCTACCCGGGTGCTATCATCTGGAACTTGGTGGTATATACATCGCTATAAAGCGAATGTACCGGTTAATCCGTCCACCGCTCACGGGATATGGCTACCCGAGGAACACGCGTTCGACATCCCCAGCCACGATACGTATGTTATTCGCCTACGACACGCAGTAGCTCGTTGTGTACTGAGTTAGGTAACGGCGGACCTCAACCGAGGACTATGTCTAACGCCTTGGGTTAGCATTTTATTCTTCCCAGCTCTACATACGGCCTTCTCTGGGTCGCGCCTAGCCACGGCGAGACCCTTCCCATATGTAATGCCTTCACTCAGCGAGACATTTTTCCATTTCTTACGATTAGGCCGTTTCCTGGCCGTCGTCTTCTTTTTAGAAGCCTCCGGGTGCTTCCTAGGCCGACCTCTAGGGCGTTTCTCGGGTACCGCTACGCTAGGCTTACTTAAAGTGGGCCTAGGCGGTTGGTATCCAAACTTCCTCTCCGCCGCTTCGCGTCCCTTCCAGGGCCAGAGCTTTCCTACATTGGTTTTCCACCTTCTGCCAGTATGGCAGTCTTCCACCATCACCGTTGACTCAGAGATGATGCGTATAACCTTAAATGGACCCTCCCAAGGTGTTACGAGCTTCAGCCATTCGAGTGGCTCGTAATACCTTAGTACCTTGTCCCCTACATTAAAGCGTATTCTTTTTGCATTGGTGTTATACCCCACCTTCTGCCATTTAGCACTTTTCAGCAGTTCTTTACGAACAGCCTCGTATGCATCCTTGAATCTGTCCCGTAACGAATCCACAAACAACACGGTGAAGGGCGCCTCCGGGTCAATCCCAACCACTCCGTACACTAAGTCGGTGGGCATAATTATGTCCTCCCCGAACACCAAGAGGTTTGGAGTGCAATTAGTAGATGAATGGACAGTGTTGTTGTAGGCGTGTGCTACAAACTCGCACTGTTCATCCCAATCGTCCTGGTGGGTATTAACCAGGGGTTTTAGTACTTGTATCAAAGTCCTATTGAACCTTTCCACCTGACCATCCGATTGTGGTTGGTATGGGTTGGTTCGGGTCTTACATATTGCTAAGTAATGGCACATTTCCTGCCATAACTCTGACTCAAACTCTCTTCCTTGGTCACTGTGCATCATGAGGGGCACACCCAAATGTAGCACCCAGCCTTTTACAAATGCTTCGGCACATGTAGCGGCTTTGTGGTTTCTAAGAGGAAACACCCGAGTGTACTTTGTATAGTAGTCTGTGACGACCATCATACAGGTGTTCACTCTAGGCGTCGTTTTAAATCCACTGATGATGTCGATTGCTATTCGAGCAAAACTGGAAACGAAACAATTCCTGGGACAAGGGTAGCTTGCCTAGGCCTGGTCCTGGCTTGTTTTTACAACAATCCGGGAAAGTTGCGATCCACCGAAGTAGGTCACTTCTCATACCGGGCCAGTAGTATCGTCTTTGCAGACGCTCTATAGATCTTTTCTTTCCAAAATGGCCACTCGTTAATAATACATGATATCCCTCCTCATAGAGGTGGGAATCACTATTTGTAATAGCTTATTGCCGGTGGAAGAGGTCTTCCACCTGCACAGTATACCATCTCGGATCTCCAGCTCGGTCCATTGAGCTATCAATCACCTCGTCTCTCTGTCTTCCAGAGATAACATCGGCCTTACCGGTTTAATAACTTCCCGCAAGTATTCCATTATGCGCGCAGTGGTGGGATCCGACTGTTGGAACTTCTTGATGGTCTCCAGGGACCAATCGAGGTAGCTACATACAGCCTCCTCCCAGGGGATATGGGGGGTGGTATACACCAACCCTGCGACCACAGCATTGTGGGCCCCGCAGTCTTCATAGGTGGCATTCTGGCACTTTCGGACCGGTCGCCTCGATAAGGCGTCCGCATTAATATGCTTCGCACCTGGTCGGTGCTCGATCTGCTTATGCTCTAATCTGAACTCGGATAAACGAGCTAACCATCCCCCAATCATCCCTTCAGCGTCCTTAAAATTAAGAAGCCACCTTAGGGACGAATGGTCGGTCCATAAAGTGAAGTCAGTTCCCCACAGGAAGTGCTTAAACTTCTTTGTATACACCACTACTGCGAGAAGTTCTCTTTTAGTGGTATAATAATTACGCTGGGTCTTGCTTAACGTGTTGCTAGCAAATGCTAATGGGACTTTGACTGCATTCTGGACCTGAGAGAGGGCCGCCCCTATAGCATCGTTGCTCGCATCGGTGTCTAGTATGAAATGCCCTTCGGGAGTAGGTTATTTCAGTACCGGTGTATTCCTAAACAAATCTTTTATTTTGCTAAAAGATTCTTCCTGCTCGCTGGTCCATGGGAATGGCTCCCGAGCCCTACCCGGGGTCCAGTGAGCTAAGCATTGCATGGGGAAGCTTACACGAGAGTAATTCGGTATAAAATCACGGTAATAGGAACAAAATCCTAGAAATGATCTAACCTCCTTAGCACTTGTGGGCCTTTCCCAATTTTCAACCACTTCCAGCTTCTCCGGATCTGCACTCACCCCGCTAGGGGTTATGATCCTTCCCAAGTATGTAATTGTTTTCTTGAACAGGTTACATTTCTTAGGTTTGAGTTTTAGACCGTTGGATAGAATCCGATCCAGTACCAGCTGCAGGTTCGCGTGGCATTCCCTAAACGACAACGTCGTCCAGGTAAACCAAACACTTCTTCCACAGCAGGTCACTGAGTAGGGATTCCATCATGGCCTCAAACGTAGCTGGGGCGTTACACAATCTGAAGGGCAAAACATTATACTCGAATAGTCCCATATGGCTAGAGAAAGCAGTTTTCTCTATGTCATTGGGATGCATCAGTATTTGCCAATACCCGGATAGTAAATCCAGGGTGCAGAACCATTGGTTCCCACCCAAGCTATCTAACGTCTCGTCTATCCTTGGTAGGGGATATGAGTTCTTCTTTGTCATACCGTTTAATTTCCGGTAATCGACACAGAAATGGATTGTACCGTCTTTCTTGGTAGTCATACAAACGGGACTGGACCAAGGGCTCGAGCTAGGCACGACTACCCCCAGTTCCAGTTGTTTTTGTATTTCTTGTTCGCATATTAACTTCTTCTTAAGAGGAAGTCTACGATACGGATCTTGAAAGGTTTCTCGTCGCCCACATCTATGGTGTGCAACACCTTATCGGTTCTACCTACGGGTCCTCCTTCCCTACCGAAAGCACTCTCGTACCTTCGCAAGAGGTCCCCTAGGTGCCGTTTGTCCTCCGTATTCTGTAAATCTGATTTATCAATCAGTTTCTGGAATTCTTCATCCAATGGATGCTTACTAACAGGGTTCAATGGTTTATTAAACTTGGCCTCGGCAACGTGTTCTACCGAACTCATCTCCCCAACACTGTCGCCACATTTTAAGTAAATCACTGAGCCGGTTCGGTTAGTCATGGGTAATACAGACCATGCTGCATTTGCTACCAATGTATCCACTGAATCTAACCAGATACTCGATAAGTATACCGTATCGGGTTCAAAGACCCCCGTCTCACCCTTCTGGGCCATTGATCCGCCACAAAGGACATCACAAGTGGTACCCGGAGGGATTTTCACCGTATGCATAACCGAAGCTACTGAAGACACCTGTCTTAACACACACTGTACATGCAAGCCATAGGGGTTCCGGATACTCATCATACAATCCCGTGGGTCCAACAAGCTTGCAAAGTCCAATCCGAGGATTCCATCATCACTAACCTCTGCAATAGTCGGAGAAAGAACGAATTCTTTGCCTCCTATTCGAATAGGCATAAACGTCCTACCAAAAGTCCTCATACCACTTCCATCGGCCGTGCAAGCATTTACCCCCGTTTTGAGGTTCTCATGACTGCTGGCCATCGAAGAATCCTTTGGACACACAGGAATGGCTAGCTCCAGTATCCACTAAGAATTCTCCTACCCGGCCTTCCACAGATATGGGTACATACCACCGTCTCCCTCCCAGCGGGGATGGGTTGCTGGTAAACTGTTGAAAGTCTCCCGAATCACCAAGATTCAATCCGAGTCCTCTCAAAAATTCCAGACATGGATGACTTGGGGGAAGGCGTGTCCCACACACTCGAATCAACTCTTTGATCCATCCTTCCTCTTCCGCAGTGCGGCCACTCGCCTCAGAATTCTCGCCACCGTACAAATTAACACTAGGGTCCCTGGCCCCGGTCGTAGTGCTGGGGTGCGCACCCACAGTCACCCAACCTCCAGGTAAATTTGATTTGAAATCTTCCACCGGATTACCCCCGGTAGCCTTTTGGCATTCGTTTCCTGCTGGGGCTATACCCAATGCTGTGGATACAACCCCCACTAATTTCCCCCTACGTCCGGAGCTTCCGTGTCATTATGGCTTTCCTCAGTTTCGGCTTCGGCTTCATAGTAAGCCGCCATTACCGGCTTTGCAGCGGTACATTTGGAAGAATAGTGCCCCATCCTTTGGCACCTAAAACACTTAACCTTTCGGCGATCCACTCTGGGTCTCGACCGATTAGCTTGTAGTGCATCTGTTATCTTCTTACACATTTCTTCCATCATTTTGGTCATATCCGGAGATTGACCCCTCCCTTTGTCAGCGCTATCAGTGGGCTTATAGGCTTTGCTGTTAGCTTTAGCTTCGCCCCTGGCTTCAGATGTTGTTTTAGCATCCTTTTGCCTGTTAAAAACCTTCCTCGGAATGTATTTCCTACCGGAAGTGTTTTTTCTAAGTTGCATTGAGCAAAAGGTACCATCCTCCTGCTCAATGTCTATCAACTCAAAGTCGTCCGAGGTGTTATCTACCTCGGATCGTTGACTTACAGACGCCACCGAAGTCGGTCCCGACATGTTCGGGACGTCTCTGGCTAGCATTGTGCATTTCTTCACGGCCATATCTATTCCATTGAATATGCCATGCAATGTAGTTCCCTCTTTCCAGGCGTCTCTTGCAGCAATCTGCTCGTCTCGATCCCTCAGACCCTTGACGAATTGAGTTATCAAGTCGTCCATATACCAGTCCTGGTTCTCTGTCCCGGGTCTGGCCTTACTTAAAAGGGCATGAAGTTCCATGCCATATGCCCTGAAAGCTTCTGTTGGTTTTTGGGTACGTTTCTTAAAACGAACCATTGGATCCTCCTTGACCATATTACATAACAGTCCACTAGCAGATTCAACAAGCTGCTCGAAACTCCCGGCGAGACCATACCAGGTACGCCATTGCTCGACGGCCATGCGTCCCGGACCACCTTTGAAACATCTAACTAGATGTGGCTTGGCCTCGTATGGGGTCCATCCATTACAATTCATCATGTCAATGAAATCTTCAAACCATTCTTTCCATGGCCGAGTACCGTCGTATTCCTTGGGAATGACGGCAACCCTTCGGGCTGAATTGTGAGCATACATCAATCTACTGCATTGCTGTTTGCTCCATTCAATCGCCTTGGTTTCATTCAAGGTTCGATTGCCTCCCAAACCGCCGAAGCTACTGTTGTTCGGTGGTGGTGGCGGTGGTTGTTGGGTATGTGTCCATTGAGAACCATTATTACCCGCATAACCTCCACCCCCTGGATTGGGGTTAGTACCCGAAGCACCATCACCCCCATGCCCGTTCACATTGGCTGACCTGCCCTGACCACTGTCATTAGGCGCTTGGCCAGCCTGGCCTTGTTGGCTACTGCCACTTTGAGAATTTTGCTGGTTGCCAGGATTACCTGCATCGCCTTAGGTTGCCTGTGGCTTTCGGCCGTTTGGCCGTGCTCCACCCCCGAACCAACTGGTCACGGCACCAGTGTAACGGTTCGTTTCGACTTATATGTTGGGTGGCTCTTTGGCTTGCTTATCACTAGAGATACCAACACAACACAAGTAGTTCGGGTTGGGCTAAGCCCCAGACTTCCTACCTTTCGGGTAGGCCTTTATTTATGCTATCAAAACACACGTCTGGACTGGACCTTATCCAGTCCTCTTCTGTGGATCATCCGGCTTCTTAGTAGAAGCTGGACGCGAGGCATGGTGCTGCCCCTTCTTGTACCAAACGGGTATCGCGAAGCGACACCTGGTTGGCATAGAAGGAACGAGCACCACACGAGCACGTCTCTCGGATGAAGCGCACTAATATATATACAATGATGCCAGCCCCTACAATATCTTCTTCATCTGGACACATGGCATTGCTGAACTACTGACCTTCCTGGACCACCTCAACCAAGCGCACCCTTCCATCAACCTCACGGGTGAACACTCGACAACAGAAGCTCACTTTTTAGATGTCACAGTGAGGAGACAGGGTGACCATGTCTCAACTGACCTCTACACAAAACCAACTGACAATAATAATTACCTCCACACTACCTCAGCTCACCCACGTCACTGCCTTAGGGCCATATCCTATGGCCAATTCCTAAGGATCCATCAAATATGCTCAGATGAAAAGAGGTTTATCTACCACGCCGTCATCAAGGGACAACATTTTATCCGGAGGGGTTACCCCCCTGCTTTACTTCACGAGGCCTTCCTTAAAGCGCTCAAGACCCCCCGTGACCAACTACTCATCCCCAAGGTATGTTCCCTGCCCAAAACAGAACAGCGCCAGGACCCGAAAAAGAACAACACCAGTCCCAACATCATGGTTACCAAGTTCAACCCTGGCTTCATGGGCATGGGTCTTTCAATGGCTTGACATCCTGGGTATGTTTGACTCCACACGAGACCTCTACATAGGGTCTATAAAAATGAGTGATGAGACAGTACGCGCCAAACTGAAACCCCTACTCAAGACGACACCCACACCTAAGACATTGACTTGCCTCTCCCCTGCAGATTGCAGGTACTGCAGAGCCCTTGACACAACCGGCTACATACGAGGCTCCATCAATGGTAGACAATACAGAACCAGGGTCAATGCCACCTGCTGCAGTAGCAACCTGATCTACTGTTTGACCTGCAAACATTGTGGCAAACAATATGTTGGACAGACGATGCAAAGCTCAAGGGGTGCATAGGAGCTCAATTTTCATTGACTGGCTTGAAACCAAGGCTGTGCCAGAGGAGGAATCCCTAGTGGCCCATCACTTCAATTCGGCCTGCCATTCTAAGACTGATGATGTCGCCATACACATCCTGGACTTCATAAACCACCATCCAAGATCCCTCTTTGGCACTCACCTCAGGAACCTGGTTGAATACAACTGGATCCAGCACCTCCAAACCACTGCACCATGTGGCCTGAACACAACTACACCTTCAACCTTTGAGCCCTACACCTCTGGTACATCCAGTATCCTAAACTAGCTCCGTCAAAATATTTTTACATAAGTAAATATTGGGAGGTAGTGTGGCGGTAATTATTCCCCTTCACACATACTTTAGGGGACAAGGTAGACAGGGGTGTGAGTCTTTCCTTTTTATCACACATCGACCTTCTGACTCCATCCCCTGTGGCACCCGGGACCCCATACACATAGGGGCCCTCCCAGCTTAGCTGGGGACTGCACCGAGCACCCCCCTCCCCCACATACATACAGTGGGCTTGGGACCAGTGGAGCTTGCAAAACAAATAAAACCCAAAATCCTGGCTCCACACAGGTACCTCGGACTTCCCTCGACACACACATTCAGTGCAAGGAGCCCTAGGTACCTGAGGGTAGATCCATCTATCCACCCAGAACTGCTGCAACCCTGACCGGATAACTCACACACCACACCAGGAACCAGCTACCCAAGGGTTGCAGATTGTTCCTCTTGCCACACTACCTTGACATGGATGAAGCAACTACAGTGCTTTTGCGGTGGCTGGTACAATTCTTGAAGCACACACCTTGCTCTGTCTTTAACATTCTATTCTCTCATATAAGCCTTACCTTTGCACAAGCCGCACCCTGAGTTTGAGAGAAAGCTTTAAGCCTCACCTAGGGCTTGAAATTGACAGTTCAGTACTGTTTATAGTCTAAAATACCCTCATATAAGCCGTACCCAGACTTTGGGCTGTTCCTATAAGACTAATTTTTATTTGGGTTCTGGTACTACCGGTGGCTTAAATGAGAGAACTTACGGTAGGCCTCTTACCCTATAACACCAAGAAGGTGGAATACGCTCTCAATTCATGAAATTGAATAAAAAGATGTGAATCTATGCTTATTAACTGGGGTCTAATTTGATATCGATTTCCACCTGTGAATGTATGGTATAAAAAGATAAAAATACATGTGTAAACAACAAACCTACGGGGATCTTCAATATTGATCATTCACCTTCCTGTTTGATACAATACATATCGGCCATACAGGTGCAGCCGCACCTGGACCATCAATGGTTTTGGACTTATAGGTGCAAGTGATCTGCAAATGATCGGTACAGATAATGCTATTACGAACAACACAATAAAATTGTATATAGAAAGTTTTTTCTGTTAACATTTTACAACTTGGACCTACTTCTTTATAGCTCTGATATATGATATATTAGATTCTCAGGGTGCACCTTCCATCAATTAGTCTTATATGGTGGATAATTTGGACATGAAAATAGTACTTTCACCGTCATGGAGAGGTCATAGAGATTACCCCGGACATATATCCACCTCCTCTGTTATACAATTCACACTAGAAGTATGCACATTCCTTTGATAAGAATTACAAAACAGTATGCCCCCACAGGCAAATGACTGCCCCACGTAGTCTTATGCAACACTGTAGTATCGAGAGTAGAAGCAATGTGGTAGATAATGAAAGTACGCACTCGATTACAATGTATAGATCAGTTGTGGGTCGCAAATAGTTTGAAATTTATCCCCTTCCTAGTACGAGTATGCTAGTGCGCCTTAAACGTGGGGTTTATGGTATATGGAACATTCCCAAATTACCTCAGTAACTTTTAAGACTCCTGTATGTGGAATATAGGAAGAAGTACTAGCGGGAATCCCCCTTGACTAGTCATTTATATTAGGCTAGAACATCACAGGGAAGTTGTACGGACACCTAGATAAAATACTGATGAATCACTGTGTCACTCTGAGCGGTACGTTTTGTCAGGAGAGCAGAAAAAGTAGCGAATCACTGCAGATGCGGCAAGGCTTGGTTGTTTCAGAATAACTTGATTGCGGCCCACGAACCAATGTGAAAGATAACTCAAATTGGACAGACAACCGAGGGGCCATGACGAGTGGTAGATATATACCTATGGGACAGGTTGAGCACTAATGTACGACATGTACCGACAAAGGAGGAGTTCTTGCCATTAATCTATGGTCAATTTATTAAAGACTCAGTCGTGTGAAATAAATGTTACACCCAGAGCTAAAATAAGTACAAGAGCAAGTGTATCAGAGAGCACTCACAGGTCTCTGGCCTGCATGATGTGCTGGTCCACATGCATAGACAACGAATACTGAAGCAAAGTTTTGTACTTTTTTTGTATATTATTTAAACTTTATATGAACATTATATGATGGCTCTAGACAAATGGCGCTCTGTGAAATGCTCATATTTCTGGCCAATCGATCGACGAATCACTGAGTGCCCTTTGAAACATAAAGACCACTCTACAAGACTTGATAATTGTGGATAAGCTGATAGTTGTGGATAAGCTGTTTGAAAGATACACTATGCCGGTCTCTATTGTCTGCTGCACTGTTTTCTCCAGACGCATCTATAGCATAGGGAAATGTTGACTCTATGTTTTGATAGTGGAGGTGATCACCCCACTACAGATTAGCATCACTATCTCCGACCCACTATCACCTGGCCTGATAATGACAGAATGAACCTCAGTTAGCCTCATGCACAGACAAATATGACATGCTTACAAATTTAACATTTTAATACAAATCGATAGTTTTATTACCTGGAGACTATCTCCGTATGTCAGCAGATAAGATAAACACAGGGTCAAAGTACGATCTTTGTGGAACTCCCAGCATTTGACGTCAGCTGACTGTGTGGGTCACCTGGGTGTATAAAAGATGAGGAGCGGGACCCCGCCATTCTATTGTTCAAGTGACAACTGGCAGAGGCTCAACTCCACTGGCAAATCAGCCAACCCTACTACAGACACTTACCACCATACTTGACTACAGGTAGGTTCTGAGATCAGCACAAAAAGGGGAGCCCTGCTAAATACCAAGTTGAAAAGTGGCTTGGATGGGTTGCAGGCGTGGGAATATATAATAATGATGGAAAGGTAAGACATGAGACATGTCATTTAAGACTCATCATATAGAAGGATAATGTTAATCTGTCGCCATGGTGGTTTTCTAAGTTCTATGCAACTGTGGAATCTAAAGCTGCTGAAGTTCAGCACGCGGAGACAGCCCTTTCTACCCCCTCCCTTTGTTTCCTCTTTGAACTACAGGTAAAACATGAAGGAGCCCATGCAATCTTGTCATTGTTAATCGGAGTAAAAGTCAGTGGCGGATCCAGGATCCCGAAAAGGAGGGGGCACAGCCCAAAAGGAGGGGGCTCACCCCCTGTTTTTTGAAAATTCTGGGGTGCAATATGTTTAATTAAACTGTTAAGTACTGGCAAAAAGGAGGGAGAAGGCGCTCCCTGTCTAAATCCGCCACTGAAAAGTGGTAGTGCAATAGAACTAGAACCGCTGCATATTCTAAAATGCAGTTATATGTACACATTAAACTAATATCACCTCAGGATTTTTTTTTCTGGTGATCTTTTTTTTTTTTTCGTTTTTGGAAAATTCACATTTCTTCTCTGAACTAAGACAGCAAACACCGTACCTTAGATAACCAACATGATTCTTTAGGCTTACAGAATATACAGAATTAGTTTGTGTTTTTTTTTGTTGTTTTCTTAGAAACTTATAGATATTCTTATATTTTCAGAGATGGCGTTCAACCCGTGTGCAGCTTTCAAAGCAGGCAGTATCCATGGCGATCTGAGACGGCTGTGTACCGACAGACCAAGGGCAAGCTCCGTGAACGAAGATGGAGTTCCCATCCCTTCCTCCGCACCTGCCACCCCGCCTATGTCGCCTTCGCCCACAGCATCACCTAGCAGTATGTAGGCTATAACATCTTTTCCGGCATCACCTAGCAGTATGTAGGCTATAACATCTTTTCCGGCATCACCTAGCAGTATGTAGGCTATAACATCTTTTCCGGCATCACCTAGCAGTATGTAGGCTATAACATCTTTTCCGGCATCACCTAGCAGTATGTAGGCTATAACATCTTTTCCGTATCGCTTTAGGGCCTGGTCAATATTGGGGTGGGGGTCGATAGGGTGCACCCCCTATAGTTCGATAGATTATGGATAAGCACAAAGGAACCCTACATCGAGCACTTTTCTGGGATACTAGGCAATAATCATACACTTTTGTAGTATGGAAGTTCTGTAGCATTAGTAATTTGATAACCTGTGACATTATTGTTCAGCGTTCCCTTATAATATACCCTCCTCCTATTTACACCTAAGTGTCAATTGGCATTTAAGACGTTAACTGATAGCCAAAAGATAAGATGTGTCTATCTACGTCTATCGATATTCTGCATCAGGTTACACCTATATTATGTGTGAGGGTAATTGCATGGATGTTAAGTACACACACTGTAAAAAAAATCATCCACAGAATAAAAAACAACCAAAGAATCATTGGCAACAATGGGTGGCAATCTTTCTTTATTTTTTAAAGTTCACCGTTTGTCAAAAGTCACTGTAATTTTTACAGACTTTCACCATTATTTCTAATATATGACTTATGGTAATTAATACATGTTGTTTAGCTTAAATGTCATGCAAAATTGACTTTCCTATGAGTATTTAGCCTTTAATGTCATTCTAAGGATTTCATTGTAAATCCACAATGGACTATGTTATTTCAATATATGGTTTGGTTCCATATACAATTCATCAGAACCCCACACAATTGTGTGATATATATATGATTCATACTGAAGGGCATGTATTGAATTATAGCTATACTGGGGGCATTGAATAATTGAAAATTCATGGAGAATGAGAACATATAAAACAATGTATTTAAAAAAAATATATTTAGTTAGAATTTAATGAATGTAAAATAGATGCAGCTAGAGCTAAGGCACCTTTTCTGTTGAGAAGTTTCATTTAGAATAATAAGGGAATACGCACCTATCAGTAAAAAAAATATGCAAATCTATGCCACATGGGGTAAATTCCAAAAGATTAGATATATATGTACTATGTAATAAAGGCCCTAGCATAAATGGGGGGGTGGGGGGTTAATTCAAAAATAATTTTAAAACTGTATTGTTAAGTCCAACTAGCAGTGAAATAAAAGGAAAGGTAATCAAAGTGATCACCCCTGTCATCATTTTGATGACTTCATGTTTTTGTGGGATTTTTTTTTTCTTTAAAAAAAAAAGCAGAAAAAAAACAACAACAAAAAACAAAGAAAAACTAATCAATGTGATGACCTTAAGTGATCACATATAATCACCCAAAGATGACAAGGGTGCTCCCCCTCGTCCTCGTCATATTGATCGCCCTAAAGTGATCGCTATTGATCATTTTTTAAACCATAGATTTTCTGTGTAGATTACCTCAGAATTGTGAAACTAGCAAAATTGTGAACTAGCAAAAAGACAAAGATTAACCGTAAAAGAAATGACAGCATTTTTATGTAGTGTGTTACACCGATTCATTGTAACATTAGTTAATTTGACGATGGTTCATTGTAATAGGAATAACGGTATTATTTTTTAAAGATACATATATATGAATCTTTGGCGATTTGCACTCTGGTATGCGGTGGGCACGGGCGCAGAACTAGTCTGCTACCAGATTCTTTGTGTTGTTCATGGTATAGGTCCAGGGTCTGCCAATGACCATGTACCCTCTCTCCCCTGTGGGTAAAAGTAACCCTTCTCCTCTGTGTCAACATGACTGCGGTCCTCAAAGCACATGGCTATGGCTATAATTAGCGGCATAGGTCCCAAGCTGCCAGCTCACCACTGAGGTTACACTGGGGCCCTTGATGGGGGGTCCCAATGTCATACATAGGATTTAAAAAAATGCATATGTCCCATATCAAGAGCAATTCCCAGTGTCATCAGCATAGCTAATCCAAAAAGAGTACCAGTATGATGATGTGGATTCCCTTTTTTGTCTAGATCATGGCCCTATCCAGTGAAATACCTATTTTCATTATGAATTCAGTGCTCTATATTTTGAGTAAACTTATTCTGACAAAATCTGTAATACATCTGCTACGATAAAGGCAGGCATTCATCTTATATGCCCCAAAAACTTCTTTTGGTGACCTCTCTATGTATATAAAAAAACCTCCCCCTTCCTTTATACCCCCTAATAAAATAAGTAATATGCCCGATTTTTTGTCACTAAGTCCCATTTCACATGTCAAATTCAAAAATGGCCCTGGCCCCATGCCAATTTTAAGAAATGGCCGTGTCAACATGTTAATTTTAGTGGTGTAGGGCCCTCAACACTAGCTTGTTAGGCACTGTCAGTAGTCAATTGGACTCAAGGCAGCACCCACAGAGGGTGCAGTGTTGGAAATTGGTTTAGAATAAACGGAAGCTGTAAAATTATGAAAGCCTTACAAATAATTCCCATAAATCAGAATACTTGCATATAAAAATTTCTGATATATTTTAGAGACCGGAAGATTTTATTGATGAGACAAGGCAGAAAATAATTTACTAGAGTTCTGATAGATGGCAGCAATAGGAAAATGACTAGTGTCACACACTGGGCTCTCTACACCGCCTCTCAGCTTGTCGAGTGTACTGACTTAGTTCTTGCACGTGGCGGTGGGTAAGCCTGTGGCAGCCACTTTCCAAGATGGCCGCCATGAAAAAGTGGGGATTTAAAAAAGAAAATGGAAAATGCGCAAAATTAATAGTATTATCAATTTTGCTTTCTGCACCAAACTGATGCATTCATTTTTACATGGTCAATTCTGACGAAAATGAAGGACAGGGGCAGAGTACCTTTTCCCTCTCACATAGACTCCTTAGAATGTTTGATTTCTATTGTGTGGCTATATTCAACAAAACCTTTCTGTGTGCGCCCACATTTACCTATCTACAGTCGGCCCTCACTTCCTCGACCCTTTAATTCCTCAGATCCCTCATTACCTCAGACAAAAGGGGGGGAAATTGGTAAATGTCCTTCAGGTTTGCACGGATTTGAAACGATTGCTCATTCAAATTAATGCAAACCCACTGACTCCAAAATTTAAAACCTTTTGGCCTAATGGTTTATGTTTGGGTGGAAGCTCTGGACAAACCATTTATTCTCATGGGTGTGAAAGGCCGATATCCTATTTGAATATTAGAACAACATTTTTAAAGCAATTTTAGTTGTCTTTTGTTTAATGTTAACATAATGCTTAACACGCCGCTGGTCTGCCACGTTTGCACCAAGGGTGTGTTAGCTTTGAGACCTGTAATCCTCTACACAAAACGAAAGTCATGTGTGTGGCCATAGGTATTGTGTCATCAGTTACGAAACAAAATCGTTCTTTCATGCAAGCATAATGTGGAGGTGTGTCTATGGCCATTTACATATTATGCAAGTGGAATGCAGGGGTGTGCCCACATCACCAGAGAGGCTTATTTACATGAGTGTATATATATATATATATATATATATATATATATATATATATATATATGTGTGTGTGTGTGTGTGTGTGTGTGTGTGTGTGTGTGTGTGTGTGTGTGTGTGTGTGTGTGTGTGTGAAGGCGTGCCTATACCCCGGCCAGATAGCTCCAATCCTTAACTCATTTGCATAGCCCCCCTACTATGTAAATGCGATTTGGAGGTGTGTTCAGCCACATCAAATACTCACATGTTCCTGCATGTGCAGAATATCAGGCCATGGTTCAGTGTTCGGAAATAGGGATGACCGCTTTGACCTTTATCTCCTTCACCAGATAAGCAACAGAGTTTACATGTATACGTGATAAGGCAAAAAAAAAAAAAAAAGGTTTCCGCTCACCCGACCATCCTCAGCCAAAAGGGGCCGACCTCAGATTTTTTTTTTTAGATTTTTTTTCCATTTTTTTTCCATTTTTTCTTTTTTTCATTTTTTTTTAAGGTTTTCATGTGAAAACTTTTATTTGTAAGATATACACATATTTCCCCATCATTTTCTCATATTTCATACAGGAAACAACCCTTTGTTATAATAACCATCGAAAACCTGGCAAAGTATGACTATATGAGGCCTTAGATGGATTCTTGACTATAGGACGCATCAGGTCATTTCGTCATAAGGACGCTGGTTATTGCTCCTGGTAGCACCTGATTTATGACACCTTGGGAAGAGATAGGCTTTCTGTAAATCATCGAGACCAGGATGTTAGTTTATGGTGAAATCATGGTATGATACGAGACTTTGCACGAGGACTGAATTGACTTTACACAAGAGGGGAGGTCTACAGAAGGGAGGGGGGATTAATCAATAAAACCCTATTATGATATCAGCCATGTGTAACGGGAGAAGTTTCCATAACGGTCCTATTACATAATTGGGCCAAAAAAAGAAGTTGTGTTTCCAGTTACATGCCTCAAATATCTAGGGTCGGTAGGTCGGATTTTTTGTTGTTGTTTTTTGTTTGTTTATCTGTATAGAAATGTATGGGTAGATATGCCACATTCGTCAATTTCATGATAAAACTATAAAAATCATGAAAAAGAGGAAAAGGATATCCATGTTTAGCTATGACTCAGGACCAACAGAAATGTGAATGAGAATATATGAAAAATATGAAGAAAAAAATATGGAAAATTGATGAAAAATATGAAAATTTCCTATATATTCGGCAAAAATTAAAAAAAGAATGTTAGGGTCAGCCTTGGGTAGTCGGGTTACTGGAAACACAACTTTTTTAGCCTTACTCTTATATCAAAATGAGAACTCATTCATACACCTTTGGTATCTAAAATACCGGTAGTTCATGTCACAATAGGGTGGGTTAATAATGGCATCTTTGAGTAATATATTAGGCCTAAAAAAAGGGTTTGTTTCCAGGTACCCGACCGACCCTAGCAAACCAGGGCTGACCCTGGAATTATTTTGGGTTGAATTTTTAGGCATTTTTCCCAAAATTTTCAAAATCTTTCATCAATTTTTCGTGGAGCTTACCTAGGTCCTCATCTGTTGGTGTTAAGTTCATAACAGTCATTCTCATCTTTTATATGTGCTTCACATTTCTTATGTTTTTCACATTAAATCTACTGTTAAATCATAGAATCCAACATGTCTGTCCATACATTTCTATACAAAATTAATAAAAAAAAAAAAAAAAATCCGACCTACCGACCCTAGACAATTGAGCAATGGCCTTAGTATTGGGTGATATCCTGGGTGATATGCTTACGGGATTATCAACTATCAGCAATGCCACCCCCCCCCCCCCGTTATTATAGCTGATAGCAGCAATGCTAAAAATCGACATGGCAACATATGGCCCTTTTGGGGCTTAGTGACATGGGATATTGGTATTTTCGAAGGGGATACATGTACCTTTATTTAAAGGGACTTGGTCATTTCTTTAAATCGCCATGGGACTCAGGGGTCTGTGTATGGACAGGCCCAGCAGTACCTTAGTGAATGAGGATGGGGATCCCATTCCTTCCTCTGCATCTGCTCCTGCCACCCCGCCCATGTCACCAGGTGGATCTCCTATCAGTAAGTTTGGGACATGGGGACGGGTGCCTATGTTTCTATTGATAGTTTGCCTTTATGCAATTTCCCCATGCCATTTTTCTAGGGCCTATATGCATCGCCCACTGCGAGAGAGCGAGACCTTTGTTATTTGTATCACAAACTTAAAAACGCTACAAGCTAATAGTTGAGGGAGGATCTGTATGATACACCAAAGCAGTACCAGTGAGTCAATTACGTTTTATCAACAAATGCTGGTCATCAATCCTTTGAGCATCATGCCGTCTTTTGTGGGTTAAGCCTTCGGAAGGAATAAATGGTGCTATTGATTAAGGGAGCGTTCATTATTTATGGCGTTGGGGGGGTGAGCATTTCGAGGGGGGGGCAGCTCATTTTGGGACATTGCGAGGAGGAGGCACTTTATTTTAGGGTATTTCTGTAAGGGAGGCACTTCATTTTTGGATATTCATGTAGGGGGGGGCACTTCATTTTAGGACATTGGTGCCAGGGGATATTTTATTCTAGAGCACTGGTATTTGTCATATGCCAGATTTTTTTCCTATTTTCGAGCAAAATCGGCTTCTAAATCATTTTCTCCCAAAGTCTCCCCCAGCTTATGACCAAGTTTTATTGCTATAAATTAAAGAGTTTTTCTAAACCTCTTGAAATTTCAACCCAAACCTAACTCTCTAGCCCTGGCATATGACTGAGGTCGGCTTATGAACAGGGTTTCACAGTAATTCCTAGTCTAAAAGAGGGGTTTGGCACTTATTAGGGTATGTGCGCTAATTACATTGAAAGCGGTGTATAGACTTTATTAGGCAATCGGAACCTTATCAGGCATCAGGTGCAACTTATAGCATTCTTCCAAATTCAGAATATCTACTGTAAACGTAGATATTTTCGTGTGTATGAATTTTCACGGAAAAGGTAAAAAAGACATTTTTGTGTGTACTTGAATTTGCAGATTTTTAATTCAAAAGCATGAGTAGGCAAACAGAAACGATCATCCATATGCCCCTGCATGAATGTCCCTTTCTCCTTACCTGCTCACAAGTATGTATTGTCAGGATACAGAGGGCTAAGGGAGTGATCATTTTTAAGAATTCTTTCGACCCCTTGACCAGGGGGTCAAAACAATTTCACCTGTTTTCAGCGAAAAAGCCCACGCGTTACTATACAGACTTAGCAGGTTTAATTATTAGCCAATGAGATGATCCCAACTGTTTACTGCAGTCTTCTCGGGGGCCAACTGGTACCCATCTGGCAGGTCTTATCTGTAGAACTCACTGGTAACAAGCTCCAGCAATGGCCACGCCCATGGGATAACCTGCTATATCAGAATGGGTTAAAAGGGCGCATTCGCACACGCTTTTTGGCTCTATAGTTTTGACCCCTTGAGCGGGGGAGGGGCAGAGTTTTTTAGTACATCCGATGAAGTAGAATATAGGGGGACTTACAATGGCATCCAGTGTTGTTGTTCAAAGGAAAACCATTTCATGTGCTAAGGGGAAGAGTGATTTTAGGATATTTCTACTGAGGGAATCAATTTTAGTGTATTATAGTGAGCGGTAATGAGTGGGGGCGGCGCTTTATTTTGGGGTATTTACAATGGGACAAGGCACTGCATTTTGGGGTATTCACATAGGGGGGGGGGCAATTCATCTTTGGGTATTTCTGTGGGGGCGGCGGTTCATTTTGGGATATTCACATGGGGGGGAACGCTTCATTTTCAGGTATTTGCCGAACAAGATTCTCACCCCCCCTGCCATGAATAATGAAGGGTGTGATGCGTTGTGTTATCTTCTTTAATATGTGGTAGTTGGTATAGTTTGGAGCCAAGTTTAACACATGTTTACTCATTTGTAAACAGATTGCCCTTCTAAAAGACTTTGTCGTCATGAGTACGACTGTTGTCGAATTGCCCCAAAACATCTATAACACACTCACCCCCAACAAAACGTTGTTTATAATTGAAATGTAATGACAATGCCTGCTTTTGATTTTAGATTGGACTTTGCTTTATATTTGACTAGTCAGTAGTATCAAGAACTACTTAAGATATATCTATGGTACTTTGGGATGAGATAAGTCTGCTTTGCGCATATATAAAGAGGATTGTAATTTAATCCAAGAGTAGAGTTAAGATTTGCACACATGTATAATTCATGTACGCAAAGCTAAAATGGAAATGTATGTTAACCTTTTTCGTCATTTTGCAGACAGCGGACGCAGCACACCCACTCAGTGGTCCCTTGGCTCACTTGCCCTTAACTTTGAGCCAATCCGTACACGTGCCTCCAGCTGGTCTGGTGCACGCCCTGCCTTCCTCGTCAAGAGGTAAGCTTTTTCTGCTGACTCATCCTAGTCATTATAACACCAGGGAGCTAAGCTAATGGTTCCTCGTTGCCGTTTTATTAGTGCTTTCGGACTTGCATTTTAACTTTACTTTATGTAAAATCCCCTGTTTTTGGACATTCATCAAGGGTTCTCTCTACATAAATAGATTAAATCAGACTTTCCACCTCAGCAAAGTTCACGTTCAATTGGCAGGGGTAGCCTATTACATTTTCGAATACATATCGTAAACACATGATATGATAAATAATACATATCATGTATGATAAATAATGTCAATGTCAGTAATCAAACATATGTCCGTAGTAATAGTGTTAAACATTCGTCACACCTTAGTGTTACCCGTAAGACTTCCTAGACCTTATGAATTCACTTAAGGCGGGACCTCTATTTCAAACCTGGCCTGACACCAAGTCTTTCGGCAAACAACATTTTTGAACTTACTAAACGTTTCTAACTGGTTTGCATATAAACATTATCAAAACATCAGAAAATCTTGTAAAATCTTGCATGAAATCCTCATTTCCATGTTCATTCCCCCCCCCCTCCAAAATTAGTATGACAAGGCGTTTTCCTAACAGACCTTCAAAAACGTATTTCTTATTTTAAAAAAAGTTGTTTCTCACAAACCTTTTTAGACAAATGTTTTCTTATGTAGAAAAACGTCCATATAGAACATTAAAACTTCTTTTTTGTAGTACATGTTTGAAGAGGGGGCTTGAAAACATTTAGAGAATTTAGGAACATCAGGAACGTTTTTGACGTTATAAAAACGTACTTTGCTAAGTGTTTTTTATAACATGTACCCTGTAGGACGATAGTGACCTAACACATCAAACCCTTTCCTTTTGTTCAAACACCTCCCATAGCCCCCGCACATGGATGTGGTCACTGTTTTCTCCCCACTGCCACCGTGACTAAGCTGAGTGACATGGGCACACACTTCTCACCCTATGCCTGTGTTTTGGCCTAGTATGGTAAGTAAAAGAACGCTTTCCTCAATGGATGGGTAGCAGCAGGCTTCTTACTTCCCATATATTCTATCACCACCACTGCACTTTCACAATTGATATGTGATCCCATAGACGCCTATAAGCTCACATCACATAATTCTCTTTTGATAGTTAGCTCAATATACAAAAAGTATATTGGGTATAAAAATGCATTTTGTATCCGTTTGTCCACTTTCACTTTACAAACGACTCAATGCAACTATAGATCTTTTCACCAAGTATGGGACTCAAAACTTAAAGTTTCCCTGACTTGTTTTGAAAAGTCATTGATAATTTCGAAACCCCTTAAGCTGCAAGAGTGATCTAAATATCAGGTTAAAGCTAAGATAAAGGACTATCTGAATGTATGATTGTTACTTCAATATTTTGAAAATCATGTGACTGGTTGCCATGGAAACCATGGCAAAAGATTTCTGAAATCTTCAATTTTTCTCTTCTTTTCACTAATCTTGCAGCCATTGAAGAGAAAGATATTTTTGTGTGCACATGGGAGGCCCACAGAAGTTGTAAAACAAAATTCCGCTTCTTTTGAGACTTTTTTGATAACTGTAGCACATTTACTTTGAAAAATATCAGTTACCAAACAGGCTGCCATATTGCCAGAAATAGGCATTTTTCACCAGAACGTGCCCTGAGATCCATCCAGACTTTAGAGATTCTTCCCTTTCAAATGCATTGAATCCTTGCTCAATATATTGTTGAGACACTGAAAGATTTGTCAAATGAATGCAAAAATGCTGTATGGCAATGATTGGCCAGAAAAGTTAGAATATCTTATGCTGTTACATACGGGGAACATTAAATAGACCTGTGCAAATTGGAGCCAGTAGCGAGGGCTCACAACCCCAATGGGAGATGGGACGGTTCGGGGAAATGGCTTCCCGAGGGGAACGAGCGGGCTTATATTGGCAACCGAAGGATCTTTTTGGGTTGTCCCACTGAATTCATTCATAAGAAATCTGACTGTAATGAATTTCAAAGAAGTTTGTATTAAAAACTACAAAATCTGTGTTTAATGGAAATGTTTTTAACACCCTCTCTGTGACACATAGGCCTACAATGCTTCACAAAATTGAAAATGTGGCAGCATATAGGCCTGTTTAGGCCAAGTAAACCCCAATTGTGGGCTATTCCTATCTACTACTTTGCTCTAAAAATGAAATACTGTGCTCATTTATCATCTATTCTACTTAGAAATGATGTGCAAGACTCCTAATGTATGATCAAAACAGAAATGGCTGGAAAAACTGCATTTAAACTGAAAAAAACGCCTCCAGTAAACACATTTCATAGATCAGGCCCATACTTGGTGAGAAGATCTATAGTGAACAAATGCACGATCTCACAAATAATCTTGGTTAGTACATGTGACTAATATGTGACTAACAATGTCTAGCTTATGTTAGTCACATTGACTACCCAAATCATTTTCTCTCTCCAAGCACAATCTTGAACAAGGTATCTGTTGGGAGTTTTAGGCAAGCTAACTTATCTTAGCCACTGTCACTAAGGGATCTTAGTCACTTTGACTAGGATCACTTAGTGACTTTGAGGTGTCACCACCCCAAAAGCCTTGTGGCCATCCAAAAAAATCACAGGTCTTCCACCTGTGACCTGATATTAAAAATACTTAAAATTCTCACAGTGCTTAGCAACCTACACCATATTTTAGCTTATGAAATGGAAAAAAAAATGAGATAGGTCTACATAAACATAGTCAGGCTAGATTTTGTGCAAATTGTCATGGTAACCAGGTAGTGATTTTTGCATAGTGAGGCCTGATCAGCACATGAATACACATCAGGACCCCTTCACCCCATAAACTTCCACTGAATTTATGCTTTGAACAAAGAAATATTTTGGGACTATTGAAAAACTCCTACCCATCATTCTGATATGAAATAACAATGGATTTGGCCACCCTTTCCCTTCCCTTGGGGCCAAATTCCTCAAAATAACTAAGTTCAGAAGGGACTATTTGGCCAGTAAACCCGGAAGTCGTCCGATTTAGGGTAGTGACACCTTAACAGAAAAGCTGGTTTTGTTGTTGCCATGGTTACCAAAAGATTCCTTCATAAACAAAACATTTTGAGGACCCTCAATCATAATTTGTCCCCAGATTCTAACTAAAACCCATATTTTATTGGTATTTTGGGCCATTTGGGACAGTGGTGGGTATGCGTAGACCAAAACTGCCCTAAAAAGGTTGTTTTTCTAGCTACAAGTTTTTAATCTGACATAGGGAAAAATCTAGTCTGACTTTGTTATGGCAATATGCATTAGAAGACAGCCCAGAACATCCATTTTCTCCAGTAATATGCCACTAAGCACTGTGAGAATTAGGGAAGTCAGTAGAATTGGTGAAAAGGCCCTAAAACAGGCATTTCTGGGGCCAAAATAGCCAAATTTGACCCAAAATAGGCCCCTTGGAGAGGAAACATGGTAACCATAACAATCAATGGAATTCTGGGATATTTCACCCCTGGAATGTTCCATTATATAGTGTCATGATATTCGCTCCTATAAATGATAGGCGAGTTTAAAAAAAAAAAATTACCCATTTCATCAGATTTAGTTAGGAAGTGAAATTTTCCTATAAAATGACTGTAAGGACTAGAAAAAAGGGAGTTAGTTTCAAGGTCTAATTTTTGTGAAAATTAGGCATTTTTAAGGCAAAACTCCATGAAATTTTATTACTTTTGGATACATATCTCATATAAAAGAGATGTCCAGCACAAACAACCAACACTTAGTGTTAAGAAAATGTGAAAAGGGCTCAAAAATGCCACCCTGAGTGACATATGTATTAAAATCAGCTTTTCCTTTAAGGTGTCACCACCCCAAAAGCCTTGTGGCCATCCAAAAAATCACAGGTCTTCCACCTTTGACCTGATATTAAAAATACTGTAGAGGTATCATATTGTACCATATATACAGGTGCCGTCTGGCGTGGCGGGTGAGTCCAGTCGCTGGGTGTTCCTAAGCTTCCAGATAGGTGGCAGCACCGATCCGGGCCTGTGGGACATCTAGCGACAAACACCAGGGTCCCTATATAAAGACCGGGGCTCAGCCGCTACGTCACAGGCCCTCCAGGCCTCCGAGCTTAAAGGCATTCCTTAACTAAGATAAGCTGCCCCACCATCACCTTCTGGGTAGCCGCTGAGTTGTCCTAATAAAACTGTTGGTATACACTCGAATCACTGCCTTGCTTTTTTCTTTCCTAATCGTAAGGCCCGAACCACCGAACTGGTAAAACAAACCATTACATTGTTGCCGTGACCAGTTAATTCTGGTGTATAGCCTGGACGTAATAACGTCTGAACGGCTAGTACATGGGTTAGACAACCTTATGGAAGCTAACCCTGATTGACAATTAATTGTCCAAGAGAATGGCAATGGGACATTAACTGTCCAAACCCATTCGAACCCACAGGATGTAGACGCTGCATCCTGGAGGGAACCCGGACCTCATTATACTCTAAATAGTGAGGAAGATATACCTGACTCTGTATGGAGAGAACAATCCATACAGAGAAGGAGTACCTTAATAGGTCAACACTCTCTTGTTGACGAATTAAGCAATTCGATGTTCGAAATTGGTGGTAGCACTAACCCAGAACATCCGGCTCCAATACCATAAAGGGTAACATTTGGAAAACTACCATATAGTGTACCCAGACCAGGTCTGCCTATTTTGGATTACAGCGCCATCGTTGGTGATGTAACATATGCAGTACCGGAAGGTGAGGAATTGAAACAACCGGATGTCCTGTTGTTAAATGAGACCTATATGACTTTGAATGAGAATTTGAATGTCTTAGTCAAAGCAAAAGATGAAGTGGTTATTGAAAAACTACATCTTGAGGATGATCTTGTTGGTATGCGAGCCGAATTTCGAAACCAGGGAGAAAGAATATATGAAAGAACTGCAAGATGAAGAGATGAAACTTCAGGAAATGAGAAAGTCATTCAATAAAGAGTATGACAATAGACGTATATCCAAATGTACATTGATACGAACAATCAGCTTTGTCGTGACAAGGTCAACTATGAAGCTGATATAAGTCACTATCAAAGTGAATTAGAGAAATTGAAACTTCAGTGTAACAAACAAGCTGAAGACAATGAGACAATCCAGACGGGTATTATAGCATATAATAAACAACTGGAAGAAGATAGACAGAAACTCACTAATGAGCTACAGGAGTTGCAAAGTACTGCACTGACTCTAGACAAATATGTAGAAGCCGCTCAATTGACTATAGGTAATATAGATCCGAAAGTGGTGTCTACAATGTTGGCAAATACGGACCAAACCGTAACGCCCACCAGATACAATCCATTTGTAACTGATGGGGCAGATAAGAATTCTGGTATTTATAAGAAACCGGATCATTCTGCATCTGGGGGAGTGGTTGATTCGAACAGTACAACCGTACAAACCGGCTCAAACCAAACCTCCGTAAGTAGTGCGCCTACACCACATGTTCCAAAACAGGATCCGGGAGTAGGTCCTGCACCACCGATTCCTGATCTGAGTCATAAAATCAATCCAACTCAGATTAATGTAGCGGTAAATACACCAAATATAACACCGCCGCCCCAACCTTGTGTACCAGGACCAATAAGAAACCTGTTAACACCTCCTTCTTATTTTGCCCAACCCGGGCATAGCACTCCAGCAGGACCAAGATTGCCTAATCCCAATCCTGGTCCCAGTAATATACCGGCAACCGGGCAAGTTCCCAGTTCGGCACCTCCACAACCTAATGTGGTAGGGGGTGCTTACATCCCTAGACCAACTCCTCAAGGATATAATTATAATAATTATTATTCTGGGGGAGGAGCGTATTCCTATTCAGGAAATCCTAATAACCAGGGAGGGAATCAAAATATTCCTACCCTAGGTATGCGCCTTCCGGCCCATCTGGAAACTCAGGCAACAGGTTACTCTGGTGGTTACTCTAGTGGTTACTCTGGAGGTTATCCTAATAATGAACCCCCAGGGGGTAACCCTGGAGGTGGCCCCAGTGGACCTGGATCAGGAGGATCGGGATCGGGTGGAGACGGTAGGAAACCGAATCGGAGAACATCCATGCCGGTAGGGATGCAGAGCATCTTTGATAGAAGCCAATGTATCCAAAATTTGGGCATTGACTGTTACCAGAAGGGAGCAGATGGCATGGAAGTCATGGACTGGAGCATGCGAGAAGCTGACAGACTACAAGGATGTAATAATCCAACTCGTAGACAGGCAAGGATACCTCCTACCTATGATTCGAATGATCCATGGAAGGATAGGTATCAGGCATTTGTCGATGAAGTCAACTGTAGTGGTTGGACAAAAGAAGAAGCTCTGCCTTACCTAATCTGTTGGTTAAATAAGGGCGGAAAAGTAGCTCTTAACCAATGGAGGGCAGCGTATGGAATATACGGCACCTATGACCAATTAGTCGAATGTGCCGCGTACCTATTTGGTTCTATCGTAAGAGAAGATCCATGGGTAAGCTTTAAAAAGAGGACCCAGAAACCCAAGGAGTCTTATAAAGTCTTCAGGTTGGAGCTACAGGACCTGCTGTCAAAGGCACGTCCAAATTGAGCTCATGACGATGATTGCTATCTGCAGGAATTGTTCACACAATTTTATAGTGGATTGCGAGATCCGGATCACAAACAAGTGGTCTGGGATTCATGGAAGGATGAAACATCCTTCAGTGATCTTTTCATAGCCATTGATGGTTATGATATGAAGAAAAGGCTGGTGGGTCTGGCACCTAACCCACTGCTAGCTGCTCCATTACAATATGGAAAAACACCTGTCAAAATGCCTGAAACATTCCAATTGGCCCCAGTTGACCTACAGGAAGTTAATCAGCAAGATGTATATATTTCCGATGATAACGGAGAATATATTGGTTCTGTCCATGTAGGCGGAAAATATTACCGCCAGAAACGGTATCGAAAGGTGAATCCAAAAGGAAAAAGAGGACCTGTGATAAATAAAACAACGCCCTGGCCAGCCCAGGCAAGTCATAGTTTAGCTACAAACATCCCTACTGAAGCAGCTGCTGCTGCACCTACCGATCTGGTAGAGACACTAGTAGCACAGTTAACTAATGCCCTGAGAAGGCCCCGAGTGGATTAATCTCAGAGAAGGTGTTTCAGATGTCAAAAATTAGGACACTATGCAGCCAAATGTATGGCTGATAAACCTGTTCCGAGGGGACAGGGAGGTATCTCTGGTATAAATACAGACAAAAACTAAGGAGGGGTCCCTCAATGGGCAGAGAAGGGGATCCCGCTAACAAATCTTGCCATGATATCACCATCCGTGATGATAGTTCGCATGTAGTAACAAATTCGCCTAGCAACGGTGTGGTAATGGATACCCGGAAGGTTAGGGAAGCCGATACACCAGGTGCCCAGGGAGCACAGGGGAAACCAAGTATCAGTGACAAGGTAGGCGGTTATTTTTTAGCCAGGGTTGGTAGTGCCCACCTACCCCCGGGTCATCCTTGTCTGGAACTCCTAAAAGGATGTGGATTGACATTGTTCTGGCGTGAACAATGACGTTCCGATTGTCACGGACACGCCCTCCTTATTAAATGGAAGGCGGTGGTATGTTTGCCTCACTGTTAACGGAAGATCTGCTGAATTTCTCGTTGATACGGGTGCTAGCCACTCCTGTATCTCCAAGAGGTTCTACGATCTTATACCTGATGAACACGATACTCTCATATCGGGAGGAAATGCTCAGACGGCCGATGGCAGTACTATGCAAACGTATGGTAGAACTTGTGTGAAATTGCAATTGGATGGAATGCATGACTATGTCATGAGTGCCACTGTTACGGATATATCAGATGAGGGGATACTCGGGTTGGATTTCGCATCCCTGTATGGTGTGGTCGTGGAACCACAATCAGGAGTGTTGAGTGTGAAATACCCATATCCTGTTAAAGTGAGATGTGTACTGAGACAAGTAAGTAGTATGGCTAGTGTGGCACACACTGTCCGAATTCCGGCAGGTGTAGCCTGTGATGTGCTCTTAAGGAGTGATCCTGTAATGCGTAACAAGACTGCAGTGATAGAGCCGGATGTAGTTGCCCTGTCAAGTATCTGATTATCTTCCGTAGATACTGTGGTAGCAAACGCATCCTGGGCAGTAGTGCCGGTCTCCAATACGGGGAACGCTACTATCTAATTGAAAAAGGGACAAGTCTTCGGAAATGTCACACTTTCGGAAACAGTAACTGATAGTAATTTGAAGTTACCCAAAGTAACGGATAACGACGATATCTCAGATGACTTACTAAAGTTATATGAAGAAACTTCATTAGAAAATCTGTAACATCGGAAAGAGTTTTATGAATTACTCCATCAGTATCGGACTGCCTTTGCCAAACCTGGTGAAAAACTGGGTAAGACAACTAAGGTAGTGCATAAGATAGATACTGGAGAAGTAGAACCGTTTAAAATACCTTATAGGCAGTAACCTTTAGCGAAGAAAAGAGTAGCTGAAGAAGAAATAAATAAGATGTTGGAACAAGACGTAATAGTCCCATCCAATAGTCCATTGAGTAGTCCTGTGTGTATGGTAACCAAAAAAGATGGTACTATCCGATTCTTTATAGACTACAGAAAGTTAAATGAAGTAACAAAAAAGAATTCGTATCCATTGCCTAGAATAGATGAAACAATTGACTTAGGAGGCAATAGTTGGTTTTGTACCCTAGATTTACAATCAGGATATTGGCAGGTGGGAATGACTCTACCCGATATGGAAAAAAACAGCATTTTCAAGTCATATTGTATCGTTCCAATACAACGTAATGCCTTTTGGTCTGTGCAATGCACCAGCTACATTTGAAGCAATGATGGAAACTCTTTTGAGTGACCTATTGTGGAAAAAGTGTCTTGTATATCTTGATGATGTAATAGTCTTCGGAAAAACATTCGAAGAATGTTCTAATAATCTTAAAATGGTGTTAGAACGAATTATTTCTAACGGTCTCAAACTGAAACCTAAGAAATGTAATATGTTAAGGAAGTCCATAAACTATTTGATAAAAGCTGATCCGGAGAAAATAGAATCAGTTACGGATTGGAGTAGACCTAACTCACCTAAAGAAGTGAGGTCATTTTTAGGCTTCTGTTCCTATTACCGGGAATTCATCCCTAATCATTCTAGAGTCAGTTACCCTTTACAAATTTTAGCTGACTGGACTCCAGGATGTACCAAGGATATATTTCCTTGGACGCATGAACAGGAATCTGCTTTTCAAAAGCTAAAGGATCTGTTCACGAGTACTCCCATATTGCAATATCCGAATGAAACGGATCATTTCATACTGGATACGGATGCTAGTAATGATGGTATTGGCAGCGCCCTTTCACAGGTCCAAAATGGAAGAGAGGTACCAATAGCTTTTGCTAGCAATACACTGAGCAAAACTCAACGCAACTACTGCATAACTAAACGAAAACTGTTAGCAGTAGTAGTATATACAAAGAAGTTCAAACACTTCTTGTGGGGGACTGACTTTGCTTTACGTACGGATCATTCCTCTTTAAGATGGTTATTGAACTTCAGAGATGCTGAAGGAATGTTGGGTTGCTGGCTAGCCCATCTATCCGAATACGGGCTAGAACATCGCCAAATTCAGCATAGACCCGGAGTGAAGCATATAAATGCAGATGCCTTGTCTCGAATACCTATTCGGAAATGTGATAATCCAGATTGTACCGACTGTGGGGCCCACAGAGCAGTTCTTGCAGGGATTCGAAGACCTTTCAAACCCCTAGTTGCCAGCATACTGGAATGGTCTATGGATCACATAAGACGGTTCCAGGAAGCTGACTCGATAACTGCACAGCTACTGCAATTGGTACCAAAGGGTATACGTCCAGTTAGACCAGAAGTCTCTCTGGAATATTGAGAAATGAGGTTTCTTGCTCAATGGACCGAGCTTGAAGTCCGGAAGGGCGTGTTATACCTTTGGAAGCCATGTAATAATGGTGAGAGACTCATAACAGTGGTTATACCACATGACATGAGGCATGACATCATGTATTATTGTCATGGCCATCGGACCAGTGGTCATTTTGGAAGGAAACGCTCATTAGCACGACTTTCTAAAAAATACTATTGGCCCGGCATGTTGCGAGACTTGCAAAGATGGGTAACCACCTGTCCGGACTGCTGTAAAAACAAACCCAGACCCGGGATGGGTAAACTTCACCTATCTCAGGAACTTTTTGGAGTTAGATTCTCTCGAATCGGAGTAGATATTATTAGTGGGTTCAACACAACTGCTAATACCTGTAAGATGGTAGTGTGTGATTACTATACGAAGTATACTAAAGTTTTCCTGCTACCGGATCACAAAGCAGTCACCTGTGCCGAAGCCTTTGTAAAAGGTTGGGTACTGACCTTTGGTGTACCACTTATGATACACAGTAACCAAGGTAGAGAATTCGAATCGAATCTCTGGCAAGGAATGTGCGAATACCTAGCCATTTGCAAAACTAGAACCAATCCATACAGACCTCAGAGTGATGGATTGGTTGAAAGGTTCAATAGAACCCTCATTCAGGTCCTGAAGTCATGCGTAAATGAGAACATGGATGACTGGGATGAGCAGTGCCATTTCATGACACATGCTTTAAATAGTACGGTACATTCGAGTACTAATTGTACTCCTAATCTTTTAGTGTTCGGAGAGGATTTAATAATGCCTGCAGATTTGATATTCGGAGTTGTAGGTATGGATCCGGAACTACCTTGCCATGTAGTTTTCGTTGAATGTTTACGGGACAGATTCAAAAAAGCATATGAATCTGTGCGGATTGATTTAGAGAAAAGTGCCAAAAGGCAGAAAGTAGGTTATGATACAGATTTGAAAACTAGAAAATTCAAATCTGGAGATAGAGTGCTGAGATAGTACGAAACGCTTAGACTTGTTAAATTAGTGTCTATTTGGGATGGTCCTTTTACAATAACCCAGGTTATTAGTGATTGTACAGTGATCATCAGATCAGATCTTGGATGACTGTACAAGTCGAACGTGGCTAGACTTAGAAAATGGTCTGTGAGGGAGACCTCCACAGAAATGTATGGTGAGGGATTCAATAAGATTCTGAATCTGAATCGAATAGTGAACCAGGAGAAGAACCCGATACCATAGAGAGGCAGGGGTAGGCCTAGGAAGGTATCTAAATCAGTACTGGCAACGCTAACACAGACTAAGCATGGTGGTGTTAAAAAAGTCTCGGCAGGTGTACACAATAAGAAGAGGAAGGGTGTTTCGAAGGCCAAGAAATACCCAGAGAAGGCTCTTCGAGTTGTCAGGTCCGAAAAGGAACTATCCAAAGATGGGATAGTCATCCGCCGCAGCCCTCTACTTGCCCAGAGGACTGCAGTGACCTAATCTGTAAACACAACGAGTGTAATGTTTTACATTTAAAATGGAACAGATAACAACTGACCTGAGAGGTCTAATTGTCGTCGCTGTATGATGTACCAGTGGGTAGTGGACGGATAATCCGGTGGATTTGCTAAAGCTTTCCATAAACTCCACTTAAAATCCCTAGACGAGTCGACAGCATGAGCGATAATTACATAAAAACATTCAGTTTGTTTATGTTCCGTCCGTAGCATGTGCTTTGCCGCGTGACGTCATCGCGTCCAGTCTCGACTGACCTCTCGTGACCCCGCTTGCAAGCATGAAAATGACGTCATGGAAGCTGGCGTATCGCCATATTGTTTTTTAGTAGGAGTCGAGGCGGACGAGCTATCGTCCGTCCGCAGATTTTCTACTAAAGAACAGTTTGCACCACCCACAGAGTCAGTTCCCTGGAAGGCGGCTCTGCTTCTTGTCGGCCCCTGACGCCGTTCAGTCGGGAAAAGGAGTTGTTGGACTCCCAATTAGATTCCTCCAGTCATGGCTGAGGAATCCGTAACTGTAGCCAAGCTATCCAGTCACCCGGATAAGCTGACTCCGACATCAGATGCTTTCCCGGAAGCATTATCACCTGTTACACAGGCGGACAATGACTTGATGGAGGTGGATGAAACCGCCGATCGGTCATTCGAGGACAAGTTGGCTTCATTCTCTTTGAATGAGCCAGAAAAGCCCGTTTCACCACTTCCTGCTGAGGGATCTGGAGATGCTTCGAAGCCAGTAGAAGTACAACAAGGTGCCACTGGATCCGAAACTACCCAGGTAGACGGATCCAAGGACCGCGAAGGAATGGATAGGGAACCCATTGAGGATAATCCTTTTCCAGCGTATTACGATGGGAGGTATCTGTACGTCCATCCGGAACTACAGGCAGGGACGGTGGACTCCGAAGGATTCCCAATTAAATTGGACCCTAAGGTATGCGATGCTATCGAGGATGTGATGCACCCGCTCCAACTCGAGAGGACGCCAGTGGAGTGGCTTATGGACTGGACCTGGTTCCAGCGAGGACTCATGGTGGATATATCCTTCCGAGAGTCAGTGTGTCTCGGATTCCCGAGGCCAAACATATCCCCACCCTAGAACTGTGCAACACAACCTTCATACCATGAGGGAGTTCAGGGAAGCCGCTTCCACATTCGAAAAGTGGGACGATGGTTACTACATAGTAGAAGCCAAAATTACACAGGTCAGGAACTCCTCCCTCCTAGAACTGGACCGTTACGCAGCTCTCCATATGATTATCCAACGTCGTATGGCAGCTGAAGATGAAGAACGACATAGACCAAGAGTGGAGGAGACGGAATTGAAGGCAAGTGCTCCTCCGATCCCTGATTTGAAACTAGATGCTAGAGGATCAAATACTCTTAAATCCGCCTCTAGTAGTACTACCAGAAAACCTGTGGATCCGGAAACCCCAAGCACTTCGGGTAAGGCTTCTTCCTCTGGAAAGGCCGAACCAGAAGCCATGGATCCGGATCCGGAAGATTGGCAAGTGTCAAAGAATAGGAGGTCTGCCTCGCGTCGGCTTAAGAATCTGCCCGATTCTGTTAAAGCCGAACAGAAACCCAGTACCTCGGGTGCTAGCAGTTCGAGTGCCGCCATGGAGGTGGACTCATCCGATGAGGATTCTTTAGACGAGTCTTCAGTAGAGTAGAGCATTGGTCCAATGCTAATCTGGTTTTAAGACCCGAGTGCTAACCTGCTTCCAGGACTGTGCGTATGGAGTGAAGAAATATGGCTCCACCCTGTACGCTTGCCCCGACCCTATTAATAAGAATGGGGAATCAGATGACGAAGATTGGATGCGTCTTACGGACGAGGATCCCAATCCGAGCAAGGCCTATCGCAAGATGTGGCTTATGCTTAATCATGCAGAAGGGTATTATACCTATACCCAGATGCGGAAGCTACGTTAGGCACTTGAGAAGTGGTACAGTGACACTCAAAAGTCCTGTCCCTTCTCTATCTGCCAGGATGCAAGTGATGTTTCGGTCCGGAACTGGAGTACTTCAGCCCGGTTCCAAAGACATCTAGTAGAAACCCATTTCCACCATCACCCGGTCTACATTTGTGACCCGAGTTATGGTAAGAAGGGGAAGAAATGTACTACAAAGGTCACTTACAACCAGCGTAGTGATCTGGCAAGACAACAGAAGAAGGGACATGCTGCAGGTCTCGATACAACCCGCAAATGGATCATGGAGCTGCATCAGGAACTCATGAAAGAGTTTGATAGTTTAAGCGTGGATGCTTGGACAAAGATCCGACCAGGGGACCAAGTCCTCTGTGAGGTTCCGAAATCCAAGGATTCGAAACTTCGAGCAAAGATTGTCCTGACTCCAGGGAAGGGCAAACTGGACATGCAGGAGAGGCTTTGGCAGAAGTGCGAAGAGTCGGGAAAAGATGGCAAGAGAGCACGAGCAAGAATTAGAAGAGACCAGAGCCGGGGTGGACCCGGTAATGGTCAGGGTAAACCTAGCACCCAGCCCAGGGCAGATGATCGTTCCAGTTCCCCTCTAGCATGTCACCCACACAAGCAGAGCCAGAGTACTCTTGTCTTCAAGAAACCTGGCCCTGCTGGCTACGCTTGAGCAGCAGCTAAACCGGGGAAACTAGATAAGGATAGTTTCCCATCAATGTCACAAGGTCCTGGACCCGAAAGCCAGACCTTGGTCATTGGGAAAGGGGTCGCCTTGTACCCAGAAAGGTCCCAGCACCTGCCGCTGCCGGATCCCCAGGTGTCGTATCTCCTCAGCAGATATTGACCACCCCTGAACAGGTACAAATGTACATGCAGATGGGGATGAAGCAAAACCTGCCATCCAGAAATGTCGTTCCTGTAGTAGCAACACCCCCCAAGAGTGTTGTACTGCCCGCCAAACCAAAGGATGCGATTACCATTAAAACCGGTAACGCTGAAATCTGGTTTGAGAAGTCAAGCCAAGGGGAGGCTGATGTCCAGAAGGCCATCTATACCCATTGGGAGAAATGCGTGAAGGAGAGAGCTACAGAATTCCATTAGGGTCTTCTGAATGACACTCTCCTATGCATGAAGGAGGTGGGTGATGCTGAAAAGGAATGCCTGGAATCCTTAATCCGAGATGAGGTCAAGGCTCGGGAGGAAGAAGCCATAGCTGCAAAGGAACAGGTAGCTATGGATGTCCACGTCTTGGAAAAGCGCATGAAAGAGGAGATTACCCGAAACACAAATCTGAACACTAAGTTCATGAGGGTGTTCGGGGTTGACAAATAAATGAATGGGACGGCACTCCCGAGTCGGCCCTAGACCTCTTAAGAAAGAAACACGCTAAGAAATCCACTTAGTGTGTTCCGGGTCTCCCTCATTTTTTTTTATTGACGACCAGACTTAGTGTTTGCAGAAGGTAGTTATACCTACCTCGTGATGATCATATATGAGTAACACTTAGCCTATTCTATGTGTTCCGGGTTCCTTTATAACCAGAGTTAGTCTTATCAGGATATAGCATATCAATCTCCTGATGTATCTGTTTCGGATTGAAATTACACTATATAATAATTCCAAATAGTAGTTGTGCTGTTACGAATGCTGCCTGATGTGGATGTACGTGCCTGTTTCCTGATATTACCTGTTCTACTTACTGGATGGACTTACCTATTTACCAATATTGCTGTTACCTGTATTATATCTACACTTCCGGATCTACCTTTTGGACTACTACTTTGTTACATATACCGAAAAGGACTACCACTGCATATTGACATAAGGATTACCTGTTAACACCATCCGGATTACTTCTATGAACTATAGCACGCCTAGAGGATTATGGGTAGCTGCCCTATTCAACTTCTTTGTATATACATTTCTACATATAGGAGTCAAAAGACTCTAGCACTTCCATCCAGTGGTTAGCTGACCACAAATTTTTCTACACACCACATTGGACAAGCTTCTAGACCACGTACAACGACTCATCTGTATTTTGTATATATGTTCTCATGCGATTGTGTTTGACACTATTCTAATGTTTATATAACTATCACTCATACCTGTATTAACTTAATGTTATACTTATCTTACGGATTCATAAAATAACCGGATCTATCCTTACTTGTGATAATGTTTAATACGATCCGATATAAGTTATAATACACCAGATTGTCATATTTGTCTATTTATTACATATCATTGTATAATATTAATTATCTGGTGCTGATGATAGTCATTTAGATGCATGAGATTGTAATATGTGTGTACTTTTTCGAGTGTATAAAACTAAAACGGTATCATATCAAACAGTTCTTTTATAGAACTATAGGTTAACTAAATGTATCATTAAATAGTATGGGTACGTTTAAAGTCTTTCTCAAGACTAAATACATATCATGTTTGTTAAAATAACGAACTAATTAAAGTATTAATATGTGGTTTATTTATAAAAAAAAAGAAGTTAAACAGATCCGTTCCATATATCTGTTACTATCCACATTGTCGAATTGTAATGACTATCCTATTCATTGCTCGTAACTGTTAATACTATCAAATATATATTAAATATTTCTCATATGATACTTTTAAACTGTGGTTGTTATATCTATGGTTATATCTCTATTATTAGGGTAAGATATAATGTAATGTTATCCCTATATTATATAAACTATAATAGCTATAACTCCTGCCTAATGTCTGGGGGAGTCGCGTAGAGGTATTATATTGTACCATATATACAGGTGCCGTCTGGCGTGGCGGGTGAGTCCAGTCGCTGGGTGTTCCTAAGGTTCCGGATAGGTGGCAGCACCGATCCGGGCCTGTGGGACATCTAGCGACAAACACCAGGGTCCCTATATAAAGACCGGGGCTCAGCCGCTATGTCAGAGGCCCTCCAGGCCTCCGAGCTTAAAGGCATTCCTTAACTAAGATTAGCTGCCCCACCATCAACTTCGGGGTAGCCGCTGAGTTGTCCTAATAAAACCGTTGGCATACACTTGAATCACTGCCTTGCTTTTTTCTTTCCTAATCGTAAGGCCCGAACCACCGAACTGGTAAAACAAACCATTACAATACTTAAAATTCTCACAGTACTTAGCTACACCATATTTTAGGCCAAAAAAAAAAATATTGTAAGTTTCCGCAGCATGCTAAAAAAAGTTGAGGTAGGTAGGTCGGATTATATTTTTTTTATTTTCTTTTTTTTTTTTGCCCTATTTATTGAATTGCTATTATTGATAATTACTCCACGGATGATCCATGTCATCACTAACACCAGCCAAACCTTAGGATCTTGCGCTGAAATGCTGGATTCCATGTTTTAACCCGAATAAAACCTCAAAATATAAGAAACATTTTCTCAAAAAAGTCTGAGGTCGGCCCCCTTTTGCTGAGGTAGGTCGGGTGACCGGAAACAAAACTTTTTTTGGCCTTAGCTTATGAAATGGAGAAAAAAATAAGATAGGTCCACATAAACATAGTCAGGCTAGATTTTGTGCAAATTGTCATGGTAACCAGGTAGTGATTTTTGCATAGTGAGGCCTGATCAGCACATATACACATCAGACCCCTTCACCCCATAAGCTTCCTCTGAATTTATGTTTTGAAAAAAAAGTATTCTGGGACTATTGAAACACTACTACTCATCATTCTGATACCAAATAACAATGGGTTTGGCGCCTCTTTCCCTTCCCTTGGGGCCAAATTCCTCAAAATAACTAAGTTCAGAAGGGACTATTTGGTCAGTAAACCCAGAAGTCGTCCGATTTAGGGTGGTGACACCTTGACTAGGGTATATTTGCATAGTGTTGCCTTTACACACCAGATGGCAGCATTGTTTGTAACAGGATTTTTCTGGTGGCTTTGTACCATAAATTGTTCGGTGGAAGTCAAAATGATGGTGATTTTCTGACACTGTATACATTTGAGGCTTTTACAATTCAATATAACATCAAGCTTGGCAAAATATATCAGATAGGTTGATGATTTGTTAAATAAACAAGGTAGACAGATAGTAACACCTTTTCTGTGGGTGTCTAGATAAGTAAAATATCCACAGATGTATTTGCTTCTTTGCCGGGAGGTGTGGCGCAGTCGGTAGCGCGTCCGCTCAGGGCCGTAAGGTCGCGGGTTCGGAACCGGCCAAACAGGGGACAGTGGTGGTTTCAAACGTTGCTGTAAGATATCATTTGAATTCCTCCCTGCCTTGGCTAGGCTGTGCTGGAAAGTCTCTCAGCAGTCATGGCAGACAAATGACATAAAACAGCCCTGTCCATCTGTCACTATGCCTATGAAGTGATGGGTACTAAAGAACCATTGCCTCGGTAAATGTGTAGGGGCGTGCTTTCTACCTTCCCATAGATTCGGTTACCATCATCCCCCCCATTTGAGTAGGGTCCGCGTTTCTCGCCATGGGACCTCTCACCCTTGAAGTGTTCAAAGGGCACATAGGTGAGGTTTAAATTCAAAGCAAGCAAAGCTGCTTCTTTGTGAGAAACCCAGAGTAACTTGACTCAGGGGTTCTAATGAAAATGCTGTGATTTCATTTCACATACTTCCTAAGTGATGAGACAATGCTTTGTGGGATGTGGATCCTACATAGAGCTTACACTCACCATTTGAATTAAACCAAACAGCATTAGATTGCATACATCTTAGTCAAAACCACCAAGGAATCTTAGTTAAAATCAGGCAAATCAAGGCAAGTTGGGCACTTTGACTAATGGTTAGTCGTATTTGACTAAGAAAAACTTGGACACTTAGGCACATGCTTTTGACTACACAGAAAAAAAAATTCTAAATATCTTAGGCTGTTCGCCTAACATTTGTTGGAATTGCTAAGGCAAGTTGGGAGTTTGCACGTCGCCAAACCACCGAAGTTTTCTTGGGAGTTTACGCCTAACCCTTAGGAGAAATTAGGCAAGTTGGGCATTCTTCCTAACTTGCCTTAGACTTTTTCACTAACTACATGGACTATTTCAATACCCATAATACCCATTCTTTTATTTTAATCCAAACTCCACATGGATTAAGTCACCCAGAATAGAGCCTCTCTATTTGAGAAACAAGTTAAATGCCTCATATCATTTTCATTTGAAACCCCTGAACTTAGTTGTTCGGGGTTTGACTCATAAGGCCATGTGGATATATGAGAAATTTGAATTTCCAGAGAAAAGGTGTTTCAATTCTTCTTCCTTGCTCCATCAAAAACATAATAAACCTATAGGCTGTATTCTGTTAAGCCCTATGCCAGGTTGAATGGTGAAGGCTTTATCATGTCAATAGTCATTAGAAGTACCATTAATTTAACATTTGTAGGCCTTTCCATGATAGACACTTCACATAATAGTCCTCATGCAAACCACACTGCCACCTAGTGTGAAGAAATCTGCTAACCCTTAGATAAAACTACTAACCCCTTAGACAAAAAGACCGCTTTTCTCTCTTGGCTAAATCAAGCCAGCTTGCCTGAATAGGTTAGTGAATACAACTAACATGTTAGTAAAATATTACTAACATGTTGGGTATTTTGCCTAATCAGTGGTTTTGTCTAAGTTAAATTAGTATTTACTAATTTGGATTTTTTTCTGTGTAGCTATTGTTAGAAAGTTAGCCTTTTTGACTAACATCTGACTAAGATTTTGAACATTAGTTTTTTTTCTGTGTAGGAATATTTTGGTTTCAAAATCCTGTAATCCAAGTTATTTTAATCAAATGGCCTTAGGGTCAATGGTGACCAATGAGCGTTATTTATTATTGTACTATTGGTGCATCTATAAAGGTTTAAAGCAACACGTTGTCCTTAAAGGGTTAATTACACATGACCTCTATGCACTACTCTTTCATTTCCGTTTTGGAAACACACCTCTATACAGGCCTACTCGCACACAGTTAGCATGTAGGTTAGTGGCACTCTATAGTCAAATGACTCTAGTCACTTAGCTAACAGATGACCAATTTATTTATCAAACTGAAGGATGCGGTCCATGAGTATGAATTCCCCGTCAGGCATTGATGAAAACGAGGTCTTGGAATAGAAAAAAAATGTGAGTCCCATATATACAGTTGTTCCACTTTATCTACAGAACCTTAATCCAGAGCCGGGCTTATAGATGCGACTTCAGAGGTCGCATCTATAAGCCCCTAATATACAGATATATATCATGCAGTGCCTTCAACTGGGCTGTAAATGTCTATAAGCTGTATTTTTGTATAATTATTACTATGCATAATTGTGTGCTTTGCTTGGCTTTATCATTTGCTTAACTTTATCATAATAATGCTTCTTTGTGCGTGCTATATAAGGTGTAACATGTAAATGACTGAAGTCGACAACTTGTTATTTGGACGATTCTCGAACTTCTATTTCATGCATATAGATTTTGGCGAAACTGGTGAAAATTGACCCCTTTTCGGTTATGATCCTAGGTCCTTCAGATCAAAGTGATTCTGTATTTAATGTTGCCTACATCTTAACTCAAACTATATAATTTCTCTCCTTTCTAGGTTGGAGAAGCTTGCGAAGGAGCAGGAAAATAAACCTGCCGATTAAGCAGTTCTACCTCACAAGTATGATCATCCTAGATTGTACTGTAAGGTTCATAAATCTCTCTGAAGGGCTGGCAACACATGAATGGGGTTTGTTATGACCCAACCCAAACTGATCCATCATATATGTGACAATATAATACGGACAATATGGTTGTCTACGGCAATGTCACAAATGTGTACCTTCTAATAGAACTGATTGTTTGATGAGACTTGGCATCTAAGTCTAACTAAGTCTTGCCAACTTAAATGGACAGATTGGGTTCTGTCACAGTTGAAAGCCCAGGAGTAGCCAGCTCCTTAAGGTTGATTGCATATACACAGGATTCTAATACCTAATCATGTTCATATACACAGGATTCTAATACCTAATCATTTTGCATGAACTGCTTCGCTGCTGTTGGATAATTGGCAATACAAGAAGGGCACTTTCTCAACAAGGGACAACTTTAATTTATATTAAATCGCGTAGTATGTAAATATATAATGTAACTCTAACTTCTTACACCGTAAATGATGTCCACTCTTTAGTTACGTTCTAGCTATCCCTAACGGTAGTTGCACCATTTTTCATCTCACTAAAAGACGAACAGCCAATGAGAACAATTTTGTTATTATCATGATGGAAAAAGTAACTCCTCGTGTAAAAAGAACTGTAGAAATGACCGGTTTAATGATTTGAGATGGTCACTTTTAGTGGTGAAAGTTCTCGTTACGATGGTCATTGCTGGGAATATGGTTCTATAGATGTAACAATGTTCTAAATGAATGGTTGTGAATTATTATGTTCACAGACATGTTTGATCTCTGATCTGACGAACGTAGAAACGCACAAAACGATTTCCCTTTTTCTCCTACAAAATAGCGTATTGAAACAGGCAGAGTACACTGAATGGATCAATACATTTGTAGATTACCTCCGACCCTGTGACAGATAGTTCTAGGGGCACTTTGAACCCTGCACGATCACTGCCCATTGTTCTCCCACCCAACCCCCAACGTCAATAACACACGTATGTTCTATCGGTCCTACTCATAGGTTTACTGTCAATTATCAAGTGGCTACATACGTATATTGATAAAGACATGATTGTTCCTCCAGTAAGATCATACACAATTGATGACGCTAGAGGTGGTTCCACAATATGAACCTCATCTCCAAAGAAAGGTGTTTTGTTCAGGATAAGTCCTGCACTGGGATTATGTCGTGCACTCACTGTCTGACAGAAGTCGGGAAAATTGTGTGGTTTTGTGAAGGTTTTGAAGAAGGCAATGTAATTCTATACAGAAAATCCAGGAAAGGGGGGGGGGGCAATTCTTAGAGGATAGGATATGTGACATGCGTAATTGTGAAAGAGTATAGCACGGACTTCATCGTCATAAAATGACAAAGTCTCCCTTTGTTCTAATATGCTAATCTATTACAAATTGATAGAGGTAACGGGAACAGACCAATGTATCTGCTGTTTGTAGGCTGTATGTAGGCCACTTAATAATGGTGCCTCATTGTTAATCTTCCATCGCCATAATGGACCAATGCAGCAGCGCCATTTCTCCAGGAGTGTAACATATATCCCATGTATAACATTGGTTTTATCAGGGTGATACACTAGATGGCGCTCCAGTAGCTCTGCTATTTACATGGGCATGTCCAGCATCCACTCCAAGGGCCCCATAGACTTGCCATTGGTGCACAGACACCCCTCACCAAATTGCTCATTTGCAATGTAAAATAAAGCTTCACATCTCAGAAATCAAAGTTGTACACAGAGAAATAGTGTGGCTATACTCACTATCAATATTTAAAGAAAACGGAGAGCCAAACATAAGGCAGACCATTACAAACATGGGGCCCCCAAGGGGACCCCCCCTGAGGTCACAATGTCGCCAAAATGTAAGGTTTCAGGTCACATGTCACTTTTTTAGGGGGAAAAACATGTCTAATAATCTCAAAATTTAAGGTCTTAGATCAAATGTCACTTTTTTAAAGATTGGAAATGTCACATGTCACTTTTAAAAGGGTACAAAGTCGAAATGTCGCCAAAAAATGGCCAAAAGTCGCCATGTCGTTTTTTACCCCTTGGCGGCCACAAACATGTGGGCCTATTACAGGTACTGGAGTCCAACCCAGCTATGCCCCTGTAGGATGCATGGCTGCCACTAGCGCCATCTGTTGTATTAAAGCTGATGAAAGGGTCGTTATATATAAGTGTCGCCTCCTAGAACAGGTCATTTCTGTGACTCCCTTTATTTGTGATCGGGATAATCCTTTACAGTAATAATGCTATATGACCTCCAATGATCACTTGATTTCTATCCCAGATTTCTATAGACAGATGTATAAAATGTATCAGTACTTAAGCTGAAGTATGTTGCGTGCAGCTTAGATTGTGAGTGCTTAAACTGCATTTATTTGTGTAGAGGGGATATCTGAGTATATCATAACATTGAGTGAGCAGCTGACTTAGTTTTAAGTGAATAAGCCTCAGTGCTAAATGATATAACTAACACGTACATATGGACATGACTGTCTGAAAATAAACTCACACTGGTTAGAACTGTATTTCATGTATAGTCATGTGTCAAAGTACGTATAGGACACGTATTTCAAAGACAAAATTACAGCAGAACTGAATAAAAGTTTGTAAAACATATGAAATGTATTTTGCTCTTCATTCCCCTTCTGTTTTAAATCCGTGACACGTCAGTAATTATATGTTATCTTAAAATACAAAATGGGACCCTTTATTGGGACTTTAAAGAACAAATTTATTCTCAATTCAATGCTCAAATGCCGCTTGTACAGTTATGATGTATAGATCTATTTAAGCACATAGTCGCACCAGGAGACTTAGTCCAGTCATTTTAGCCATTATACCCATGACAATTTGCAACAGAATTTATTTTACCATCAAATGGCTCAGAAAAAAAAGTCCCCACAAATTTGAGCAGTGGAACATTGTCAAATACACATAAATCAAAAATGGCCTCCAAATCACCCGAAACTCCCTTTACCAGCACACAGATATTTCCATAGGAAGTTGTTTTGATCTACCCTATCCCTATAAATCTGTCCCACAGAATCTATTGAGACACTTGGTTTGTTCCTAGGATAAATGGTTGCTGAGCAACAGTTACTCTACATGTACATTTCCCTAGCAACAGAGGTTTATCTGATACCCAGCTCAATTCTCGCAATACTGAAGTGTAGTCAGGTGAGCCAAAGGATTATCATGATGTAATTCACTTCTCATTAAAAAAGTTCTTGCTTAGCAATACCCAAGTGCAGTCAAGTGGGCCTTAGGATATTTATGATGTATTATTCTCAATCTGTATTTCAAGATGATCAACACATCTAGAACATTGAAGTTTTGATTCGATGTGGCATTTTTATTTTATGAAGAATCAATTGATCACAACGTTTCGCCTATGCAATAGGCTTCATCAGGTGATGTTTATAATGTAATTCACTTCTTAATAACAGAACTGAGTATCTGGGGATAGGATTGATCAAAACAACTTCCTTGGGCAATATCTGTGCACTGAGAGACGATGTTTGCTGATTTGGAAGCGATTTTGGATTTATGTGTACTTGAAAATGTTCCACTGCTCAAATTTGCGGGTATTTTTTTTTTTTTTTTTTTTTTTGAGATTCTATAGACCCTTCTGAGTCATTTGGTGGTACAATAAAATTCTGTTGCAATTTGTCATGGGTACCCCCCCCCCTTATTTGGCCTAAAACAACTGGTCTAACTAGGGGTCTCCTGGTGCGTTCTTCAGCCTCTGGCACCACAACCACTGATTGCTCAGTGTCCTCTGCTATATGTCCGGTTTTGGCTCTGTGACTGGTTTGATGTGAACCCTGTTTCTCCTATACATTACACCTGTTTCATTATATGATCTGTCATTCAAGACATCCGGTGTGGTGAGTGTTTTGGTCTCAATTTCATTGACTGTTTATAGACACAAACAAGGCAGGTAGGCTGCTATATAACAGTCCTAATAAACATGTATAATATATACAGTACTTGGAAATTAATACAAGAAAGATACAAAACACAAAAAAATTATCAAAGTATGGCTTGCACCCTGATAGTACTTGGTAATCAATGTGAAAATTTGCAAAATAATGCAATTTGGAGAAAATTCTGCATCAGTAATAAAAATATAGATGAAAACACATTATTATTTACAAGATTATTTACAAGATTTCAATATGACCTTATTCAGAAAAGCTACGGGGAACATTCGAGAAAGGATTAATTAAGGTTGGAGGTAGACTAATCAATATTAGCCCTAGGTTTTCAGTTTGAATTTTAGTACACTACACACTCACAGACTCCATCCATATAAGAAGTGATATTATATGACAAACACATATTTGACCATGAGAGACATGAAACTGAGTCAAGCCAATTGCCAATTGCAACTTGCTACAGATTGAAATGATACAAGGTAATTTATGGTTCATCATCGCTTTCATCAGCAATCAGGACACTGACATCTATCACTTCAAACCTTGGTTTTTGGCTTTGTTTATGTAGATCTTGTATTTGACGTATTCGGGCCTTGAACTGTGATTTTTGCTCAGTGTCTTGATGCCAGTGTGATAATTTGTTCCACATCTTAGATCCTCTGTAAAGGGGAGATCTTTTGAGAAAGTCTCGTTTTGGCCTTTTCAGATCAAATTTCACCTTGCCTAGTGACCTTGTAGGCCAGTGGTGTTTTTCACAAATTTGCCTTGTTTGGCATATTTGTACATATATACAAACAGGGTTTCGTCCCTTCATTTGTCTAGTTTGGGTACATTACATTTGTCTTGCAGCTGGTCTATGGACATGTCTCTAACACTGGTTCTCATGCATATTCTCAATCCTCTATTTTGCAGACGTCGCAATTTCGCAGTCAATTTAAAATTTGCTCCTGAATGCAAGAAGCTTGCATAGTCAAACAAGGACATGATTGTTGACTTATATACCATAACAGCAGGTTTCCGTGTCAAATCACATCGTATTTTTGCGAACTTGAACAGCCGGTACGGCTGCTGAGTACCAACATGATACCGTTCATGAGATTATGGTTACATGTTTGCAGTGCTGATGCAATGTTCACGAAACTTAGGATTGTACATTTCTAACACTCCTTCTCAATACTAATGTTTTGTGAGATACCACATGTACTACATGAACTTACTTAGAACCATGATACATAACATGAAACTATATAAACCAATACTACTTCTAGGGTATGAGTTTACTCAAGACTTAACTTTTAAGTACTTCATAAACTTCTTTTTCTTACTTTCTTAGTTACATGTTACACAGACTAGGTTTATTATCAAAAATCTTTAGAAAACAGCAATCTCAACTGCTATTAAAATTTTGAATATACCATAACCTAATCTCGGGAGGAGCGGTTTCTAGCACATCATTCCCTGTGAGGAATTGATCCCTCACGTGAGGCTTTACCTCTTACTTCCCTGACTAAATCAGTTCTTCAATATTTGCTGTCATTTTCACAAAATGTTTCACCTAGCAAATATAGTTCCAACTTTCAGGTTCTCCTCCTGAAGTTAACTCACAGATTCTGTACAAAGTGTCAACTTGCTGCATCCTGTGTCCTCCTGTGGTGTCTCAGTGCATTCCTTCATCATCTTAGTGCATCCTGAACGCACCCACCAGACAATCGAGTGCCACCTTGCTGACAATAAACCAGAACTACTAATAATGTCCCCAACAGATCTGCTGTATACTCATAGCGCTAATGTATTTTACTAGCCTTACAGAGCCACCTATGATCCCGTATACAGTTCAGCCTCCAGTGCAGGTAACAATCCAATCACTACAGAGTCATACCATAGATCGTTATCTGTCTATGGCTATGCACTAATAGAGTCATTTCATAAAACATACACATTGCTGACATCTGAAGCATTACTTAGCTGGACTCCTTCACTTGAGTATCTGGATGTTACAATTTCAACATCTCAATTGTCTTTACTGCAGAATCCACTACAGCCTCTTGTGGTGCCTCCCACAGCACTTAAGATGTCTCCTTCTGCACTAGACTCTCTGGAACTGTTGACACATCTTCCAGGAATGAAAGTCACAGAGCACGAAAATCCCTGAAATGGTCGAATATTCGCCCCAAAAACCTGGGTTTCTATATGAATGTTTAGGGCCCTGGAACTTCAAAAACCCTGAAATCAGGGAATTCCCTGAAGACTTTCATCCCTGATCTTCTGCACTCTTGACACAATGTTCTACAGTCTCTGACACATCTACTGAAGTTTCCATGTGACACACTCTCAGCTGATACAGAACTATCTCCATGGCATCTTAAGCTCCTTCTGAACTGTAACCCTTCACTTGGACTTGCTGCCATTTTAGTGTAACCCACAGACTTCTAATCCACACATAGAAAGTCACTCTATCCTGTTAGCTCCTTATGTATCACTCCGGAGATAGAGGTATGGGGGGGCCTGGGGATGAACAGACACACAGCCTAACCCCAAGACCCGCTATAGGGCTGCACTCATGACGACCGTGGGACAATGGCAGAGGGTTTGGGTACCAAAACTATGCAGCCCTTACAGGGTTAAATGGTTGGAGTATGTAGACATAAAGTTGTAAGGGGATAAGCAATATCAGGCCTGTTTATAAAACATGTGATTTCACTTTGCCATCCTCCTTAGGGCAAGACAAAACAACTGGTCATAATTCGTTGAACAAAGAAACACCACGGACAGCTCAGCAAGGTAGACATATGTTAGATATGTACAATAGTAAGTTTCATGAACGTCGCATCAGCGCAGCAAGCGTGTAACCATAATCTCATGAACAGCATCATTGTTGGGGAGGCCGTGGTTTTGATAGGTATGAAAGAGGATGTTCTAATCATCATCATCATCATCATCATCATCATCATCATCATCATCATCATCATCATCATCATCATCATCATCATCATCATCTCACAGGTGGAGTGGAACAGAACATTATACTTTATAAATTATTGTATATTTACTGTGTGTGGAAATTACCTGCATATTAACATTTGTATTACTCATACATAACATGTTCTGCCTAAAGCTGAATAAACCAGTGATAACTGGAATAGCACTAATAAGAGCTTGATATTCTTACTACTCTCTATATACCACTAGTCATATAATATTTCTCATATGACAACTTGATCATGCACAATTACTAGTATGACAAAGTGGTGGAGAACATCCTACTAAGATCCCAAATTACACAAGCTCTTGTCAGTCAAGCTGGCAACATTACCAGGAAAAATCTCACACAGCAAAACCCACTCCACCCACCCAGTGACCTTGCCACCATGTTCAAAAGGTCACCAGTGAGATCTCCCACATGTCTGTGAGGTCTCCCACATGTCTGTGAGGTCTCCCACACGTCAGTGAGGTCTCCCACATGTCAGTGAGGTCTCCCACACGTCAGTGAGGTCTCCCACACGTCAGTGAGGTCTCCCACACGTCAGTGAGGTCTCCTAAAATGTCAGTGAGGTCTCCCACATGTCAGTGAGGTCTCCCACACGTCAGTGAGGTCTCCCAAACCATCAGTGAGGTCTTCCAAAACATCAGTGAGGTCTCCCACACATCAGTGAGGTCTCCCACACATCAGTGAGGTCTCCCACACATCAGTGAGGTCTCCCAAACATCAGTGAGGTCTTCCCAATGCCATTCTCAGTGTGATCTCCAACATGTCAGTGATACCTACAACACACCAGTGACCCCACACCTTCCACCATGGCCGACGCTGATGAAGGTCCTCAACCCAATCAGGCAGCTGAGAAGATAAGGGCCTATGAGAAGACCATCCAAGATGCAGTTACTGCCCTAGAAGCAAACAAAGCCCAACATGATGCTCATGCCCTTGCCTCAAAAGAAAGGGAGAGGATCCTTAGTCAACATGTGGCACAAAGGAATGCGGAATTAGATGACCATCGGAAGGCCCTAGAACAGGCACAACAACAGATAGCAGATCTCATGAAGCTGGTATCAACTCAGACCTCACAGCCTCCCACACCCACCACCACACCTATCGTCACACCATTTGCCTCTGGATCCAAGGAGGATGTCATGATCTCCATGATGTCCAACATGACCAGGATCCTAGACAGACAACAACACAACAACAGGAAGATCAGGCAACATGAGGTAACCAAACCCAAAACTTTTTCTCACCCATCACCACTCATGTCAACAGCACTATTTATTGATAACAAATTCCCAGAGTATCTGAAGGACAGGTGCAAAGTAACAGACAGTGACACCATGGTAACATATTTACCCAAGTACCTTGAAGGACAAGCGTTGGCTTGGTTTGAAACCTTCAAGGAAAGTGCCACACCTGATAAGTTGACATGGTCCAATGTAGTACATGAACTAAAAGAGTATTTTGCTACTCAAGACAATAGTATCTCCAGGACTGCACTCCGTGCACAAGAGATAGATGAACCTGTATCTGATTATGCAATGTAACTTAGAAAGGTGTGTAATGCCCAATGCCTAAAGGACGATACCTTATTTAGAACATTCACCCAAGGCATGAGGCCCTGGATCGCTATAGCTCTTCAAAGTAAGAGGTTAGACTCTTTCGACCAAACCCTAGAACTAGCCTTAGAAGCTGAAACCCAAGATAAATCCAGGAAAGTAAGGGATGAGGAGTCTAACCCACAGCCTACTAAGAGAAAGGTCCAGGAAGTCACCACTAGTTCAGAGGAGGAAGATGTTAACCTAATTTCCAGTGCCCATGTAAGGCAACAGGAAGCTAAGGTTGTCTCCAAAGATCCCACCGGTAGATATAGAGGAAATAACTTTGACCCCAACTACCGCTCCAATAGAGATAGAGGTAGAGGGGGCAACTACAACAACAACCGGGGGGGGGGGGGGACACAACAGTAGAAGGGACAACAACTCATCCAACTCCAACAATGGTAACTCTTCATACAGTGATAGGAGAGATAGAACTCCAAGTAATGGCAGATCATATAACCAAGAATCCAACAGCAGGAGCCATATTCCACATAGGAACTACAACAGTGGATCCTACAACAACAATGGTTCCTACAACAACCAGGGTTCCAACAACTCTGGTCGCTACAACAACAACAGTGGATCCTACTCCAACCAGGGATCCAGTAACTCTGGTTCCTACAATAGCCAGGGTTCCAACAACTCTGGATCCTACAATAACCAGGGTTCCAACAACTCTGGATCCTACAATAACCAGGGTTCCAACAACTCTGGTCACTACAGCAACTCTGGTCAATATAACCAGGGTTCCAACTCACATCAGGAGGATTACAAACCTAACACAAGAGGTTACCAGGGGAACCAGCAGAGCAACCCCCACATACCACCTCACGTGATGGATCAAATCTCCAAGCTTCTGGTGGCAAACATCACAGCCACCCCACAGAACCAGGAAAACTAGGATGTCACAGTGCCGATGGGCCAGTGCACTGTGACACCCCAAATACAAACAATCACTCAGGATTAACAGAAATTCAACCAGAGACAATTGCTAGTGCCAATCTACCATCTAACAGACAGAGACGTCCATCAGTGATACACATCACCCCACCAGATTCATCATCAAAGGAGACAGGTGAGAGTACCAAGCTTTCTATTGTACTTCTTCAAAATGGCTGTATCAATGCAAATCTTTATGATGTTTCAGATGTACAATGTTTGGTTGATACAGGTGCTACTATCACCTGTGTCAGACAAGCATTTCTCATGGATCTCCAAAGGCGATTCCATATCCAACTAAGGAAGTCAAAAATCAACATCCATTTGGCAGATGGATCAGTGTGTCATGTTAGACATTCAGCTATGCTGAATTTTAGAATCCAAGGTGTCAGATTCCAATACCAATTTGCTGTAATTCCAAACCTCACACAGCCCATTGTTCTCGGCACAGATTTCTTAAACACTACAAAATCTCAAATTGAATTTAATATTGATCCTGAACAAATTCTCAAACCCATTAGGGCAGTGAGGGATTTTACCATCCCTCCATTCTCTGAACTTGCAGTATTGGGTAAAGTCACATCTACTCAATCACTGCAAGGCAAAACTGGAGTAGTAGATAACCTCCAGAGAAATAACAATGCCCCATATCTAGTTCAAAGGGCAGCAGTAACCCCCAGGGAAAATAACAAACACCCCCTAGTGTTACTCAACACCAGCAGGCACCCACATAAAATCAAAAAGGGTGCCATCATAGCTCTATTTCAGGAAGTCAAGGAATCTGATTTAGAAAAACCCCAACAGGTGTCAGACACTACCCCACACACTGATCAATCCATCTCAGCCATACGACCTGAGGATGAACCTCCATTCAGTGACACAGACTCAGACTGTGAGTCTACATATGCTGACCCTGAACCTAACTCAATCAGACTCTCTGAAATAGCAGCTATACATAGTGAGGCACATGACCTCGAGCCAGAAGTAGTATATACATGCAAAGTCAGCGCAATGCTTCAGCTACTAATTAGGTCATGACCTACTGGTAGACCGGAAGTGACCTTATTTCAACCAATCAGAGGGCTGGATTTGACAGGAAGTGACGTCATAAGGTCATGACTTGGTACTTGGTAACCCAATGACTGAAGATATAGGGTAGTCAAAATCGTATTTTGTTTTTTTTCTTCTAACCATGCCTTTCCATTGGATTCTTTGAAAACTGATTTAGTGAGGTGACATATGTGACCATGCCAGTAGCACCCATGAAACTGGTATACTTTTTTTGAAGCTGGATCATAGCCGTCCACTTTTATTTTCCTTGAACCTAATACAACTTCCCCGTAGTTGTATTGGTGTAATATTTTCACTTTGTCTGTCACAGTTTTGTAGCGCAACCATTCTGTGGCTGAGTAGCTTATCTGTTGACTGCAGACAGCTTGAAAATCGTTTTCTTTCCTGCGCACCACATAATAACCTGTGCAGTGTTCTTCACCCATGCACTTGAGGTACAAGCTGTTAGCATCTACCCCTACTATGTGTCTGCATACTTTGCTTTGTGGCCCGTATTTTTTTTGTCCTTTTCTTGTTTCTCCACTTTTGTGATGTCTGTGAAATATAATAGAGGGACCCCCTACTAAGTTGCGTCTGAGCAAGGAGTGAACATCCTTTTCTTTCTCACCAAAAAGAATGTAAGGTGTGGCATTAGGTGCAGTGTTGTTGAAAAGAAACTTCAAGGTTAGACCTGGCAAAGTTAAACCGTCTTTGTACATGTCTACCCCACGGTCTATAAAAAATTTTGTGTGCTCGTTTATGGCTAAAACAAAGGGTTTAACGTCCAGGTTGTTGTAATATATCAAGTAGTCCTTCATAGTTTTCATTTTGTTTTCTGCCCAGACCTTTTTACATTCAAGGTAATCTTCTTTGCTTATTCCACCACCTGACAAAGAACTGTAGAAGCAGTGGCGTGGAGGAAGAGCTTTGTTGTTCAGTTTTCTTATGTTGTCCATCCACTCATAGGGAAAAAACCCTTTTTCAGCTTTCCCTTTAAGAAAGGCTTTCAGGTAGTTTGCGTAGGAATAACCTGGTACCAAATAGTTGAACATGTCAAGGAAAAGAAGATGGTCTGTGTACACTGCTATGTACTTGTTGCATTTTTTTATGGTTTTCATTTCTGTCTTGTCTGTGTCTATAAAAAAAAGAATGAAATTCCTTTTTTATCAAATTAATGTCATACTTTCCAGAGTTGAAACCTAGGACAGGGACTCTTTCTATGTAGGTAAGAAGTTTTTCCTTCACTTCAAGAACATGGGAGATTTTTTTTGGATTTTTTTTGTTCTTCGCTGGAAAAACTTTGCTAGCTTTATGTTCTAATTCCTTTTGTTTTTCTTCTAAAGAGTCTAGTTCGTCTAAAACATCTCTAAAATTCTCTTTCACCTGTTCTCCTATCAGCTGCCCCAAGTTGTTTATGTGTTCCAACACATTTTTTACCAAAGGATCGTCGTCCCTGTTGGAATTTCTGACAAAACACACTGGTTCTGTATGTCCAGGAAAATCAGAAGCTACACTGGCAGAAAGGGGTATGTGAGTTTTTTCTATCACAGTGTTAGCATTTTCTGGGGATGAATTTTCAGGTTGGACGAAGTAGCTTTCAAAGTCAAATACAATTTTATAGGGATATATTTTTTTCTCAGGTGGACAAACTATTCCCAGTTCCTCTAAAACTTGAAAAACTGTTTTGGATGGATTGTAAGCTCCACCTTTGTACCTGAAGCTGACTTTGGTGCAATCTTTTTTCACCCCATTGTGTTGTTTTAAAAGGAAACTACGAGTGAAAACTTTATGACACTTTTCACAGGGGTACATTTTACCATACAGTCCCATGTTAGTTATTAAACTTACATGGTTCCTGTGTAAGTTAAAGTTCATGATTTTTTTGGATGAACACATATTTGACCTTATAATTTTAGGTCGCCCCTTTTTTTTTACCAAAAGAGGGAAGGTAAAAAATTCTTATGTTAACTTCAAACACCTTTTCTAACCTGTCTAAATCTTTTATGTCAACACCCTCAAAAGTCTTCTTGTTCACCCCTGGATAGGCTTCAAGGAAAAGCTCTTGAGTTTTTTCTAAAGATCCGTACAGGAAGAAAGACAGACATCTAAAGAAACACAAGTTGTCCTTGTATCCCCTTTTGGTTTTAGGGTCTCTGTGAAAGTGCTGCATTCCTCTTTGCCTTAAACCTGGTGGAACAGTGTTCATTTTACCTAAGAGATATTCTCCTCCCGTAGCCCTTATGAGGGTAATGTTGGCGTTCACGTTGCCTATTACACTCCATTTAGTAGAGGGTCTTTGAGTGTCTTCTTTTATGTTGTTTTCAATTAAATCTAAACAATCTGCAAAGTCTTTGTCGTCCCTTATGAAAATGTAGGGGTCTCTATGACTTTCACTGTCATAGAACAAAGACGAATTTGTTGGCAGAAGCATGGAAGTACATAACTTTCTCTTCTTCTTCCTCCTTAGAGGAAGACAACAACCTTCCAAAAGAGACAGCCACTTTGTAAGCCATAACTTGATTTCTATGAATAGAGGTAAGAGCTTCTATTACCTGTTTGGCTCCCAAGTCTTTGTTAAAACTTTTCATTCTGACGTTGAAAATGGACTGAAGCTTACCAAGCACAGCCAAACCTGAAGCTATGGACTTGAAGTTGTCACGGTAACTGCTTTTATGCAAAGAATTTATTTCTATTTCTTTTGGAATTTCTAAGCTGTCGGAAAAAGTTTCTCTCTTACAAGAAACTGAGTTACATAGAGTTTTACCACTGTTTTCTACAGTAACCAAACGTGGAGGTCTAGGGGTGTTACACATTGGACAGTTGACGGTGTAAAGTTGTTTTACCTTTTTGGGAGGCATTTTTTTGCGGTTTCTTTTTCTAGTTTCACTTTATATTCAATATACAACTTAAAACTAAAACCTGTCCTAACTATACATGGAGTACATTTAGGTTTGACTTAAGAACTTAAACCTATGCTGGGCTATGTCGACTGAACATGGAGTACATTTAAATCTAACTACGAATCAGCTAATATACATGATAATGTGAAAGCACTGAATAAGGAGCTGTTAACCAGACACTATACAAAGTTGACCACTTACCCAGAGTAGAAATCGGTCGTCTCGTCTAGGAACGGACCAACACGTGATTTAATGTCCTCCAGAATGAAGGGGGACACAGTGTGTCCACAGTGTGTGGCTGAGGGGGGCATCCTGTAGCTGGAAGACACGGAGGCGTTCATCTCCTCGACGTAGCTGCTTGTTCCTATATGAACTTTAGGAGTTCCCTGGTACAAAATCATAGCCCGTCCTCCACGGGGGTCGGTGCAGTCTTGGTTCAAGGACAACAAAAGATTGTCTACCTTCCTCTCTCCAAGGGCAGCTCGGCGGTGTAGCTCCTTGTACTTTCCAAGGATGCACTCTGTCTGGTCCACTAAGTTCCTGAACTCAGGCGCCTCTAGGTTTAAGCACCGCTCGTAAGGTTTGTCCAGGTACGTCCTCAAGCATACTCCCCTAATACTAGGTTCCCTGTATATTTCTATGCAGGCGTTTTTATCCCCTTCCGGATAAAAAACTTGGTCGGGGGCAGGTGACTTCTCTTGAAAACCAAATCGAGCAGGCCATTTATTTGCCACCAAAGGCACTGACCTGAAGCCCACAAGCTTGCTGGAAGTACTGGGGGCAGTGCCCTCCCCAAACTTTTGCCTGTGTGACTTGTCTTTAGAAGAAGGAATACCTGGGGCAGAACCAATTGGCTCGGCGCCATAGGAAGAAGTTGCTGAGGAAACTGAAGCAGGGGCAGAGACAGGGGTTTTCTTGTTGTAGGCGCATTTCTGTCTTTTCTTCTTAGGCTCCCCTTCACTCTCACCGGGACAGGTTCTTTTCTCCGGCGGGGTTTTAAGCAGCTCCTCTACCGGAACCGGGAGAGAGTATCGGGGAGAAGGGCCAGTCAGATCTATGACCTCTACCTGTGAATACCCCCCTCGGTGAGCAGGTAAAAGTGTCCCTTGTGTTAAATCCACCACTTCTATGGGGTTGACTGCTGGTGATGACGATGTGAGGTCTATGACCTCTATTGGACTGACCTGGGGAGAAGGTACCTCCGGAGTTACTGGCGAGTAAGTGGCGGACGTAGGTGCTTCAGTGGGGAGCTGGTAGTTCAAAGGTGCCGGGGGATTGATGAATTCCCTGAAGTCAAAATCGCCATCGCCATCTTCCTGAGGAGTGCGATCCCGGACGCGATCCAGGAAATCAGTGATTTCGCCATGAAGAGCTGCAAGAGCGGCTTCCTGTTCTCCTGCATCAGGCACTTCAGTTGGAAGCCGAGCAGGAGTTGCAGGTGGTTTATCAGCTGAGGCTGGAGAGGTGGGAGGAGGGGCGACACCCGACGTCTTTTCCACTATCTGTTTAGGTGTGGGAACAGTCAGTGGAGCCAGTTTTTTAGCTGCTACTCTCCTGACACTAAGTCCCGTCTTCATGCGACCAGGCATTGTTCTTCTTCAAGATGAAAGGGTGGCAGGGCTGGAAGGTGCAGGAGCAGGACGGTGAACAGCAGACAAACGTCAGAAAAGGTTTGATGAAGATCGTGCAGCTCAAGCCTTCTTTATAGTAACTATCCTGATACGATCCTGGGACGTTCCCTTGTCGTTCAGATAACGTACAACCACGTCCATGAGTCGTAGATAACCGTGCTTTTCCATTCATAGTATGTTTTACGCTCAGACAGCGTTGTTTTGGAAAAAAGTAAAAAGCTAAACTCAAATAAAAAACCGTGATAACGCTCAGTCAACGTTCAGGGTTAGGCGTGTAAAACGAATCTCGTTGTAACCGTTCTGTGATTAATGCAGACCATTCGTCATTTTTCAAAACGAGCTTCTCTCAAGCAGACATGGCTAACTTTTGTCCTTTGCCTTTGTCTTTGACTGTAGGTCACAAAAGGCATCAGGAGGTGTTTATTTCAGACATCAGGAGGGGCGTAGAAGAAGGTAAGGTGTGGGCTGTGTGGAAATTCTGTCCTGAAAATTTCAACAGGGATCTTTACATCCCTCCTAACTGTAACTTCAAACAATGCTTCTTGCACAACCAAACCACTGCATTGGTTCCTAGTGGACCCTCTGTGAAAAAACTTATCTCAGAAAATGGGGAAAGTTTTTTTTCAGGTGTTCTTTTGGGACATGGTGCCATGGTACACTTGATGTCGAGGCATTCCATTTCCTCTGGAAGTTCAAAAAAATTCATCTTAGACAGACAAAAACCCTTTTTTCTCAGGGATCAACCTTTGGGGGGAGGACCTGGTAATTCAGTTTTCATCGATTCTACTATGGTGAAGGCTTTAATTGAAGCCACTTTACTTCACCCAGACAAAATTACACACTCTCTAGGTTCAAAAATTTTCTATGAAAGAGGATTCAGGACAGAGATTGGACACAATTACCATGGGTGCTGTCATGTTGTGAGAGTTATAACTGAAATAACTGCCTCCCATGAAAAAGGTCAGCTCAAGGTGGTAACAGCCTACCCCGTATCTCATTTTTGGTCCTCCTAATAAAACTGAAAAGAAATAAACGATGATCCTCCGGGTAAGGCCCCTGGGCTAAACCCACCCTTCCACATGTTTTCCCCTCTTTTCAACATGCTCAGGCACTGACCGTGACGTTTGTTTCGTCCTTGAGCAATAAATCATTTCAGAAAAGTGCGATAAGGAAAGACTGACAGGTTTCCTATAAACACAACAAACTTCACCCTACCATGTCGCGTTACTCCCTGCAGCGTGTATTAGAACAACGTCACCCCGACGACACTCAAGTTCTGATATACGTTAGGGAAAGAAAGGAAATTATATGTTGCTCTTCAAGCTGTTTCAGGTATGTGTGCAAATACTTGAAAGAAACTGTTCTCCACCAGAAAAAATTAAACTTAGTTTTTTCTTCAGTTGAATCAAGTTTTACATCCAAAGACAGAAAAACCTTGAGGAAAATGGTTTTGAGACATAACTTGTCAAAATTTTCAGCGGTGGAAACCTTGGGTTATGCCCTGAAGCATGGAAGAAAGGGAAAGGGCCCACTGAAAAACCCCTTCCATTTGGAAGCATTGAAAGCGGCAGAAGAGCATCATGCCAAAGAAAATCCCCGCCAACTTAACCAGCGTCTTGATTTCTTCATGTCTATTTTGGACCTTCTAGCTGAGTGCTTAGAAACCAAAACTTTGTTTTCCTCCTGCCCCATATTTCACATCCCATCATCGTCCCTGGATCGTTTCAGTGTGGAGTAGAAACAAAAAGTGTGGTTTTATCTGGCTATGTGGTGCACCCAGCTTATCTCCCTGACTCACTGTTTTCACCACAATCAGCTCGCTTTACACTCAACATCATAACAAATTTAAACGAATGAAGAACGATGTTACAGGCTGACCTAAAGAGGGGGAACTTTATGGTAGAGTAAGATAGGACAGGGTAGAATAGGGTAGGATAATATAGGGTAGGGGTAGGGTAGGGTAGGGTAGGGTAGGAATGGGTTGGGGTGGGCTTAAAAAACTATGGGGGGGGTTGGGGGCACCCCTCAAGTATGGGGGGTTTGGGGCTTGTTGGCCCGGGCTGGCCGCCCAAATAACCCACCTAACCCACCCACCCACCTAAACTACCCACCAACCTACCCTACCCTACCCTACACTTCCCTACCCTATATAAGTTTACTGTATGCTTCCTAGCCTGTCATAACCTACCTACCTACCTACCTAACTTCCTAAATACCTTTTTTGGCTGCTATGGAGTTTCACCTTTCAGACGAGTTGTTATTCAAGATCAGTGAAAAAATATCGGAAAAAGACTACCCTCGATTAGGGGTTTATCTAGGACTCAGACTAAGTTTAATGGATTACATGGAAAAAACACCATCTCTTCGTTCTATGGGGAGAGAAATGCTTATATCATGGAACAGAAAGAATGTGCGTTGTAAGTGGATGGTATTAAGACATGCCTTAAGTGACATAGATCGTTACGATCTCTCTGAATATTGCAGATGGTACATGCAGTATTACAACGTAGTGGACCATTGTGAAATACCTCCAGAAGAGTGGAAAGTTGATACTTTGTTCGTGAACCTGGCAGACAAGTTAAAGATGCTTGACTGGAGAAAACTGGGAAGACAACTGGGGTTAACCGAGCACGAACTTGATGTGATTACCTCCCCTGTTCCAGGGAGAAAAGGTGTCACAAATCCTGTTTTCGAAGTCCTGATGGTGTGGAAGCATAGAGAAATATCTCATCCAAGTTGTCTTATAGCAAGTTTGAACAACATGGGGCTTTTTGACGTAGCTCTTTACGTGGAAGGATTACGAGAGGGCTCTTCTCACTTAAAAGAGGCCGAGGTGGCTCCTTTGGTCACTTTGGTTTAAGATTTCATCCAACATGGATCACAAGGAAAAGGAGATCATTTTTGACCCACGTCTACAAAGCCCCTTCACTATGATTATAGCTGGACCTACTTCTTGTGGAAAAAGTCAACTTGTTTTCAAGTTGATTAAAGGTGTAGACGAGCTTGTAACTCCAAAAATACACGACATATACTACTGCTACAGTCAATGGCAAGATGGATTCGACGAAATGGTAAAGTTGGGGGTTAAGTTTAACAAAGGTCTTCTTTCAGAAGACTTTTTGTTTGAGGATAAAAGAGACGTGACTAAACATGGACTGGTCATAATAGACGACCTTATGGATCCCGAGTACATTCCCACCATAATGAAGCTTTTCACTGTGGGCTCTCACCATCGCAGTTTAAGTGTAATTTTTATTACACAAAACTTGTTTTTTAACAATCCTGCCTTCAGAACGTTGAGCTTAAATGCACACTACCTAGTTGTTTTTAAAACCCTAGAGACATGAGTCAAATAGGACACATCAGCAAACAGGCCTTTCCTGGACAGAAATCCTTTTTGACGGAGGTATATAACTCAGAAACCAAAGAGAAGCATTCATACATCCTATTGGACTTTAAGCAGAGCACACCTAACGAGCTCAGGGTAAGGAACAGCATAACAACTCCTTGGAATACCTTGGTTTTCATTCCTCAAGCTTCAGCTTCGAAAAGAAAAAGATAGAATGGTGACCAAAAGATCTGCTTCTGGAGGAAAATTTAAAATTTTAAGGAAACATTTCCACTTGTTGAAACACATATCCAAGTGTTCCTCGGCAGAGTGTTCCCACATAATTAAAGGTCTCAGCGATGAGGTCATCAGGTTGATGAGTCAAATTTGTGTCAATGTGATGAACAAAAACCTGTTGCGTAACAAATCAGACGCAGTTAAACGTTTATCACCCTACAAGAAAGAACTGAAAACAGTCACAAGGCACAAGGCTACCGTGAAGCAGAAGAGGAAAACCTTTGAGCAAAAGGGTGGATTCTTGGGAACCATTTTGGGTCTAGCCTTACCCCTGATAACAGGTCTCATAGGAGCACGTCAATAAGAATCATGTCTTATTCAAGGATGGCCCTCGTAAGGGCGGATCTTGTTCCCCGAGAAAAAACCCTTCTCCTGTTAATCCTACCTCTCCTCCCCAGCCTGGACCTTGTGTTCAAGACCAGTACTACAGCACTCAACTTTTAAGAGAAGGTTTAACTCCTGATTCGAGCCTGGTTCAAGTCCTAAGCCACCTTCAAAGTAAAGCACACGAGGTGCTTAACTCTCCTAACCTCAAACTGAAGGAAAAGTTAAGACAGTACAATCAACTAATGATAAAGTCGGGAATTTTAACTAAAAAAGCCAAGGCCTTAGGACAACGTAGGGAAGGGCCCTATCCTGGTCGAGCAGTAGGACAAAGACCTGCAGCAGCAGTAGCTAGGGGTATGAACAATACTTTAGAAGACACCGACGACGGCGACGACGATGACGACACTTTCACAGAGACTAGAGACGTTCCACAACTTCCTGACGATTCAGACGGAGAGAGTGTAGACGAAGTCAAAGGGGGGGAAGGACCTGGACCTCGTGCAAGAGACAACACAGTGGGTATGGACGCCGACATAAAAGAAAGAATACCCGCAACTTACAGAATGACTGCTAAAAATCTCTACAGAGAATTATCTCATCACAGAAGTCAGATATTGAATTGGAACAGAGACGGAGAAATATATGTCAACGGGGAACGTGTGCCTGGAACTGACATAACAGATTTGTTAGCTTTTGCTGCCAGACCAAAGTCGTTGAAAAAGGACCAACCTAAAGGAAGCCAGGTCTTCATAAGAGCAGTTAAAAGGTTGAACCCCACCTTAAAATTTGTCAAAAACAAGTCGGCTTTTTCAGGACACAGTCCTTCTTTTGCTGCCAGTCCCTTGAAGAGAGCATCCCCTATAAAGAAGAGGAAAGTAAGTCAAAAAGGAACTGGACGTAAGTTTATATGGCGCACAAGGCTTTGAAGAAAGATGTCCTCAGGTTTTACACAGATCCTTAACAACCTGGAAGTTTTACCAGTGTATCTAAACTTCAACGTCATCACTTCAAGAAAACAAAGAAAAAAAACATAGAACAAGCTTCGGAAGATGTAGACGCATACACCAGACACAAACCTTACAAGAGAAGATTTCCTAGAAGAAAAACACAAACATGGGGCATAGACAAACAGTGGCAACTTGATCTCATAGACATGCGAGAATTTTCAAAGGAAAACAAAGGATACCAGTACATTCTAGCTGGAATAGACGTGTTTTCAAGGTATGGTTTTGGACAACCTGTGAAAAGTAAGAGAGCTGATGACGTCACAGAGGCTTTCAAAAAAATGAGCAAAGAAAGAAAACCTCAACAAATTCAAACTGACAAGGGCAAAGAGTTCGTCAACAAAATTTTCAAAAAATACTGTGAAGATCAAAACATCAATTTTTTCACAGGAGAAAACGACGACGTGAAGTGTGCCTTAGCCAAAAGGTTTAACTCTACTATACAAGGAAAAATGTGGAGATGTTTCTCTCATTTCAATAACTACAAATGGGTTGACTTGCTGCCCGACTTGGTTAAGTCCTACAATCTAACTTTCACCACAAAACCTTAGGAGCTGCCCCTTCAGACATAAATAAAGACAACTCAGAAGTCTTGTTTTACAGGTTGTACGATCAACCTCAAAAGAAAAAAGTTCCTGTCCTTCAGTTGAAGAGAAAAAATCAAGTGCGAATGTTGAAAACAAAGAAAACATTTAACAGAGGGTACGAACCTAACTGGACTGAGGAAATATACACAGTGGACGATATTTCACCCAAAGGGTACCACCTCAAAGATCTCCTTGGAGAAGAGATAAAAGGAAGCTTCTACGAACCTGAAGTTCAGAAGGTGCAAGTCCGTCACGGAAGACGCTACAACATAGAAAAAATAGTAAAATACAGAGGAAAAGGCAAGAAAAGAGAAGCCTTGATCAAGTGGAAGGGTTATGGAGACAAGTTTAACTCTTGGGAACCTGTCAAGAACATAGACAAATGGCGTTTACCTTAACTTTACCTAGTAACTCGTCTATGAACGTGTTTCCTGTCAACACTTTAACTAGTTACAACACAATTTTGGCAGAATACATTAACTCTCCTACTCAGTTAGAGTGTGCTCTTCAAGAAATAACCTGTCCTACCACGTGGTACAACATCAAAGAAGAAGCCATTCTCTTGGCAGAGGGAGAAAACGACCTGAAAAACAACCTCCGCACTGTAGTAGCTTTATTAAACAAACGCAGAAGAGAATTTGTTCCTCTGGGAAAACCAGGAGCCCATAGTGTCTTCAGTAGATCTTCAAGCTCTACATCGAATCTATCAGCCCAATCTGCTTTGAAAAGAGGAGTAAAAATAACAAAAAACCTACGTCATGTCAACCCTGTGGGACCGACTGAAACCATTCCTCCTGCTGGTCCTGAAAGTGAAAGTCCACAAACTCCTGCTGCTGCGACTGAGACGCCATCTGGAGGATTCACTCCTAACCAACCGACGCCAGAAAAGGAAGAGGAGGAGGATAAGGGGGAAGGTGGCACGGCAGGCAGAGAGAAGAGGGAAATATCGCCAGCTGTAGCTGAAGTGATGTCTATGGATGAGAGGGGAAAAAGGTCTGTTTCTTATTTCGAAGAAAATGCCATCTTCACAGACTCTGCTCATGTTTCTCCTCTGTCTCCCAGTCAGTTACAGGCTGTAAAAATATGTACACGCTTCAAAGAAATAAGCAGATTCCTCTCTAAGTATTACTTCAAGGAAGGAAGTACCTACAATATGTTTGCCTTAGAAGGTGTGAACCTGGAAAGCAACTCAGAGTTGATAGGATACTTGAACAGGACCACAAATAAACTACAGAGCATGTTGGTAAGAAAACTAAGAAACTACAGGAAAAACAACAAAGCCACCGTGTTTCACTACAACAAATATACAATGAAAAGTGTAGTTTCCTTGCCTCCTGGTCTGGTCATGCAACTCCCAGAAAACTTAGGGAAACAATTAGGTTTCGACGGAAGTGTTTTCCTGAGTGGAAAGACACAAAGCCCCTACGTGGTAGACCTTCAGTACAAAAGTCGATGTGCTTTCGTGTACTCTGACATAGTCAAGCACAGTCTTGTGGGTGATTCTAAAGCACCCCTTCTGAGGCAAATCAACATAAATCGCTACAACGGTGACATGCAAACCATAAGTTTTCAGAACTTGATATATCTGCCAGTCACTAAAACCACCTTCAGACAGATAGGGATATACTTAAGAGACAAGACCGGGGAACCAATACCATTTGAAAGCGGATCAGTGTCGGTGGTACTTGCCTTCAGACCTCTTCTAGGATAGGGGCATACAACCATGCTTCACTACTATGGAACCCCTCCCTACCTGGCCCCTAGGGGTCAGTATGCTGAATACTACAGAAAATCACAGTTCGGGAACGGCGCATTACCGGCATACGGAGGAAGGGGGAGACAAAGAGGACATGGACTGGGATCATTAATCGGTGGTTTACTGAGAGGGGCTGTTCCCCTTTTGAAAACTATAGGACGCTCAGCTGCCAAATCTGCAGGTAAAGCCTTGCTTACTACAGGAGCTGGAGTCTTGTCAGATGTGGTAGGAGGAAAAGGTTTCAAGAAAAGTGTAGTAAGGAGAAGTAAAGCAACAGGAAAGGAGTTACTGAAAAGGGCTGCTTCGTCTGCTCAAGGATACATAAAAGGTACATCTGGACCTTCTCCAGCCAAACGACGAGCAACCGGCAAGCGTGGAGGACGTAAGGGGCAAAGAGGAAGAGGTAGAGCTCAAGGCAGAGGGAACACCTTGTTTTAGTCATGAGTCTCATTCATCCCAAGGGCCAAGTATGTGCAGTAGGAGAACTAGATCTGCACGCCTTACCTGTCACTCAGAAGGACATTTTAAAGTGTCAAGTAATAACCAAGACTACCAACAATGCCCTCATTCCACACACTGAAACTTTTGACTTCACCTTCGAACCAAGCAACCTGTACACAGACCTCTCAGAAACTGAGATGTACATGGAACTGGAAGCCGTGGCGGCCGACGGAACAACCCACCTTGCCGTCGACATAGAAGCTGCTCCAGTCAACAACTTGGCACACGCTCTCTTTGCATCCTGTGAGTTGCTTATAAACGGAGAGAAAGTCACCGGCAACAACGAAGACTATGGTCTCAAGGCCTACATTTTGGACACAATTTGCTGCAACAAAGAAGACAAAGAGACTCGGCTGAAAGGATGTCAAAAGTACATGAAAGACACCTGTGGACACATGGAGACGAGAGGGGGCGCCAATGCAGGATGGACAGCACGGAGAGCAGAATTCAGTGCCCGCAACAAACACGCCTTAGTCATGAGGCCCCACCTGGATTTGATTAAACAGTGCAAGGTACTGCCTCCGAACTGTGAAATCAAGTTCATCTTCGAAAAAAATCAACTCAATTACTACATGATGCAAGCAGCCGATCAAAACTACTGGATCAAAATCACCAAAGCTGAAATGTCACTTCTCCAAAAAAGTGTGGATGACGAGGTGGTGAAAACTCACGTCAGCAGTGTGAGGAACCCACATTGGGGCCCTTTCAACTATCACATAGCCAGGTGTAAAGTCACTAAACACACTTTGGACAGTGGCTCACAAGACTACAGTTGGACTCAACCTGACACTACTCAAATCCCCACCAGGATAGTCTTGTGTATGATAAAGGAAACAGCAGCTGCTGGGACTAAGACGGAAAATCCTTTCAACTGCAGACATTTCAACGTGAAGGAACTTTGCGCGAGATATGACGATCAAAAGTTTGAGTTGAAGACTGACTTCGAAACAGGCAACTGCATCAGAGCCTACAGTCAAATGTTCACAGACAGTGGGTTGTCGGCTTTGGGGCAAGACTGTGGCATAACTTTGGAAGATTTCAAAGGTGGGTATTCCTTCTTTGTTTTTCGACCTCACCCCAGACAGAGCACCTGAAGACAGTCGTATAAATCTCATCAAGCAAGGAAAGCTGGGCATTTCCCTCAGGTTTGCCACCCCGACTGCTCATGCCATATCTGCCGTCTTGTGTTCCTTCTACGACAACAACATCCAACTGACAGCTGACTGTCTTCCTGTCACAGACTACCACATGAACTAAGAAGTATGAGAACTTCAGACATAACAGCTGCACTGGGAAACCATCCACACACAAGGCGTTTCTACCTTGGAACTTTTGCCAGTAATCAATGTCCTAAAAAACCAATTCCCTCTACATGCTTCGTCAGTAACACAGATCCAAGTTCTAAACCTGGACAGCACTGGGTGGCCTTTTACATTTCTCATGAAGGGAATGTGTTCTACTTTGATCCCTATGGTTTACCTCCATTAACTATATATCACCAGAGGTTCATGCAGAAGTCGTCAGATGGTCACGGGTCGTTCAGCAGAAAACAAGTACAAAACTTTTACGCTAAAATGTGTGGAGCCCACTGCATTAACTTCCTTATACAGACATGTCGGACCAAGGACCCACACCACACTGTAGAAAGGCTTTCTCAGGTGCCCTTCAACTTAATAGACAAAATAGTAAGTCCCTTGCTGAGGAAAAGAGAAAAGAAGAGGAGATGGACTTCGAAATGAGCCCAGAAGAAGTAGCAGTGAAAGAAGACGTGAGCAACCTTTTGGTGAAAGGGAAAGTTAAACGTGAATTGGACATGATAGACGGGCTTCAGAGCACGGCGGAAGTAATAGACAAGATTCTCGTCGTCATGGGTGAGTTAATGGACAAAGTGGTAGCCCTGGAGGAGAATGACATAGGAAGAAGAGGCCTGAAGGATTTGATGGAGAGAATGTGTGCCTTAGAGGATCGTAGCCAAAGTCCAACTTCAGCTAAGACTGGGTGCAGTTGGTACTGCAACAAGAATTCATTTTCCACATGATATCCATGTACTCTGCTTGCAAGCATATATGATTATTATGATTCATACCTAGCATGTACTCTGATTCGAAGTAAGAATAAAAAAAGATTGAATTTAAAAAGAACCGAGTTGTGTTTTTGTTGCATTTTAATCTCATATCAAAAAAAATGAGTCATAAGTATTGCGTAAATCCATAGAAATATTGCATCAGAACATGAGTCATGACTATTGTGCAATTTCTTACAAACATTGCGCAATACACCTTCATACATAGGTCATACGTTTTTGCAAGTAGGTTAGTAGGTCACTTCCGGTTTGCAAGTAGGTCAACCCTAGGTATTGCGCAATTCTCTTAATTTATGCAACTAGGTCAGGTCACTAGGTCAAACGGAATCCAGCTCTCTGATTGGTCGAAAAAACTAGGTCATGACCTTATGACGTCACTTCCTGTCAAATCCAGCCCTCTGATTGGTTGAAATTAGGTCACTTCCGGTCTGCCAGTAGGTCATGACCTAGTTAGTAGCTGAAACATTGCGCTGACTTTGCATGTATATACTACTGCCAGAATTGGAAGAGAATGTTCCACCAAAATCTGTGCTCACATCAAAAGATCAGCATGATAGGTTAGAATCACTGCTGACCAAGTATGATGATATATTTGTAAGAAAAGATGGAGACATTGGTGCTTCACACCTGTATACCCACTCTATACATGTAAAACCTGAAGCAGTACCATGTCATTTCCTACCATATAGACAAACACCAGAAAAACAGGCCTTAATAGGGGAAGAATGTGAAAGGCTAGTACAGCAGGGCATTCTGAGAGAATGTGCTGAAGGCCCCTGGGCATCCAGATCTTTTTTAGTACAAAAGGCATCAGGAGGCCATAGGCTCGTAACAGATTTTCGTCATCTAAACCAGAATACGATCAATCAAGCCTTATCTACACCCCTGGCCGATGACACTCTAGACATGATAGGTTCACTCAGACCAAGAGTATTCAGTAAGCTAGATGCCCAACAGGGATTTTTTCAAATTCCTATAAGAGAGCAGGACCAGCATAAAACCGCATTCATAGCAAATGACAAAAAAATATGTCTACCAAAGGATGCCGATGGGACTTGCGACCGCCCCTGTGGGATTTTGCCATCTAGTAACATTGATTCTGAACAAACTCAAATACAAATGTGCCCTACCATACCTAGATGACATATTAGTATTATCACCATCGATCGGACAACACTTCCATGACCTGGAAGATGTTTTTAACAGCTTAAGAGTTGGTAAACTCAAATTGAAGAAATCAAAATGTGAATACTTCATAGATAGAATAGACTTCTTGGGAATGAGTCACACCCATGGGACTACAACCATCTCCCACAAAGGTGGAATCAATCAAAACTTTCCCAACACCAAAGTCAGTCAAAAATGTCAGATCCTTCAAAGGACTATGCCAATACTTCAAAAAGTTTATCAAAGGTTATGCCCAAATTGCTAGACCATTGTCCGATCTACAGACACATCTCAAAGCATTTGTCTGGACAGAGGATGCAGATAATGCTTTCAAAACTTTAAAGCATGCCCTCTGTACCAATGCTCTTCTCAGATATCAAAACTATGAGAAAGAGTTCAGTTTGGCAACTGATGCTTCCAATGTGAGTTTAGGAGCTGTACTCTCACAGAGAGATAATGAAGGAGTGCTCAGACCAGTAGCCTTTGCAGGTAGAACCCTCTCCAAACATGAGAGAAATTACAATACCACAGAGAGAGAACTTCTGGGAGTAGTGTATGGAGTATTACACTTCAGACACTACCTAGGAACTAGACACTTCCAATTATACACAGACCATGCAGCCCTAATTCCACTATTAACCAACACAGGACTCACACATAGATGGGCCAGATGGGCTCTAGACATACAGCAATTTTCATTCACCATTCAACATGTGAAAGGTGATGATAACACCTACCACCCATGCTATTTCCATTTCTGAAGATGAGTATCTGGTCACTACTAATGAACCCATTACTTTATCAACTGCCATGGTAAAACATCTGAAACTCGAAAAGCCCAGTCCTACTCAATCATAGGTGTACCCTGTGGGTGCACAATCAGTGTAGGAGAATTTTCTCTTCCAAACACAAGGTTGCCCTGTAACTTAACCTTATCATTTCATTACATTCTTAAGACAATTAATTTACCATTCATGGCAGCACTTAACCAGATTTCTGAAACCAAACCAGATGAAAGAGAGAATCTTCCAAATTTCCCAGTAGTAAACCTTTCTAGGACCTTAGACAAACTACAGGAAAATCCAATCATGGATGATATTACTCAACTAAATCTAGAGCCCTTTGCCAAAACAGTATTAAATGATGCTTCCAACCTTGATAAGGCAATGGAAACACGCTACGTAGAATCACACCTATGTAGAGTTACAGAGCATCCAATCTTCCAAAGCTTAGGACTCATCTTAGGGATATCAGCTCACATTTTTATAGTATACATACTCCTCAAACTATACAAACTAGGAGGGACTGTAGCCTACCTGCCAACAGCCAAAGCATTCAGACTAGTCACCGAGCTGCCCCTACACAAATTGCTCCCAGATAAGAATCCTATCAAATTTACCCCTACAGAGGAAACCCACACCCCTTTCCTCACAATTCAGGAAACCCACACTCTGATAATTGCTATATCATTCACCCTGACCATCTACTCAGCCTACAGAATAATGAAGTACCTTAAGAAATTTGCACAGACACACTGTGGTAAGAAAAACGTGGCCAAGCGCACAAATGCCACAATATATTTTAAAATATATTGTGGAGACTCGTACTTCGCGCTACCCTTAAGGCCAATACCACATAAATTGATGAGATTAAATCAGCAGCTGCCCCGACCTATAAGGATATAGTGGTTAAAACCTTCCCACTACCTAAGGCTATATTTACCTGGAATAGACCAGCAGTTATAACAACACAGAGAGGAGAATTTGCTTATCACCTTCCTCAGGTGATACACCTACCTTGGCGCACTAGGTTCAGCACCATACCAGCCCTTAAGAACAAAGGACTGTACTACTCCATGCTTCTCCAGAATGATTGTGGCACCAGCCCCGTGACCATGACAGCACTGGAAAATACAACAGATATAATTATTGATGAACACCAGGAGGAGACCACAAGGTCAAACACGCAGACTATTGCTAATTTTCTAAACCACCAACCCTCCCCGGTGACTGTGGAAACCGCCTAGACTGCCCACAGCTTAGACTGCCCCCAGTCCACCACCAGGAGATACTGAGATGACACATCTCACACATGACACACACCTCCACTGTCAATGAATTTTATCTAAGTGTAGGGGCTCGTAGATCGTGATATAGTGTGAGCGTCTTCCTTGAGAGGGGTGCGCCCATCACCGGTAGTCACTAGAGGTCTCCTCGACCCCTGGTCTCTGCGGGGTGGTGGCAGCACTGTTCGCCTCGTCCCAGCTCCTACCTGGGGGCTGGGGAAGGCGTTAGTCTGGCTCTAGCTGTCAACGGAGTCGGACCACTTTTACCCGAGCTTACACTATAGTTAAGCAGTACAGAGGGCGCGGACAGGAACCAATCCTTCCGACAAATATTTCCTGAACGACTTGTTGCCACAATTCGTAAGTGGACTTCGAGATGAAGATCAACAGCAAGCAGCTTTAGATGCTTGGAAAGGGAGAAATCCTACCTTGATGGACCTTTTTCGAAGGGATTGAGTGCTGGACAGTAAAGAAGACCCTCATGGCGGGAAAAGTAGAGATGAAAACCTCAAATACCAAGGTTTGTGCGAGTACTAATACTAGTACGGCTTTCATGTCGGGAATACACCAACCGACATACACTGAAACAACCGACAATGACTTTGAGATCATTGAGATCGAGGAGGAGGACGGTAGTATCTCCGCAGTACAGGTAAAGAAAGACGTCAAGCGCAAGTATATTCCTCGATGGATATATAACCAAAGCGCTAATGAAGCTCGAGGGGAAACAAGACCCAACCCAGACAGTCGAACCACTGAAATGGCTGTTAGTCGGCCCCCAAGACCACCTCTATCGAGAGTCCCTGCTCCACCTGAACCTCTGGATATGAAGAAAATGATGGAGGATTTTATGAAAACTTTTGCTGAGACTATGTATGCCAGACCTGAACGACGGAGAGTAGACCGGAGCAGACTACGCTGCTACCGTTTTCAAGAAATGGGACAGCCCCGAAGCCTGTGCTATCCCGTATTAATTATGTAGATGAGAAGAAGGAGGAGGAAAACTAAAGAGGGTCGCATCTGTGGCAAAGGATGTGATCCGTGATTCGAAAATCTGCCAAAATGCCACCTCTGGTGAATCTGAGCTAGTACAAGAGTCAGTACCCTCTGGGGGACTGGTATGTGAGAAGGATCCTCTCACCCCAGTCCGAGCCGGGGACTTCGACGGGATAGGGACAGAGGAAGGTCAGAACCCGAGGGAGCAATCCTACGTCGAAGAAGAGGGAGGTTGGGTTGAAGAGTTGACGCATGTGAGTGCGGCACACCTCCCCCCGAATCATCCGTGTGTAACCTTCCTGAAGGGTTTCGGATGGGAGATCGGTGACTCTCAGGAACAACTCCGATTTGCACAGAACTCCTCACCTTTGGGGGGGAAACGATGGTACTGGAGAATTTTTGATTGACACAGGCGCCAGCCATTTGTGTGTCTCGAGAAAATTCTTCAATCTGGTGTCCGGCAACCATGAAACACTACCTGTTGGTGTTAATGCTTACACAGCCGACGGTAGCCAGATGCAGACTTTTGGTAAGACGTTCATACAGATCGGAATGGGGGGCTACGAGTATGTAATGAGCCCTACCATAGCCGACATAAGTGACGATGGAATAATCGGTTTGGACTTCGCAAGCTTGTACGGTGCTGTGTTGGATCCCCGGTTCGGGATGCTAAAGATCCAGCAACCATACAATTGCGAGATCCCATGCATATTGAGACATGTATCCTCGGTAGCCACCGTGGTATAGACTGTGAAAATTCCATCTGGAATGACTTGTGACGTTTTGTGTTCCTCGAACAATGCTTTTCGAGGTTCGAACGCTGTCTTCGAACCTAATTCTGAACTATTATCTAGTTTACAGCTAGATTCTGTTGACACTCTGGTGGGAAACGGATCGTGGACGGTAGTCCCTATCATGAACAGAGGACTAAAACCTGTGTACTTGAAAAAAAACGAGAAGATTGGTGATATGTTCCTGACCGAACATGTCTCGGAAGCTCAATTTCGAACTGAGTTACCTGAGGACACACTCCGAGGATTACCAGATGATTTAAGAAAATTAGTTGATGATTCTTCCCTGAGGAAAAATTCAGAGAAAGAAAGACTTCGAGCTTTGCTTGCTACCTTCCACGATGCCTTCGGGAAACCTGGGGGCTCGGTAGGCCGCACTAGCAAGGTGTTGCACACGATTGACACCGGCGATTCGAAGCCATTTAAAATACCTCATAGATTACCACTTAAAAAGAAAGTGGAGGCTGAGAAACAAATCCTCGAACAGCTGGAAAAAGGGGTTATTGTGCCTAGCACGAGTCCCTGGTCCAGCCCCGTGTGCATGGCCACGAAGAATGATGGGTCTATTCGATTTTGCATCGATTACAGGAAGCTGAATGGCTCAACTAAAAAGAACTCCTATCCGTTACCAAGGATAGATGAGACCTTAGACTCCTTAGGAGGAAACAAATACTTCTGTATCCTGGACCTTCAGTCCGGGTATTGCCACATCGGGATGGATCCTAAGGACATGGAAAAAACAGCTTTCTCGAGCCATATGGGTTTATTCCAATACAATGTATTACCTTTTGGGCTGTGTAATGCACCAGCCACTTTCGAAGCTATGATGGAGGAAATGCTAAGCGACCTTCTCTGGAAGAGTTCTTTGGTGTACCTCGATGATGTTATAGTGTTTGGAAAGACTTTCGAGGATTGCATGAACAACCTCGATTTAGTCTTGAAGAGAATACTATCAAATGGTCTGAGGTTAAAAGCTAAGAAATGTAATTTATTTAAATCATCTATTACATATCTTGGTTGCATAATAACTCCTGATGGCGTAAAAGCCGACCCTGAAAAAGTCCGAACAGTGTCCGAATGGCAGAAGCCCATAAGTGTAAGATCCTTCCTCAGGTTCTGTTCATATTATCGAGACTTCCTCCCGAACTATTCTAAAGTGAGCTACCCCTTGCAAATGCTAGCACATTGGACCCCAGGTTGAGCAAAGGAACGTTTTCCCTGGGGAGATGAACAAGATGCAGCCTTCGAGCAAATAAAATATTTGTTTGCTAACACGCCAGTATTGAAATATCCAACTGCGGATGACCATTTCATACTGGACACTGACACTAGCAATGATAGCATTGGTGCAGCCCTGTCGCAGGTCCAGGAAGGGGTCGAAGTACCAAGCGCCTTTGCTAGTAACACTTTGAATAGGGCACAACGAAACTATTGCACCACTAAACGTGAGTTGCTGGCTGTGGTGGTGTATACCAAAAAGTTTCGACACTTCCTATGGGGTACCGATTTTACTCTTCGAACTGACCACTCGTCCCTGAGGTGGCTACTTAATTTCAAGGACGCCGAAGGAATGATTGGTCGTTGGCTGGCAATCGATTGTGATGATTGTGTGGCCCACAACGCGGTAGTTGCAACGGTTCGAACTAGACAGTCCAAACCGCTACCTAGCGCCAGCATGGAAAATGTTATAGAATGGCCAGAAGAAACCATCCAACATTTCCAACAAAACAATCCCACTATCAAGAGAGTGATTTCTTTCCTGAATAGGAATGCCAAGCCCGAACGGCTGGCATTATCCCTCGAAGACAGAGAAACTCGTAAATTTCTAGCCCAATGGACCGAGCTAGAGGTTCGAGACGGTTTACTGTGTCGATGGAAAACCTGTCCTACTAAGGACAAGGTACTACAGATAGTGATACCCATGTCACTAAGACGAGACATTATGTTTTATTGTCACGGACATAAGACTAGCGGACACTTCGGGAAGAAGAGAACTTTAGAACGCCTAGCCTGAAGATACTACTGGCCAGGGATGCACAACATCATAAGATGGGTAATGACTTGCCCCGAATGCGGTAAGAATAAGCCCGGTCCTGGAATGGGAAAGATGCCTCTGGTGCAAGAGCTATTCGGCGTTCGTTTTGCCCGAGTAGCAATTGACATCATCAGTGGAATCGAACCCACACCTCGGGGAAACACTTGTATGATGGTAGTGACTGACTACTATACTAAGTACACTCGAGTATATCCTTTACCTGACCACAAGGCAGCCACCTGCGCTAGCGCCTTCGTGAAAGGATGGGTTCTACACTTAGGTGCACCATTAATGATGCACAGTGACCAAGGTAGAACCCTCTCCAAACATGAGAGAAATTACAATACCACAGAGAGAGAACTTCTGGGAGTAGTGTATGGAGTATTACACTTCAGACACTACCTAGGAACTAGACACTTCCAATTATACACAGACCATGCAGCCCTAATTCCACTATTAACCAACACAGGACTCACACATAGATGGGCCAGATGGGCTCTAGACATACAGCAATTTTCATTCACCATTCAACATGTGAAAGGTGATGATAACACCTACCACCCATGCTATTTCCATTTCTGAAGATGAGTATCTGGTCACTACTAATGAACCCATTACTTTATCAACTGCCATGGTAAAACATCTGAAACTCGAAAAGCCCAGTCCTACTCAATCATAGGTGTACCCTGTGGGTGCACAATCAGTGTAGGAGAATTTTCTCTTCCAAACACAAGGTTGCCCTGTAACTTAACCTTATCATTTCATTACATTCTTAAGACAATTAATTTACCATTCATGGCAGCACTTAACCAGATTTCTGAAACCAAACCAGATGAAAGAGAGAATCTTCCAAATTTCCCAGTAGTAAACCTTTCTAGGACCTTAGACAAACTACAGGAAAATCCAATCATGGATGATATTACTCAACTAAATCTAGAGCCCTTTGCCAAAACAGTATTAAATGATGCTTCCAACCTTGATAAGGCAATGGAAACACGCTACGTAGAATCACACCTATGTAGAGTTACAGAGCATCCAATCTTCCAAAGCTTAGGACTCATCTTAGGGATATCAGCTCACATTTTTATAGTATACATACTCCTCAAACTATACAAACTAGGAGGGACTGTAGCCTACCTGCCAACAGCCAAAGCATTCAGACTAGTCACCGAGCTGCCCCTACACAAATTGCTCCCAGATAAGAATCCTATCAAATTTACCCCTACAGAGGAAACCCACACCCCTTTCCTCACAATTCAGGAAACCCACACTCTGATAATTGCTATATCATTCACCCTGACCATCTACTCAGCCTACAGAATAATGAAGTACCTTAAGAAATTTGCACAGACACACTGTGGTAAGAAAAACGTGGCCAAGCGCACAAATGCCACAATATATTTTAAAATATATTGTGGAGACTCGTACTTCGCGCTACCCTTAAGGCCAATACCACATAAATTGATGAGATTAAATCAGCAGCTGCCCCGACCTATAAGGATATAGTGGTTAAAACCTTCCCACTACCTAAGGCTATATTTACCTGGAATAGACCAGCAGTTATAACAACACAGAGAGGAGAATTTGCTTATCACCTTCCTCAGGTGATACACCTACCTTGGCGCACTAGGTTCAGCACCATACCAGCCCTTAAGAACAAAGGACTGTACTACTCCATGCTTCTCCAGAATGATTGTGGCACCAGCCCCGTGACCATGACAGCACTGGAAAATACAACAGATATAATTATTGATGAACACCAGGAGGAGACCACAAGGTCAAACACGCAGACTATTGCTAATTTTCTAAACCACCAACCCTCCCCGGTGACTGTGGAAACCGCCTAGACTGCCCACAGCTTAGACTGCCCCCAGTCCACCACCAGGAGATACTGAGATGACACATCTCACACATGACACACACCTCCACTGTCAATGAATTTTATCTAAGTGTAGGGGCTCGTAGATCGTGATATAGTGTGAGCGTCTTCCTTGAGAGGGGTGCGCCCATCACCGGTAGTCACTAGAGGTCTCCTCGACCCCTGGTCTCTGCGGGGTGGTGGCAGCACTGTTCGCCTCGTCCCAGCTCCTACCTGGGGGCTGGGGAAGGCGTTAGTCTGGCTCTAGCTGTCAACGGAGTCGGACCACTTTTACCCGAGCTTACACTATAGTTAAGCAGTACAGAGGGCGCGGACAGGAACCAATCCTTCCGACAAATATTTCCTGAACGACTTGTTGCCACAATTCGTAAGTGGACTTCGAGATGAAGATCAACAGCAAGCAGCTTTAGATGCTTGGAAAGGGAGAAATCCTACCTTGATGGACCTTTTTCGAAGGGATTGAGTGCTGGACAGTAAAGAAGACCCTCATGGCGGGAAAAGTAGAGATGAAAACCTCAAATACCAAGGTTTGTGCGAGTACTAATACTAGTACGGCTTTCATGTCGGGAATACACCAACCGACATACACTGAAACAACCGACAATGACTTTGAGATCATTGAGATCGAGGAGGAGGACGGTAGTATCTCCGCAGTACAGGTAAAGAAAGACGTCAAGCGCAAGTATATTCCTCGATGGATATATAACCAAAGCGCTAATGAAGCTCGAGGGGAAACAAGACCCAACCCAGACAGTCGAACCACTGAAATGGCTGTTAGTCGGCCCCCAAGACCACCTCTATCGAGAGTCCCTGCTCCACCTGAACCTCTGGATATGAAGAAAATGATGGAGGATTTTATGAAAACTTTTGCTGAGACTATGTATGCCAGACCTGAACGACGGAGAGTAGACCGGAGCAGACTACGCTGCTACCGTTTTCAAGAAATGGGACAGCCCCGAAGCCTGTGCTATCCCGTATTAATTATGTAGATGAGAAGAAGGAGGAGGAAAACTAAAGAGGGTCGCATCTGTGGCAAAGGATGTGATCCGTGATTCGAAAATCTGCCAAAATGCCACCTCTGGTGAATCTGAGCTAGTACAAGAGTCAGTACCCTCTGGGGGACTGGTATGTGAGAAGGATCCTCTCACCCCAGTCCGAGCCGGGGACTTCGACGGGATAGGGACAGAGGAAGGTCAGAACCCGAGGGAGCAATCCTACGTCGAAGAAGAGGGAGGTTGGGTTGAAGAGTTGACGCATGTGAGTGCGGCACACCTCCCCCCGAATCATCCGTGTGTAACCTTCCTGAAGGGTTTCGGATGGGAGATCGGTGACTCTCAGGAACAACTCCGATTTGCACAGAACTCCTCACCTTTGGGGGGGAAACGATGGTACTGGAGAATTTTTGATTGACACAGGCGCCAGCCATTTGTGTGTCTCGAGAAAATTCTTCAATCTGGTGTCCGGCAACCATGAAACACTACCTGTTGGTGTTAATGCTTACACAGCCGACGGTAGCCAGATGCAGACTTTTGGTAAGACGTTCATACAGATCGGAATGGGGGGCTACGAGTATGTAATGAGCCCTACCATAGCCGACATAAGTGACGATGGAATAATCGGTTTGGACTTCGCAAGCTTGTACGGTGCTGTGTTGGATCCCCGGTTCGGGATGCTAAAGATCCAGCAACCATACAATTGCGAGATCCCATGCATATTGAGACATGTATCCTCGGTAGCCACCGTGGTATAGACTGTGAAAATTCCATCTGGAATGACTTGTGACGTTTTGTGTTCCTCGAACAATGCTTTTCGAGGTTCGAACGCTGTCTTCGAACCTAATTCTGAACTATTATCTAGTTTACAGCTAGATTCTGTTGACACTCTGGTGGGAAACGGATCGTGGACGGTAGTCCCTATCATGAACAGAGGACTAAAACCTGTGTACTTGAAAAAAAACGAGAAGATTGGTGATATGTTCCTGACCGAACATGTCTCGGAAGCTCAATTTCGAACTGAGTTACCTGAGGACACACTCCGAGGATTACCAGATGATTTAAGAAAATTAGTTGATGATTCTTCCCTGAGGAAAAATTCAGAGAAAGAAAGACTTCGAGCTTTGCTTGCTACCTTCCACGATGCCTTCGGGAAACCTGGGGGCTCGGTAGGCCGCACTAGCAAGGTGTTGCACACGATTGACACCGGCGATTCGAAGCCATTTAAAATACCTCATAGATTACCACTTAAAAAGAAAGTGGAGGCTGAGAAACAAATCCTCGAACAGCTGGAAAAAGGGGTTATTGTGCCTAGCACGAGTCCCTGGTCCAGCCCCGTGTGCATGGCCACGAAGAATGATGGGTCTATTCGATTTTGCATCGATTACAGGAAGCTGAATGGCTCAACTAAAAAGAACTCCTATCCGTTACCAAGGATAGATGAGACCTTAGACTCCTTAGGAGGAAACAAATACTTCTGTATCCTGGACCTTCAGTCCGGGTATTGCCACATCGGGATGGATCCTAAGGACATGGAAAAAACAGCTTTCTCGAGCCATATGGGTTTATTCCAATATAATGTATTACCTTTTGGGCTGTGTAATGCACCAGCCACTTTCGAAGCTATGATGGAGGAAATGCTAAGCGACCTTCTCTGGAAGAGTTCTTTGGTGTACCTCGATGATGTTATAGTGTTTGGAAAGACTTTCGAGGATTGCATGAACAACCTCGATTTAGTCTTGAAGAGAATACTATCAAATGGTCTGAGGTTAAAAGCTAAGAAATGTAATTTATTTAAATCATCTATTACATATCTTGGTTGCATAATAACTCCTGATGGCGTAAAAGCCGACCCTGAAAAAGTCCGAACAGTGTCCGAATGGCAGAAGCCCATAAGTGTAAGATCCTTCCTCAGGTTCTGTTCATATTATCGAGACTTCCTCCCGAACTATTCTAAAGTGAGCTACCCCTTGCAAATGCTAGCACATTGGACCCCAGGTTGAGCAAAGGAACGTTTTCCCTGGGGAGATGAACAAGATGCAGCCTTCGAGCAAATAAAATATTTGTTTGCTAACACGCCAGTATTGAAATATCCAACTGCGGATGACCATTTCATACTGGACACTGACACTAGCAATGATAGCATTGGTGCAGCCCTGTCGCAGGTCCAGGAAGGGGTCGAAGTACCAAGCGCCTTTGCTAGTAACACTTTGAATAGGGCACAACGAAACTATTGCACCACTAAACGTGAGTTGCTGGCTGTGGTGGTGTATACCAAAAAGTTTCGACACTTCCTATGGGGTACCGATTTTACTCTTCGAACTGACCACTCGTCCCTGAGGTGGCTACTTAATTTCAAGGACGCCGAAGGAATGATTGGTCGTTGGCTGGCAATCGATTGTGATGATTGTGTGGCCCACAACGCGGTAGTTGCAACGGTTCGAACTAGACAGTCCAAACCGCTACCTAGCGCCAGCATGGAAAATGTTATAGAATGGCCAGAAGAAACCATCCAACATTTCCAACAAAACAATCCCACTATCAAGAGAGTGATTTCTTTCCTGAATAGGAATGCCAAGCCCGAACGGCTGGCATTATCCCTCGAAGACAGAGAAACTCGTAAATTTCTAGCCCAATGGACCGAGCTAGAGGTTCGAGACGGTTTACTGTGTCGATGGAAAACCTGTCCTACTAAGGACAAGGTACTACAGATAGTGATACCCATGTCACTAAGACGAGACATTATGTTTTATTGTCACGGACATAAGACTAGCGGACACTTCGGGAAGAAGAGAACTTTAGAACGCCTAGCCTGAAGATACTACTGGCCAGGGATGCACAACATCATAAGATGGGTAATGACTTGCCCCGAATGCGGTAAGAATAAGCCCGGTCCTGGAATGGGAAAGATGCCTCTGGTGCAAGAGCTATTCGGCGTTCGTTTTGCCCGAGTAGCAATTGACATCATCAGTGGAATCGAACCCACACCTCGGGGAAACACTTGTATGATGGTAGTGACTGACTACTATACTAAGTACACTCGAGTATATCCTTTACCTGACCACAAGGCAGCCACCTGCGCTAGCGCCTTCGTGAAAGGATGGGTTCTACACTTAGGTGCACCATTAATGATGCACAGTGACCAAGGACGAGAATTCGAGTCCAAACTATAGCAAGAAATGTGCCACTTTCTGGCCATTTGTAAAACTCGAACTAATCCATACAGACCCCAGTCTGATGGTCAAGTAGAAAGATTCAATCGAATATTGATACAAGTCCTCAAACCCTTGGTAAATTCTTGCCAAGACGACTGGGACGAGCAATGTGACTTTGTAGTACATGCTTATAATAGTACTGTACACGCTGCAACGAACTGCTCCCCCAATCTATTGGTATTCGGGGAAGATATTATAATGCCTGCAGATCTCGTATATGGTGTTATAGGGGTGAGCCCCGAAGCCCCATGTATGGTGATGTTTGTAGAATCCCTACGAGATCAATTTAAGAGAGCTTATGAAGTAGCTCGAAATGAGCTATTAATGAACCCGAATTGGCAGAAAATTGGATATGATACCCACCTGAAGCCACGCCAGTTCAGCGTGGGTGACCAAGTGTTTAGAATGCATGAACCTTTAAGGTGCAAGAAATTAATCTCAAGCTGGGATGGACCTCACGTGGTCACCCGAATTATATCTGAGAGCACGGTTATGCTTATGAGTCTGGCCACAGGCCGAATGAATAAGTTTAATGTGTGTAGGTTAAGGAAATGGAGGGGACCGGATGCCGCCAACTCCGAGTGTGTGGAAATTTCCAAACAGATGAATGAACAGAAGGACGAGATCCTAATGAAAACCAATGAGCTATCAAGGAAATTGAAGGGAACGGCCCCGAAGAGAAAAAGAGGCCGACCTTGCAAAATAGCAGTTGAGAAAAAGCCAAAGAGAGGACGACCCAAGAAGGTCGACGCTGACACGAATTTAAAACCTAATCGTGATAAAATTGTCTCGGCGGAACGGAGAATCCGAGGTAGGGGGAAAACGTTGGCACCTTCCACCGGACCTTCTTGAGATTCTCGGTTGAAAAACAAAGAAAGAGAGGTGAGGTGCAGTCCCAGATTTGCTGGCCGGACTGCCGTTACTTAATGTTCCGAAATCACAACGAGTGTATAGTCCTGTTTACATGTTTTGTTATATGTTTGGAGGTTGAGATACCTCGGCCATGATTCGAAATACGACCACAACGGGTATTACCAACCTATTCATGGTTCCTGTGGGTGGCAGACAGCTTGTCTGACGTCTACGCATGATGCTACATGTTCTTCTGCCAAAGTCCTGTTGATATGAATAGTGAAGGGGGTAGTCCCACCAACGGCCTATGGAGAAAACCAACCCCGAACCTTGGTTATCCGGGGTAGTACGGACACCTGCCACGAGCGGGAAGGGGGGCGCTAGTGAGCGGGGTACTAGAGTGGCGCAGTGCAGCGGCGCATGCGCATTGGTTCCGCCTCGCTTGTTGTGCCTCCAATATCGCTCACAGCACGCGAACCGTCTTACCGAGGTAAGACGTGCCGCTGTTTCCTCTGCCACTTATAGTGACAGAATCCCTTTTCCACTGACTAATATTGACTCCTTCTGTTCTTGAACAAAGGAGGACAATCCCCTGAGCCATCTGAGCCCGAAATATGGCTCAGTCGGAGGTGGTGGTGACCTTAACGGCCAATCCTGATGGGCACCCGACCCCAGTCCAGCAGTCGAGCTAATGGACACCACTGAAATGGAGCCGTCTCTTCCCGATTCGACTCCAGATACCCTGAGCATCCCTAAAGGTGCTGAACTGATTGCTCCAAGGACACCACGCCTGAGTACGACTGAGGGAACCACTCCTTCAGTCATCGTTGAAGTCCCCGTGACTTTCACTGACCGACCACCAACCATCGGGTACGTGAATGTGACCAAAGGATTTATCCGGACGGCCACAGGTAAAAACCGATATTGCCCACCGAAATACCTGGGCCTTAAAGGTGAACCTCCGCAGCTGATACCCTATGATTTACAATCTAGGATCTGCCGCAGGTGTACTGACACGGGAGTCTCTGACGTCTCCGACATTTGGTTCGAGAATTACTTCGGACTTGCTGAAGCGATGTGCATCAGCGATGGCCTAGTCGCCGTTGTTGACGCCATCTGTGAAGACGACCGAATTAGGTCACAGACAGCGTACCCGCTGTTGTATGGCCTAATTGGGTTCGAGGAACGCTTGCCAAGTGTCCACTCCCCCGAAGTACTCCTTCCACAAGGAACCCCCCGAGAACGCACTTTTGTGTTCATGTCGGATTCACAAAAGAACTCCCCTGTACATGAAGAAGAAGATGCTTTGTTAGCAGACTCCGAGCTCGAAAAGGAAGAGTGGCGAATGGCGAACGAGACAGCTCGTGACGGGGATGCTGCTAGCAAAATCCCCGACGCTGCCTCGAGTATGCAAGGTGGAGCTTGCTACTCCACCAAAGTAACCACCGCAAAAGAAATGAGCCTCGAGGAGCTTGACAGCTAAGACAACTCGTGACGGGGATGCTGCTAGCAAAATCCCCGACGCTGCCTCGAGTATGGAAGGTGGAGCTTGCTACTCCACCAAAGTAACCACCGCAAAAGAGATGAGCCTCGAGGAGCTTGATGCCCGCCAAGAAGCCATCGACAAAGAGCGCAAGGATCTCATGAAACGCAAGACGAAGCTTAAAAGAGACGTGGAGAAAGCTAAGAAGGAGTCCACGGACAAACCCGAATCTAAATCTAAGACGAGCTGCCGCAAAAAGAAGGTGGTAGAAGAGAAAGCTGAAGAGAGCAACGACTCTGCAGCCTCGACTTCGTCTCAAAGCTCGCGGAGCCGAACTCGAGGTAGCAAGACCAAGAAGGAGGATGCCTCCTCTCCAGTGAGATCCACCCGAACGAGAACTTCTCGAAAGGCGACCCCTCTACCCCCCGAGCCTGTTAGTAGCACTGCAGTCGAGGAGGAAGAGCTTCAGGAGGAAGGCAATGGGGACCGTGACCGGCAGGTCGCCGAAATGAGCCGGCAGCTGCTGGAAAATATCGACTCGTTGGAGGAACCGTTGAAAGACGCCCCCGACGAATCCAACCTGAACAAGTGGGTTAACGCCCGCTCTGGATTCCCCGATTACACCCTGAAATGTTTCATGGACTGTCAGTGTTATACTGACAGTTACTCGATTCCTCCGGCCACCAATCGCGACGGCGAGAGTGACGACGAGGAATGGATGAAAATCCTGAAAAAAGACTCCGGCCCCGCGAAATTTTATCGTGTGTGGGTAGCGTCGCTCGGAGACACAGTAAAGACTCCCAAGTCTTACTATGGCTTCGAGCAGCGGATGCTGCTTCGAACTGGGCACCAACCAACCCGACCTGCCCCTTCGAGATCTGTGTCAACAACACAGAAACAGAGAGAGTCTGGCCCACCAAAGACTCATTCTTTAGACACCTCGTGGAGCACCATATGCACCACGCTCCGGTGTATCGGTGCTCCAACGAGAAGAATGAAAACAAGAAATGTCAAGGACTGAGAACCACAAGGCGGGGGCGCATGGCTGAGCACTTGGCTCAGGTTCATGGCCTCAAAGCCAGTGACGCCCAACTTAAGGATCTGAAGCTCCACGAGCGACTTACGTCGAAGTGGGACCAAATGACCTCTGAGGAGAGACTGCCGATCACTATGAGAACTGACCACCTCTGTCACTCGGTCGAGGGGAAGCAGGATGCCTACTTCCTCAAGAACGTGCGTTCCCATCGAATTGACATGTCAGCAGAAAGGCACTGGCGTGTCAAAGTCCAGAGAAGGGACCCTGACGCAGTGGACCGACATGGGAAACCCCGACCACACCCTGGTGGTGACCCTCGAACTCGGGACGCCAAGCGACCGAGGTCAGAGTCACAATCTCCAGCCCCGACCCCCGACCACAAGAAGAGATCCCCCGATCCTAGCACGATCCTGGGTGCTGCATCTCGAGACCTCATGAGCATGGAGCATGTCTCGCCCCTAAGCTCGAGTGGTCACCGACCCGTAGCAGGGACCTCGACTGGTAACCACCAGACCTGGTTTGAGGGGCGGACTACCCTCTCCAACTCAGACTGGATGAGGGGTGTTTCGGAGTCTACTCCATGATACCAGGGCACTCCAGAGGAAGATGCCTTACACGCCAGACTTAAGGCAGCCGAACCAGACGAGTTCCCCGCTCTGTCTGACACCCAGAAACCAGGCTTTGAATCCCAGACCTTATTGCCTTTAGGGAAACCGAAGTCTATGGGTCCCCCAGCTACTCCTGCCACCACCTCTGCTCGTGGACGGGTCCGACCTGTGGATCCGAAGCGACCAGGAAGAGAGTTGGCGCTAAAAGACCCCAGTCAACCTCTCCCCGAGGTTGGAAGGGGGCGAGGTCTGACAATTGATGAGAGTGGGGCGGTAGTTGGTTCGTCTCGACAAACCAGCACCGCCACCCCATCTCCAAGTGCTACTGCCACCTCGAGCTCCGCTTACGAGAGTGGTTCAGACACGCACACGACCCCTGTACCGACGCCTCCAGTAAGAAACATGAGGACCACCAATGTGCTACATTTGGTGAAATCTAACTTCAAACTGGAGGACCCCAATGGTTACATCAAGAACCGGACAGAGGAATCCTGTGATATTCAGGCCGACGTCTTCCAGGCATGGCAAGAGAGGCATATCAGTCAGACCACCGGATACCTTCGAGGCTTGACCGAAGGTGTGTTTGAATGTCCGCATAAGATCCAGCGACGGGAAATAACCCGGATCTCACAGGTCATGCAAGGACAGGCGAGAGACCAGCTTCGGGCCTCGATCCAGCGTGAACACGAGGCTAAGGCCATGAAGCTGAAATATGAGTCCCAGCTTCAGGAGCTGAGAAGCCAATACGACCACCAGGATGGCAGTATTCGGCTGCTTCATGAAAGATTGGGACGGCACTGCAGAGAGTGTGTTTGAAAAGCTCCAGGGCAAGCTGCAGGAGGCCAGACAGCTCGAGGCAGACATTGAATCTTTCGGATTCATGAGTATGTCCACCCCGAGACCTTCTGCCAGCGCAGGTGCACCACCAACCGGACCCGGAAGTGAACCCGAAGCCACCACCACTGCCCTGACTGCCACCCCGGTTAGACCGACCGAGACTCTAACCCCTATCCCCGAGGCCACCACTGCGGCCATAGCCCCTGACCAACCCCCAGTGGTCCATAACCTGATAAGTCTGGACTCTGATCCGGAAACCAACTCCGGCGAGACGGTGATGGAGACAGACTTGTGAGCCTCGATGTAGTTAACTACAGGTGCCGACCCTATCCTCTATATCGGATCCTCGAACACCCGAATTGTGCCCCAACCTCGAAGGATGTCCGGACGGATGCAGACCCACGAAACCCAATGGACGAATCTACATTTACATCTTGATCAGGGCACACCACACAGCGACGCGGCTTGCCACCACCAAGTCCATCATTCGTCGATTGGATCTGCAGACAAGCAGTGGATAACCCCGAACACACCCCGAAGTCATTTATTATTGTGCGGTAGACCCACTACACTGGTGGGCTGCTATAAATTCATGTTGTATACTATGTAATTAACCACTATTCCTCTCACCTTACGCATAAAATTAGTTTTGTTTTAAATTTCGATCCTTACGTCATCCACTAGGTTCGATGTCTATTTATCACTAGTAAACAAACTAATTGGTGCTATAAACCTACGAGATCTGTTACCTTAAATATTGATAATATTCCTCAGGTACATACCGATTGTGTTCACACTTCGAGGTTAATAGTGGTATATATATGTATAATTATAAATGTAAAAAAAACCACAGTTACTGTAAACTGTGCTAAAAAAACTATTATATAGGGTTCATACGTGAACTGTAAAATTTTTCTTTTCGGGTTATGTAACACTTTACCATATATAATTACAAACATAGTATGTCATTAATAACATACATTTAAATACTCTATGTACGGGTTCGAACATGTTCTTCCGAACTTGTCTTGACCCATTTTTCTACATTGTTTCATAGTGTATAAATATGTTTACTTCACCTAATATAATTATATGTGGTCGACTCCTACTACTAATACGTCACACAAATAACATATCATGTTCTACTTTCTTTTTCCGGCCCCCGGAAAAATTTGTCTCAAGGAAAATCCCAAAAATTGTATTTCATGTACCGAGATTGTACATTTGTACTCAATTGCACACTAAATTGTATGTTGCACACTAAAATTGTACATTTGTACCCGATTGCACACTAAATAGTACATTTGTACTCAACTGCACACTAAATTGTATGTTTGCACGCCAAATTGTACATTTGTACTCAATTACACGCGAAATTGTATGTTTGCATACTAAAATTGTCATTTGTACTCAATTACACGCAAAATTGTATGTTTGCATACTAAAATTGTCATTTGTACTCAATTACACGTGAAGTTTGCACACTAGATTGTACGTTAGTACCCAATTTGCACGCTAAATTGTAAGTTTGCACACTAGATTGTGCGTTAGTACCCAATTTACACGCTAAATTGTAAGTTTGCACACTAGATTGTACGTTAGTACCAAAATTGTATGCCAAAATTATGTTATTTGCCAAATTGTATGTTGTACATAAAAGTGTAATTTTGTATCCCAAAATTGAAAATGTATAAGGCAGATACACCAATTTACATAAGGAATAAGACAACTTCAAAGCCATGTTGTAAGCCAGGCACACCTAAGTCTGTTTGGCATCCAAAAAGTTGCACAATTTATGGTCAAAAAGCTAGAATTAAGGAAATAAGGTAAAAAATATATATTGTACATTCCCTCTGTGAAATGACGGAGTTTCGCCTTCTTTCAGGGGAGACGGAGTATTTTATCATATACCATTTTATTATTCCAATGATCTCAACATATTACTGAAAGAATATATAAGAAATTATTACAGTGAATGACTAGAAGAGCGCTCTATATATATATATAAGTACATTCTAGAAGAGCGTTCATGCTCCACTGAACACCAGCTATGTCAAATATACATAGGTTACAACATCAAAGAGTCCGACCTCATGGTCCACTGCACAATATAATGCTTTTAAGAGTCTAAGAGACCAACCTCATGGTTCAGTGCACAATATAATATCTTGTAAGTGAATGCAAACGGCCGTCACGGGTGCCTGGGCACCGCTGACGCCGTCATGGGTGTCTGAGCACCCCAAGACTGAACAATAGGTTACATAAGTAACGACACCATAACCTTCCGGTCGCTCTAGCGTCGTCCCTGAGCGACCCAGGTCAAATATGAAAGCATTTATGGAAAGGCCATAATTAGACGGTCAAAATGAGCCCAAGATCAAGACCGTGCTCCCATTATTAAGGAAGTTATGCAACCGGGACGGTTTTGACCTCTGAATGCGCTACAGACGAACCAGCGCGCCCGGAAAGTGGGCAGTGGTAACTTGACATATTCAACTTCGCGCATGCGCGAAATGAAGGCTGTAGCAGCGTAAACGACCAAGATATGAGGGTCTGAACATGCCATACCGACCGAGACAATGGGGGACATGGCGGCGTCCATGGGGGTCACCAAGAGCTAGGTGTGGGAACCCACCTAGGGCCATACTGGACAGTGTATTATTATTATTATTATTATTATTATTATTATTATTATTATTATTAACTTACAGGTGGAGTGGAACAGAACATTATACTTTATAAATAATTGTATATTTACTGTGTGTGGAAATTACCTGCATATTAATATTTGTATTACTCATACATAACATGTTCTGCCTAAAGCTGAATAAACCAGTGATAACTGGAATAGCACTAATAAGAGCTTGATAGAGTCATATGATATTTCTCATATGACAACTTGATCATGCACAATTACTAGTATGACATGTAGTCTGTGTTGGTCAGTTACATCATTGAGAGCAGGCAGACGTCATTGAGAGCAGGCAGACATCAGTGAGAGTAGGCAGATGCCAGTGAGAGCAGGCAGACATCAGTGAACATGAGAGGATGTCAACTACTACAAGTGGGCATCAGAATCAAGAAACATATGCAGGGCCGTGGGAAGCAGTTTCAGAGTGGATGGGACCAGGGGGGTTTTCTGCAATTTTTGAGCGGGTGAGTGAGTAATAGAGGTTTAACGCCATTTTGACAGCTAAGGTCATATTCATGGCGAGAACAACATTACACAAGTTCACAGAGGAATGAGTCGGTGCCCGCGCATGAGCAGCACACACATCCTGAGAGGATAGGAAAGAGGAGAAATAGACCCTTTTAAGTGAGCTAGGGAAGCCCCTGCAATTTTTTACTTCCCTTTGCTTGACCCTTTAGTTTTGACCTTTTGAGGAGTTGGCCAAAAGTGGGGGGGGGGACATGTCCCCCCCTGCTTTCCACGCCCATGCATATCAGAGTATTGTGACTATGCAATTCTACAGTAGGAAGGACAGCGTAACATGTGTCAAGCAGAAATGTTCGGAAGGTAGAATGAGGAACGTGAATCTTTGAGAGCAGGTTTGAGGTCTTACGGACCTAGGGGGTTCGGGTCTTACGATTCGGGAAAGAAAGAGTAAGCAATGTTTCAAGTGTATGCCAACGGATAGTCTTTATTAAAATACACACTCACGGCTACCCGGTAGTTATTGATAGGGCAGCTAATAAATGTTAAAGATGGTCTTACATACTTGGAGGCCAGAAGGGCCTCTGACGTAGCGGCTGAGCCCTGGGCTTTATATAAGGATCCAGGTGTTCGTCGTCAGATGTCCCCACAGTATAGTAACAATCTATGTTTACGGTATAAGTATTAGGATAAGTACCATAATTCGTATATATGTGATAATAACAGTTATATGTAACGGAACTGTCAAATATCGAATAAATCACATGATAACATCCATATGTGTTTGTAATTAATAATATTATGAATGATTAGACAGTCTTGAGAAAGACTTTTAATGACATTATATACATTATGACCAAATGAATCCGTTAAGGATTTTGTGAGTTATTAGGTATAGAACCGTTATCAATTATACACAAAAATTACGGTGGAGTAATGTAATGTGGAGTACCAAATAACCTTTATAGCACCAGATGAATATATTTATAATACAATATGCCGCGCAGGACAATAATATGAATGATCTGGTGAGGTTTTATCGGATCTTATTAAATAGATATGAACATTAATCAGAGATCCGTATTAATAGAAATGCATATACCCGTATCAAAATATGGAGTAATTTATCACCACAGTGTGACTATAGACATACAAATGATATTAGAAAAATAGTTATATGACATTATATACATAATAAAATGATAAATGCTGCTGGAGTCTCGTGCTGCAGTCTGTCGGATGCTGGAAGGTAGGTATGGTGGTCAGCTAACCACGGGATGGACGTGCTAAAGTCTTTTTGATCCAAGTTAATAAATGTGAACACGGTAGATGAGTTTGGGGCAGCTACCAACAATCCTCTAGAAGTGCTATTGTTCATAGGTATATCCGAATGGTGTAGAATAATAGTCCGGTTTTGTCAACAAGTAGAAACGTAATCCATTTAAGTATAGTTGACATAAGTATGAGTCCAAAGTAGGTTGGTCCGGAAGTAGTAGTATGTAGTTTTAATCCATTCGGGAGTAGAGGTAGCACAAAATCGTATAGTCCATCCTTATATAGTGGTCAGCAACAGGTAACAGCAGGAATCAGGAACCAGCATCCGGATACGTATAGCAGCATCAACTCTACTAACGGATTTGTTGTAAGTTGAGATCCTAATCCGAATAGACATTTCAGGATATAATAATGGTGTATGTCCTGAATATACACAAATAGCTGGTTATAAATGGAACCCGGAACACGAAGAGCAGGTATTCATTATTCTAATAGAAGACATTCGCAGAAGTATAGTTCCGCAAAGACTAAATCTGGTTATTAGAAGAAAATAATATGTGTGTAGAGAAATAACCCGTAGCATGCTTAGGTGGACTTCTTAGCATGCTTCTTCTTAAGAAGATCTAGAGCCGATTCGGGAGTGCCGTCCCACTCGTCGATATCAACTCCGAATACCCTCATAAACTTAGTGTTTAAGTTGGTATTCCGGGTAATCTCCTCCTTAACACGCTTCTCCAGAACGTGTACGTCCATAGCTGCCTGTTCTTTGGCAGCTAAGGCTTCATTCTCCTGGGCCTTTACATCGTCCCGAATGAGAGTCTCGAGGCACTGTTTTTCGGCATCTGCTACCTCCTTCATACATAACAGGGTATCGTTAAGGAGACCCTGATGGAATTCAGTCGCTTTCTCGCGGACACATTTCTCCCAGTGGGTGTAGATGGCCTTCTGGACATCCGCTTCCCCCTGGCGAGACTTCTCGAACCAAATTTCTGCATTACCAGCTTTAATGGTAATTGCATCCTTTGGTTTCGCAGGTGGTGCAACAACCTTGGGGGGTGTCGACACTGGCTGGGGGCCACTTCCGGATGTGGGGCTTCCGGACACTCCTGCTGTTTGGAGACAGTAGGTAGGGGGTGCTGGATTTTGCTTCATTCCCATTTGCATGTACAGTTGTACCTGCTCTTGGGTGAAGTTGACTGGTAGAGCGGCTGCAGCAGATGCGGATCCGGCGGCAGCAGGTGCTGAGGTCTTCTTGGGGACAAGTCGACCACCCTTTCCAATGACCAAGATCTGGCTCTCGGGTCCAGGTCCCTGGTTCATGGACGGAAAGTTACGGGTGTTAACTTTCCCCGGCTAAGATACAGCACCTGCGTATCCTCCAGATTCGGGCCTCTTACAGACAGGAGTACCCTGAACCTGCTCATGTGGGTGGCGTGCCAAGGGAGACCTGGAGCGGTCATCTACCCTGGCTTTAGCAGCTGTGGTGGTCTGACCATTACCGTTACGACCACGGTTCTGGTCTCTTCTGCTCCTCTCACGAGCTCTCTTTCCCTCCTTTCCAGATTCCTCGCATTTCTGCCAGAGGGACTCGTGCATGTCCAGTTTTCCTTTTCCGGGAGTCAGGACGATCTTAGCGCGGAGTTTCGAATCCTTGGTCTTCGGAACTTCGCAGAGGACTTGGTCCCCTGGTCGGATCTTCGACCAAGCATCTTCGCTCAAGCTATCGAACTCCTTCATGAGTTCCTGATGGAGCTCCATAATACGTTTACGAGCTCCATCTAATCCCTCTGGTGTCTAGCCAGATCGCTACGTCGGTTATATTGAACCTTCGTAGTGCATTTCTTGCCCTTCTTACCATAACTCGGATCACAAATGTAAACCGGGTGATGGTGAAAATGGGCTTCCACTAGATGCCTCTGGAACCGGGCTGGAGTACTCCAGGTCCGGACCGAAACATCACTCGCATCCTGGCAGATGGAGAAGGGGCAGGACTTTTGGTCGTCACCATACCACTTCTCAAGTGCCCATCTCAACTTGCGCCTCTGGGTATAAGTATAATACCCTTCGGTATGATTGAGCATAAGCCACATCTTTCGATATGCTTTGCTCGGATTGGGGTCCTAGTCCGAGAGATGCATCCAATCTTCGTCATCCGACTCGTTGTTCTTATTAACAGATTCCGGGCAGGCATACAGGGTACCCAGGTAGCAAAAATGGTGTGGCCCGAGTCTGGGCCAGAGCGGGCTCCTGATGTGGGCCACACTGGGTTAACACAGTGGGCGCCCGATGGGTTTTGTCCTCAGCAAAGGGTCTGGGCCACACTGGGCTAACCGATTCGGGCACAGATCTGTTTGAAATTGGGCTCACCGATTTGGGCTCAAAGTGAGTTTAACATGGGTTTTTGGTGTGGCCTAAAGTGGGCTGCCCGATTTGATGAAAAATTAGTGGTGACATGTTAAAAATTCTTTTTGAGAAATTTATCCAAAACCTTTTCTTTTTTTTAAAGGTCAATAAGCAACAAATCCTTGAGCTAATCTAACCCCCCCATCACCAAAGCAGTAAATGCAATATCTACCCAAGTGGAAAGGCAGAGCAGTACTATTCATTTGAATCAAACTCATTCAGCCAACACAAGGCACTTTGATTCATTAAAGTGACATTCTGGCCTCAATCTTCCCCTACTAATTCCCTATGTAGGAGTAGAGAAGAGAGCCTTCAAATTCATAATGACTGTACCTCTGCATATCTGCTCTTGTTCCAAGTTCAGTGCAATAGAAATGGTGTTGCCATTCCACTACTACTCAGATGACCTTGATTTGTACTTTTGACTAGAAACATCTAAGTATTTCCAGACTATGAGAAAGTCTGCACATTATTACTTCATATCTGATTTAGTAGTCTATTCCAGTTGTCCTATGTCTAAAAGAAATAAGTTTGGTATGGGTAGTAGAATTCTGCCTGGAGTGCTGTGAAACCACTTTGTAGTGAGTCTGCCATGGACTGGCCTACAGGGGCAGGGGATATTTTTGGTTTCTCAATTGCCTCTATATATATATAGTCCTCTTATACCTGGCCAAGTGTGGGACCTGTTTGCCCCCACACCACAAATACACCTTGCAAGCCTACTAGTACAAAGAAAGACATGAAGCTGTTCTTTCCAGGACTAGTCAGTGTTGCCTTTTACATGAAATATCTGGATCCCTACTATGAACCGACCTGTGTATTAATGGTATAGGGAAAGTGTCCTACAGCAGTGGTGGAGGGAAGGGAGGCGGGAGGGCAGGGCAGGGTGAGAGGAGGGTAGGGCAGGGTGAGAGGAGGGCAAGGCAGGGTGAGATGAGGGCAGGGCAGGGCAGGGTGAGAGCAGGGCAGGGCATGTGAGCAAAGGAGATGCCAGGGCAGTGCAGGGTGAGAGTAGGACAGGGCAGGGTGAGAGGGCAGGGCAGGGTGAGAGCAGGGCAGGGCAGGGCATGTGAGCGAAGGAGATGCCAGGGCAGTGCAGGGTGAGAGTAGGGCATGGCAGGGTGAGAGCTGGGCATGGCAGGGCGAGAGCAGGTCAGGGCAGGGTGAGAGCAGGGCAGGGCAAGGGTGAGAGCAGGGCAGGGCAGAGTGAGAGGAGGGCAGGGCAGGATGAGAGTAGGGCAGGGCAGGGCAAGAGCAGGGCAGGGCAGGGCGAGAGCAGGGCAGGGCAGGGTGAGAGCAGGGCAGGGCAAGGCAGGGTGAGGGCTGGGAGTGAGAGTGAGTGAGTAATAGATGTTTAACACCATTTCGACAGCTAAGGTCATATTCATGGTGAGATCCTCATTACACAAATTCACAGAGGAATGTGTCAGTGCCTGCGCATATGTGCACCACACACATCCTGAGGGGATAGGAAAGAGGAGAAATAGACCCTTTTAAGTGGGCTAGGGAGGCCCAGGGATGGCAGGGTGACAGAAGGGCAGGGCAGAGCAGGGTGAGAGGGGGAAAGGGCAGGGCAGGTTGAGTGGAATGAGGAGGAGATGTAAGGGGTAGGGGATGGATAGGGGAGGGACGAACAAAAAAGAGAGAGGGAGGGGGAACACTCATCACAGAGTTTAGAACAGTTCAGAAGATGAGGCTGCCCTGTCCAAACCCACTCTCACCCCAGACTGGTAAGACTTTAGGCAGCTAAGTACCCATCTTGGGATGCCCATTTTGAAACCATCCTGGGCCCAATGTGGTTGCCCATTTTAAAGCTGACCAGTGCCCAAATCGGGCGGCCCAATGTGGCCCAGACCGTATGCTGAGGACAAAACCCGTTGGGAGCCCAATGGGCTCAAGTGGGTTTGCCCGATTTGGGCTGCCCTGTGTGGCCCTGACTGGAAACCCAGCATCTGCCGAACCTAAAACCCATGTACTGAATACTGCCCGCTTTGAACCACCTTATCCCGGGTAAAACTAATTTGGCCCCGAGCGGGCTTGCTACATGGGTAGAGCTGTCCTTCTTTACTCCGTAGGCGCAGTCGGAGAAGCACATCGGAATCCGGGTTTTAAATCCGGATTTGGCGTTGGCCCATCGTTCTGCCTCGGTTTGAGTTGATGGAGTGGCCTTCTCATCATACTCAACCGAGGACTCATGCACTGATTCCTCGTCCGAGAAAACCTCCATGGCAGTACTACCAGTGGCTGAGGTGCTGGTTTGCGGTTCGGCTCTAGCAGAATCCGGAAGATTCTTGAGCTTCCGCACAGCGGACCTCCTGTTCTTGCTTACCTTCCAGTCTTCCGGGTCCTTGGTTCCGGACTCACTGGAGGTTGATGCTTCTACCGTGGTTGACTCGGTAGTACTGCTGGTGGCTGTAGCAGAACCGGCTGCACTTCTGGTGGCAAGCTTCAGGTCTGGGATAGGAGGTGCGGGTACTTCCGCTTCCCTCTTAGCCTTTTCCAGGGCCTCCTGCTCTGCAGTCATACGACGGACGAGAATCGTCCGAAGGGCTGCACTCCTGTCCATACCCGTTAGCGACTTGTTCTGCACGTCAACTAACTCCGCTTCAGTTATATAATAACCATCGTCCCACTGCTTGAAGTTGCTAGCGGCTTCACGGTACTCCTTCATGGTCCGACACTGGGGCCGGGTGGCACAAGGACGTGGGTAGGTTTGCCCCTCGGGTTCCGAGACGCAGCCTACCCAATCAATGTTGGTCTGCTTAACATTCCACAGAGACCTGTCCGGCTTCGGATACGCTCCGAGCAGGAAGGCTCTGTTTGCCTCGTACACTACTTGGTGAAAAGCAGCGTCCACCATGAGTCCCCGTTAGAACCACGGCCAGTCTCGGAGCCATTCGGGTGGCGTCCTGTCCAGCTGTTCAGGAGCTGTGATGCCCTCGATAGCTATTCTAACCTTCGGGTCCAACCTAACTGGTGTACCGTCCGCGTAGGTCACCTGTGCCTGTAGCTCCGGATGGACGTACAAAGACCGTCGTACTCTGCAGGGAACGGGTCAGCCACTGCTGGCTTCCACTGATCCTTTGGGCCGTCAACTTGTGTAGTCTCGGACCCAGTTGCTGCGGGTTCAGGGTTCGCAGCGTCTCCAGATCCCTCGGGTGGAAGTGGTGACAACAGCTTTTCGGGCTCATTCAGTGAGAATGAGGCCAACTTCTCCTCGAACGAGCGATCCGTGGGTTCCTCCACATCCATCATCTCGCTCTCTTCCTGTGTCACAGGTGACAAAGCTTCCGGAAAAGCTTCTGCGGACGTAGTCAGCTTATCCGGGTCACCGGATAGCTTGGCTGCAGCTACGGATTCCTCAGCCTAGACTGGGGAATCAACACGGGAGTCAAGATACTCCTTTTTCCGGCTTTTACGGCACCGGGGCCGACACAAGCGGAGCCTGCCTACTAAGAGACAGACTCTGAGGACACACCAGGGGTTTGCTAGACGGCAAAAATCCAAGGAGGGGAGCAAGCTCTTCCGCCTCGAACCTTACCGAAAAACAATATGGCGACAAGCCAGCTTTCGTGACGTCATTTCCCCGCGAGTCCGCGGGGTCACAAAAGGTCAGTCGAGACTGGACACGGTGACGTCATGCGGAAACGCACGTGCTACAAGCGGAACATCAACAAACTGATTGTTTTTAGGTAATTATCGCTCACGCCGATGACTCGTCTGGGGATTTAAGTGGAGATTATGGAAAGCTTAAGCAAATCCACCGGATTATCCGTCCACTACCCATTGGTACATCATACGGCGGCGACAAATAAGCCTTTCAGGTCGGTTGTCATCCGTTCCTCTAAATGTAAACATTACACTCGTTGTGTATACAGGTTAGGTCACTGCAGTCCTCTGGGCAATTCGAGGGCTGCGGCGAATGTATATCCCCTTCTTGGATAGTTCCTTATCGGACCTGACAGTCTGAAGAGCCTTTTCTGGGTGTTTCTTGGCCTTCGAAACACCTTTCCTCTTCTTTTTGTCTTCACCTGCCGAGACTTTTTTAACTCCCCTACACTTAATCAGTGTTGGCGTGGGTGGTACTGATTCGGAACACTTCTTAGGCCTACCCCGGCCTCGCTTCACTGTAGTGTTCTTTACCTGGTCTAGTATATGATTCTGGTTCCGGATCTTTTCTAATCCTTCACCATACATTTCTGTGGAGGTCTCCCTCCCACACCACTTCTCAGTCTAGCCACATTTGACTTATAGAGTCGACCAAGGTCTGATTTGATAATTATGGTACAGTCACTAATAACTTGTGTTACAGTAAAAGGACCGTCCCAATTAGACGCTAATTTTATGTGTCTAAGTGGTTCATGTAGTCTTAGAACTCCGGATTGGAATTTCTGATGTTTTAGATCAGTATCATATCCAACCTTCTGCCATTTGGCACTTTTCTCCAAATCAATTCGGACAGACTCGTATGCTTTTCTGAACCTGTCTCTTAAGCATTCGACGAAAACTACATGACAAGGTAGTTCCGGGTCCATTCCTACAAATCCAAATACTAGGTCTGCAGGCATTATTAGGTCCTCTCCGAAAACTAGTAGATTCGGAGTACAGTTAGTACTTGAATGTACCGTACTGTTGTAAGCATGTGTCACAAAATGACATTGCTCGTCCCAATCATCCATGTGTTCATTAACAAGTGACTTTAGGACCTGGATAAGGGTTCTGTTGAACCTTTCTACCAATCCGTCGCTTTGTGGCCTATACGGATTGGTTCTAGTTTTGCAGATAGCTAGGTATTCGCACATGCCTTGCCAGAGATTTGATTCGAATTCTCTGCCTTGGTCACTGTGTAACATCAATGGTACACCGAAACTTAGTACCCAACCTTTTACAAAGGCTTCGGCACAAGTAACTGCTTTGTGGTCTGGTAGTGGAAATACTTTAGTGTATTTCATATAATAATCACACACTACCATCATACAGGTATTCTCACTAGCGGTTGTATTCAATCCACTAATGATATCCACCCCGATTCTTGCGAATCTAACTCCGAAAAGTTCTTGGGATAGTGGGAGCTTGCCCATCCCGGGTCCGGGTTTGTTCTTACAACAATCCGGACAAGTGGTTACCCATCTTTGCAAGTCTCTTGACATGCCAGGCCAATAGTATTTCTTGGAAAGTCGTGCTAATGAGCGCTTCCTTCCGAAATGACCACTGGTCCGGTGCCCATGACAGAAATACATAATGTCATGTCTCATTGCATGTGGTATCACCACTTGCATGATTTTCTCACCATTATTACATGGCTTCCAACGGTACAACACGCCTTTCCGGACTTCAAGCTCGGTCCATTGAGCAAGAAACCTTCTCATTTCTCGATTTTCCAGAGAGACTTCTGGTCTAACTGGACGTATACCCTTTGGTACTAATTGCAGTAGCTGTGCAGTTATCGAGTCAGCTTCCTGGAAACGTCGTATGTGATCCATAGACCAATCCAGTATACTGGCAACTAGGGGTTCGAATGGTCTTCGAATCCCTGCTAACACTGCCTTATGAGCTCCACAATCAGTACAATCCGGATTATCACATTTCTGAATTGGTATTCTAGATAAAGCATCAGCATTTAAATGCTTAACTCCGGGTCTATGCTGAATTTGGTGATGTTCAAGCCCATATTCAGATAAATGGGCTAGCCATCGGCCTAACATCCCTTCAGCATCTCGGAAGTTCAGTAGCCATCTTAAAGAGGAGTGATCCGTACGTAAAGTAAAGTTCGTTCCCCATAAAAAATGTTTGAACTTCTTGGTATATACGACTACTGCTAACAACTCTCTTTTGGTTGTGCAGTAATTGCGCTGAGTTTTACTCAGTGTATTGCTGGCAAAGGCAATAGGTACCTCTCTCCCATTTGGACTTGCGAGAGAGCTGCACCAATGCTATCATTGCTAGCATCAGTATCCAGTATGAAATGATCTGTTTCATTCGGATATTGTAATACGGGAGTACTCGTGAACAGGTCTTTTAGCTTTTGAAAAGCAGATTCCTGTTCATGGGTCCAAGGAAATTTTTCCTTGGTACTTCCTGGAGTCCAGTTAGCTATTACTTGTAATGGGTAACTGACTCTAGAATAATTCGGAATAAATTCCCTATAATAGGAACAGAAACCTAAGAAGGACCTCACTTCTTTGGGTGTCTTAGGTCTATTCCAATTCGTAACTGATTCGATTTTATCTGGATCAGCTTTTATTCCTTCATCACTAATGATGCGGCCCAAATAATTTATGGACTTTCTGAACATGTGACATTTCTTAGGTTTCAATTTGAGACCATTGGAAATAATGCGTTCTAGTACCATTTTAAGGTTATTAGAACACTCTTCGAATGTTTTTCCAAAGACTATAACATCGTCAAGGTATACGAGACATCTTTTCCACAATAAGTCACTTAGAATAGTTTCCATCATTGCTTCAAATGTTGCTGGTGCATTGCACAAACCAAACGGCATTACGTTATATTGGAATAGTCCAATATGACTCGAAAATGCAGTCTTTTCCATATCCGATGGATTCATTCCCACTTGCCAATATCCTGATTGCAAGTCTAGGGTACAAAACCAACTGTTTCCTCCTAAGGATTCAATGGTTTCGTCTATTCTCGGTAATGGATACGAATTCTTTTTCGTTACTCCATTTAGCTTCCTGTAGTCTATGCAAAAGCGGATAGTACCGTCTTTTTTGTTACCATACACACAGGACTGCTCCATGGACTATTGGAAGGGACTATTACATCCTGTTCCAACATCTTGTTTATTTCCTCTTCAGCTACTTTCTTTTTCGCTAAAGGTAACCGTCTATACGGTATCTTAAAGGGTTCCGCATCTCCAGTATCTATTTTGTGTACTACCTTATTTGTCGTACCTAGTTTTTCACCAGGTTTGGCAAAGGCAGTCTTATACTGACAGAGCATATCATAAAATTCTTTCTGGTGTTCCGGATTCTCTAATGAAGTTTCTTCATACAACTTGAGTAAGTCATCCGAAATTTCATCATTTCCTGTTACCTTCTGTAAGTTTAACTTACTATCCGTTACCAAAAACTTGTCCCTTTTTCAGGTAGATAGTAGTGTTTCCAGTATTGGAGACTGATACTACCGACCAGGATGCATTTGCTACTATAGTGTCTACAGATATTAATCCGATGCTTGACAGAGTAGCTACATCCGGTTCTACCACTGCAGGCTTATTGCGCATTGCAGGATCACTTCTTACAAGCACATCACAGGCTACTCCCGGAGGGATCCGCACAGTGTGTGCTACACTAGCCATACTGCTCACTTGTCTCAGTACACACCTAACCTTTACAGGATACGGGTATTTCACACTCAACACTCCTGATTGGGGCTCTAACACCACTCCATACAGGGATGCGAAATCCAACCCGAGTATCCCCTCATCTGCTATATCCGCAACGGTGGCGCTCATGACATAGTCATGTATTCCATCCAATTGCAGCTTCACACAAGTTCTTCCATACGTTTGCAAGGTACTGCCATCGGCCGTTTGAGCACTTCCTCCCGATTTGAGAGTATTGTGTTCATCCGGTATAAGATCATAGAACTTCTTGGAGATACAGGAGTGGCTAGCACCCGTATCCATGAGAAATTCGGCAGATCTTCCGTTAACAGTGAGGCAAACATAACACCGCCTTCCGTTTAGAACAGAGGGCGTGTCCGTGATGATCGGAACGTCATTGTTCACACCAGGAGTCGATCCACATCCTTTCAAGTATTCCAGACAAGGATGACCCGGGGGCAGGTGGGCACTACCAACCCTGGCTAATTCATAGCCGCCTACCTCGTTACTGATATCGGGTTTCCCCTGTGCTCCACGGGCACCTGTTATATCAGCTTCCCTAACCTTCCGGGTGTCTACAACCACCTCGGTGTTAGGCGAGTTTGCTACTACATGCGAACTATCATCACGGATGGTGATATCATGGCAAGATTTGTCACTGGGATCCCCTTCTTTGCCCATCGGGGGACCCCTCCTCAGTTTTCCTCTGTGCTTATTCCAGAGACACCTTCCTGTCTATGAGGGACAGGTTTCTCAGCCATACATTCGGGAGCGTAATGGCCTAACTTCTGGCATCTGAAGCATCTCCTTTGAGATTTATCAACTCTCGGTCTTTTCAGAGCTTCTGTTAATCCGGCTATTAATGTTTCCATCATATTAGTCGGAGCAACCGCGGCTGCCACGGTTGGCTTGGCCGTAGAGGTCACATTACCAGATTGGGTTGGTCCGGAAGCTATTTTACTAGCAACGCCCCCCCCCCTTCCTTTCGGATGTACCTTCCTATACCGTTTCTGTCGGTAATACTTTCCAGCGACCTGGACTGATCCAATATACTCTCCATTTTCATCGGAGACATATTCGTCTTCCTGATCAGCCTCCTGCAAGTCAACCGGGGCTAATTGAGAAGTTTCATATACCTGAGCAGGTGATCCTCCATGTTGCAATGGAGCTGCTCGTACCGGGTAGGGTCCTAGACCCACCAATCTCTTCTTCATATCATGTCCATCAATAGATATGAATAGGTCACTGAAGGATGTATCATCCTTCCAAGAATCCCAAACTACTTGTTTGTGATCCGGATCCCGCAATCCACTGTAGAATTGTGTAAACAATTCTTGCAGATAGCAGTCATCGTCATGAGCCCAATTTGGACGTGCTTTTGATAGCAAGTCCTGTAGCTCCAAACCAAAGACCTTATGAGATTCTTTAGGTTTCTGAGTCCATTTCTTAAAGCTTACCCATGGATCCTCTCTAACGATAGAACCGAATAGGTACGCGGCACATTCGACCAGTTGGTCATAGGTGCCGCTTATTCCATATGCTGCTCTCCATTGGTTGAGGGCTACTTTTCCACCTTTATTCAGCCAACAGATCAAATAAGGCAGAGCTTCTTCTTTTGTCCAACCACTACAGTTGACTTCATCGACAAAAGCTTGATACCTATCCTTCCAAGGATCATTAGAATCGTATGGAGGGGGTATTCGTGCCTGTCTACGTGCCGGATTATTACATCCCTGTAGTCTATCTGCTTCTCGCATGCTCCAGTTCATCACTTCCATGCCGTCTGCTCCCTTCCGGTAGCAGTCAATGCCAAGATTTTGGATACATTGGCTTCCCTCAAAGATGGTTTGCATCCCTGCAGGCATGGAAGTTCTCCTATTTGGCTTGTGGTGGAATCGGTCTGGGAAAACGTCCACCATTAGGATCATTGAATTGACCTGAAGGCGGGTTCGGCAATCTTGGGCCTGCTGGTGTACTATGACCGGGTTGAGAGAAATATGAAGGGGGGGTTAACATATGTCTCGGTGGTCCCGGTGCTTTCGGTTGTGCTACTGTTGTGTTATTACATGCACTAGTCGCGTTGACGTGAGTCGCTCTAATTTTATGACTCAAATCTGGTATAGGGGGTGCCGGACCTACGGTATCAAGCATAGGAGCTGTAGGTGTAGGTACATTACCTGTTGATCCTATATTAGTAGTTCCCTGGGGGCAATTACTATTTTGGACACTCGTTCCGCTAGCTGTGGTGTTATCCGGTTTCTTATAAATACTGGATGTTACATTCTTATCAGCCCCATCGACGACAAATGGGTTATATGTGATTGGAGTTGCATCTTGGGATGATTTCGCCAACATTGTAGAGACCACAGTTGGATCTATAGTTCCTATAGTCAATTGTGCAGCTTCTACGTATTTGTCTAGGGTTATTGCAGTAGTCTGCAATTCCTGAAGCTCATTCGTGAGTTTCTGTCTATCTTCCTCCAGTTGTTTATTGTAAGCTATAATACCTACCCGGATGGTTTCATTGTCTTCAGCTTGTTTATTGCACTGAAGTTTCAATTTCTCCAATTCGCTTTGATAGTGGCATATTTCAGATTCGTAATTTGCCTTATCAACACTTAGTTGATCATTCGTATCTATGTATGTCTGGATACGAATGTGTCTATTGTCATATTCTTTATTGAATGACTTTCTCATTTCTTGAAGTTTTATTTCTTCACTTTCTAATTCCTTCATGTATTCACTCTTCCTGGCTTCGAATTCGTTTCGCATGCCGATCAAGTCATCTTCCAACTGAAGTTTTTCATTGAATACTTCATCTTTAGCTCTGACCAAGGTATTTAAATTCTCGTTCAAAGTTACGTAGGTTTCATTTAACAACAGGACATCCGGTCGTTTAAATTCTTCACCTTCCGGTACCGCATAGGTTAAGTCGCCGTCTATAGCGCTGTAATCTAATATTGGTAGCCCGGGTCTGGGTAATCTGTAAGGTAGTTCTCCAAATGTTACCCTTTTTGGCATCGGTGCCGGATGTTCTGGGTTAGTACTACCACCAACTTCGAACATCGAATTACTCAATTCGTCAACAAGTGATTGTTGACTTATCAAATTACTCTGCCTCTGTATGGACTGTTCACGTCGTACAGAGTCTGGTAGATTTTCCTCACTATCATTATAGTGAGGTTCGGGATCTCTCCAAGATGCAGATTCCGCATCTCGAATGGGTTTGGATCATTAATGTTCCATTGCCATTCTCCTGGGCAGCTAGTTGCCCTGCTGGGTTAGCTTCCGCGAGGCTATCTAACCTATGTACTAGCCGTTCGGACGTTATACACCAGAACTAACTGGTCACGGCACCAATGTAATGGTTTGAGGTCTTACGGACCTAGGGGGTTCGGGTCTTACGATTCGGGAAAGAAAGAGTAAGACAGTGTTTCAAGTGTATGCCAACGGATAGTCTTTATTAAAATACACACTCACGGCTACCCGGTAGTTATTGATAGGGCAGCTAATAAATGTTAAAGATGGTCTTACATACTTGGAGGCCAGAAGGGCCTCTGACGTAGCGGCTGAGCCCTGGGCTTTATATAAGGATCCAGGTGTTCGTCGTCAGATGTCCCCACAGACCCGGATCGGTGCTGCCACCTATCCGGAACCTGAGGAACGTCCGACGACTCGACTCACCCGCCACGTCAGATGGTACCCAACACTATGGTTATACAATATGTACCTCTACAGGAAGATTATCATCAGTCCATCAAATTGTGTCAAGTCATTGTGAAGTCAAAATTTATAAAATCCAGAAGGAGAGAAGTACTGCTAGTTAAATGCTATGAGGTGTCAGCTACATATATATCGATGGGAAGTGACTTATCATTGAGCAGCTGTAGAGTGAGTGAGTAATAGGTGTTTAACGCCATTTCGACAGCTAAGGTCATATTCATGGCGAGAACTATATTACACAACTTCACAGAGGAATATGTCGGTGCCCGCGCATGTGCACCACACATTCTGAGAGATAGAAAAGAGGAGAAATAGACCCTTTTAAGTGGGCTAGGGAAGCCCTAGAGCAGCTGTAGAAGATTGTTTGTTTGTTTGTTTGTTTGTTTAGTTTTACGTCCGGGGGCCATCGAGGAACTCAGACATTCAAGGTTTCTCGGACATTAAGTCCTTTCTTTTCTTTTTGGACAGGTATTTATATGCTGCTTGCCCAAAACAGCAGTGACCGAATCTATGAATGACCGAATCTATGAGATGAATGACCGAATCTATGAGGAGGGTCGAGGGGGAAAACCGCTACCGGGGCTTCATTCCCCTACTCTTTTCGAAGGATAGCAAGTGTTCTTTTATTTGCCTGGTCCCATAGGCAGGGCCAGACAAACCACGGCCTTTGATCACTCAGACGTGGTTCACTGAGGGGGAATCCCATGGCAAAAGACAAGCATGTAAGCCCAGGCCCGCGCATATGGACACCAGCTGCCCACATGCTCACCCCAAGACACAAGAAACCCCAAGTTTGTCGCCTTTTACAAATCTGGTATGCCCACTGTTAGTATGGAAGGAGATTTCTCCTTGTGGACTCCCAATGAAGTTATTCTGCTCCTTCATGCCCTCACATGAAGGTCCCCACTCCACAGGGGGAAGCTGTAGAAGAGGAACTATCTGTAGTGCTACTCTGGTGATTAACTGACTGATACATACTACTGCTTAGTTGAACTGTACATATCGCAGAGTGTTGTGTTGCACTGTAAGGCTCAGTGGAGAAAGTGCACTGTGAATTACAGGAGACTCGACCGACAACATTTTTTAGCAGTTTCTGGTCAATTTCTTCAACAAGATGACGGAGGGACCAAAGATAGATTGTCTGATGGGCAGCAGCAACTATTCATCTTGAAAACTTCAGGTGAGTGAGTGAGTAATAGATATTTAAAGCGATTTCGACAGCTAAGGTCATATTCATGGTGAGAACTACATTACACAATTTCACAGAGGAATGTGTCAGTGCCCGCACATATGTGCACCTATCCTGAGGGGATAGGAAAGAGGAGAAATAGACCCTTTTAAGTGGGCTAGGGAAACCCAGGAAACTTCAGGTCAAGTGCACCTTAAAGTAAAGGAATGTATGGAAAATTGTTTCAGAAGACGAGCAACTCAGGGTGCATGCTAGTGAGGAGCATCGTGTAGCCTTTGAAACAAGAAAGAACAAGGCATTCTATACTATATAGTTCTCAACATGGATCCGAGTTTGCTTTGGATGGTGCCTACAGATGAGGAAGATCCAGTGGTAATCTGGAAGAAGTTAAAGGATATGTTTCAGAAAGACACCTTTGCTAACGAATGCAAACTCCGGAAGAAGCTATGCACAGCCAAGCTCACCGAAGGGGCGTCAGCAAATGACGATATTAAGCATCTTACCCAGATCTTGAATTTTTGGATAACTTCTGTTCTAATGGACCCATATACTAAATTCGAAAAACCACACAGGCAGCCCATTTCCAGGTAAAGCACACGAGCGGCAGGCAAAAGCACATGGGCTGTGTGCTTCCTATGTGTGGAGAACCCTGACCATTGACTCTGGAGCAACAGCGCACATGTGCAACAATAAAAGCCTCTTCAGGAAGATAGATAGCACAAAGAAGTCAAGTGTGACAGTAGGAGATGGGCGCAGTCTCAGATGTCCTGGAGTCAGTGAAGTGGTGTTACGTTTGAAAATCCCAGGAGGAAAGATGCAGAGGACTGCGGTGAGAGATGTGCTGTAAGTGCCAGATCTGACCTTGAATCTGTTAAGTGTCCAGAAGCTAAATGAGAAAGGATGTGAAGTTGTCTTCAAAGGTACCAAGTGTCAGGTAACCAGGGAAGGAAGAGTGATAGCAGCTGGAAGTCGTACCGGGTCGCTATACTATCTAGACTTTGCATCCACCTCAGACAGCAAGAGAAATCGGCAGAAGTCTAGCAGAAAAGGTCGTCGGACAAACAAAGACCTAGAGCTAGTGCAGTCTCTGCTAAAGTGGAAAGTGATCAACCGGAAGTTGTGTTAGAATCAGCTGCAGTTAACAAGCTGATCAAAACCGGAGGTGAAGAGTCTGTTGATGCACCTAGACCATCAGACGAGGATCCGGATGATCAGTATGAAGACTGGTAGACTGTACGCTGGGGTGATCAATACGGTGGAAACGGTTGAATGACCTACGAAAAAGCCAATGCTCCCAGAGAAGTGAAATGTTGCAGTAAGGTTGAAGGACTGCCACATTGAAAACATGGTGGCAGATCTTCTCAGAAGAGACTTGTATGTGAGAAAAGCAAAGTCCATGCAGCGCATGGCATAGTTAGCTGCTGTGCGGTGAAGGCACAGAGTCACCTTAAGTGACAGGGGAGGTAAGAACTAGCGACCCTGCCTCCTGGATAGTCAGGTCAATTTAGCTTCTGTGTGGTAAAGACAGTGTCACTTTTAAGTGACAGGGGAGGAAAGAACTGGTGACCCTGCCTCCTTGTTAGTCAGACTATATCTAATGACTTTATATATAAGTTTATTAAAACATGGTCATTTTATGGTTCAAAATGAATATTAAGAACTGAGTAGCACAGTGGATGCTAAACAAACACAGTATGGTGTTTACTAATATATATCATAGACTTTGATACATAAAAGAACTCATATTCAAGTGACTGAAGCAGATTTATGAACATTGAGTTATCATACTAACATTCAAATCGGTTTGAGAAAGACTTTGCATACTAAAGAGTTTATTGTGTTCTTAAATTGTATTATGAAACATTACTATTGGGAAGGAGTGTTAGATATGTACAATCATAAGTTTCATGAGCGTTTCATCAGTGCGGCAAGCGTGAGTGAGTGAGTGAGTAATGGTTGTTTAACGCCAAGCCGACAGCTAAGGTCATATTCATGGCGGAAAAAGTACATTAGACATCACGTCACAAAGGAATACATGTGCCTGTGCCCGTGCATATGGACACCAGACACATGTAAGAAAGAGGGGACAGGAAAGAGATTCAAGGAACGAATATGTGCCAGTGCCCGCGCATATGGACACCACCCACACTCAGAGAGGATAGAAAAGCAAGACATAGACCCCTTTTAAAGATGGCCTGGGGCTGGGGAGGCCCGTGCGGCCGTGAATGGCATCATGTTTGTATCAATAAACGCGATCAGCATCCGCATCACGATGGCCACGTCTTGTCGTCTTTCTCTCCATAATTCACTTCAACATACTGATGTTTTCTAGACTTGTAGTTGCCCCGATTTGGCCAATTTTTTACTCAATACAACATGTATACTATAAACATGTATTACACAATGCTTTAGACAAGGTGGTCGATTCATAGGCGAACTACCATTGCGATTTTGAGTTCTGCAAAATCCGTGTCTCCCTAAAAGTATCTTCGAGTGGACAGGTACAATTAATGGTAGATGATTTTCCCAGTGGATTTACAGAGCTCTCAGGAACTATCTTTATGAAGACAAAAAATTCGGATTGCCGACTTTAAGTTTAAGCAGAGATTTCACACCCGCTTGTTGCACCTCCATAACATTTTCATATTCCTGCTTCCCAGCAGTGGTGGTGGCCTTGGCAAGGATGGGGTTTAATGCAGGAGCCTTCAGGTGTAGGGACATTTTTACAGAAGGCCATTCTCTTTTCCTTTATGACGTAGGCATCTTTTATTGGTGTTCCCACTCCTGTCCTTGCTTGAAAACACCAGTGAATGTTTCTGCGGGCCTGTCCTCCCTCCATTTTGTAGAACATCAGTAATAGAGTCCATGTAAGCTTCGGCTTCATTCTCTGAAATCTCTCCCTCTGATCTGTCATCATTACCCCCCCCCCCCCCCACCCTTCATCTCCTTTAACAGGGATGTGTGAGTGGGCAAGCGTGGGGTCACCATCTTGGCCGGTGATGGACCCTTGCCCATCTACCACATTGGTGGCTGATAACACAATCTTGGTCAGCCGGGTCACTAAGTACTCAGTGATTCGTCACCTGTACTGAGATTGTGCCTTCATATACTCACATTTTGTCACCAATAGGTCAATATATGTCAGTACTTTGTCACCCTATATATATATATATATATTCGTTACAAGGAGCTCTGATATAAGGAGACCTTGCTTATAAGGAGCACATTTGTCTAGCATCAATCCTTTCCTCTACATTTCTATAGTAATGAAACCCCCTTATAATGAGGGGCTTTTTCTTTGAACTCGTTTATAAGGAAGAATATTAGCACAAGTATCTCCCTTAGATGTCGATTCCACAACTGAACAAGGGGGCATGGAGCTGGGGGTGATGTCCTAGCACAGGCCGTGGTGTCCCTTAGAAGTCCGCCACCTCCACACTAGCCATACAGGGGGGGGGGGGCTGGGGGGGGGGGTGATGTCCTGGCACAGGCACTGGTGTCCCTCAGATGCTGCCACATCCACTGACATACAGGTGTGGGGAGATGTCCTAGCACAGGCAATGCTGGTATCCCTTAGAAGTCCTCCTCCAGAGCTGGAAGGGGGGGGGGGTGAGTGAGTGACTGAGTGAGTAATAGATGTTTAACGCCATTTCGACAGCTAAGGTCATATTCATGGCGAGAACGACATTACACAAGGGGGGGGGGTATCCTGACAGCACATGTACATGTGAAACAGGCTATGACTCCCTTCTGATGCCCATCATACCAAATATTTTGTGTGTTATAACCAACATTTCGTTAAATAGGTGTCATAATAAAAAGTACCATTTAAAAATGTTAGTTGAACCAATAAACATTCAGATATATGTATTCTCTCAATAAGATGTTCTGAAGCAGAATAATGCTCCTCCGACATCTTCACATCTCATTGAGTGGGCTAGCCATGCTTATAAGGAGACCTTGCTTATAAGGAGCAAATTCACTTTTTTCGAGGCCCTCCTTATAACGAAGTTTTACTACATATATACGTTAGGCCACTAAATTCTTACTTCTACAGGTTCTAGGCCCTGAGTTTCAGAAATGTATTTTTCTTAAGGTAGTTGCTGTTTGAAGTGTGAAAAATACTGAAAAACCAATAGAGCTAAGTGACTTCTGGTGAAGCAAAGTGTGCCGAGTGGACAACTGCTATTACCCAAAGTGAGATGCTGCCGTGATGCATCTCCGGTGTCACAACTGACAGGAACCAGCCATAAACTTTACAACACAAAATTCTATTATGATATAAGAACACAACAGCTGTGTTGCCTAATTTTATTTAGTACAGTAACCATGGCAATTTACATACTTGAATGCATGCATAATTTCTTTTTTTTTTTTTACTTTATCAAGGATTGCCTTTTTTCCATTATGGAAAAAAATAGAAAAACAATGTCATGACATAATCAACAGCGGTAGCTGGGCCTACGATTGACATTTCTTTGATTTAGCCTATTAACCAAAAGCCTAGGGTGGGTTTAACATATCTTCTATTGTCCCACTTAACCCCAAAGGCTTAAATACACATTAGAGGGCAATGCCAATTTTACAAATAAGCACTATAAGGCTATCAACATTTCTTAACCCTTATAATTTCAAACAATTTAGCTGCCATTAGAGCATTGTACACATTTCCACCTTCGGGGTCTCGAGGATTTAGTTCCATTCTGATTAATGCTTTCTGATCTGTTCACTCAGTTTTTAAAGAATATCATCATAGCGTCTTAAACATAGTACAAAATACAACATTATGAAACCATTTTTTTCTTCAATTCAAGAAAAGTCGAATAATTAAGTAACGGAAGTTGGACAAATACAAAATTAATCTGGGCATACCCATGAAAGAGGCTGATTTCAAACCATAAAATACTAATCAATACAATATAGTTCATATCTTGCCGATATATTTGCAAAATACAGGGAGTGTCTGAATAATGTATACGTCCTCAATAAAAAATAAATCTTATCAAAAAGTTTTAAATAAATCAACTGCGCAGAATCACACCAGGAACCAGTATACCTCGGAAAAGAGGACTTCCATTCTTAAAAAAGAAAAAGAAAAAAAAAAAAGTATGAACTTGGTCCTTTCTACCCAGACCTTTTGCAATCTAACTAACGAATGGACATTTAAATCTTTTGGTGTCATGATTCTCTTTATATTCAAAAATTTGCATGTTCCAATTTGTATTTCAGTACGTGGGTCCGTCTCATACTTCACTACTTTTTTGTTTTATCAAAAACAACCAATCAACTATTTACAATCTTAGTCTGCACTACCGTCAGGATGATTGGGTTCAACTCTACCAATAACATTGGGCGTTGTGCACAGAAGGCTCAGGGTAGGTACCGTAAAACCCTCTATCAACCCTGTAGGGTCACAGGAAGCAGCCCTCACGAAATATTGACTAATTACTTACATATAGGGACTATTATCTATACATCTACTGACACCAGTCTGGCGTCATCTTCTCTTACTGAAACCCCTGGCGCACTGGCCCCCCGGCCATCTGGCCCCCTCCCTCCCTCATAAATCTATTGACTTGAGCAAGTAAAATGTCAATTCACCTGGAGTTAGTGACAAGCATCTGAAATTAAGACGATTGTCACTAACTCCAGGTGAAGTGACCAGATTATATAGAAACAAAGAGAAATTTTTGGTTTTCTGTCAAAGAGGGAGTTGGGCCTATGGGGAAGTGGATGGGTGATTATAACTTTTTGTGAAGGCAGAAATGTCAGTTGGGTATGGGCTCAACCTCTGAAATTTTTGGGTGTTAGCAAAGCACCCATTTCTCTCAATTTATTATACTAAAAGCACCCATCTCATCTTCATTTCAACCTGTTCCCCTCATTAAAAACCTTTAAACTCATCTCTACATTGGTAGTGATAGAAAAACAATTAAAAGACGGCATTTGAATTTCAGCCAATCAGAAGCCAGCTTAGATTCATGTCCTCTGAAATGAGATTTCAGAGATCCTCTGATCTCTGAAAGGTGGTTTGTCTAGAAAAGGCTAAAGGGCAGCACAAGGCATGCTTAATTTCACCTGCTGAAGCCTGAACTCTGCTCAGTCTTATGCTCCATAGATGTAATTCCCTCTATATTATGACCATAAGATGGAAGAAGCCTCTGAGATGTCTAACTTTTGGGAAAGTTTGAACATCTGAAAATAGACGGACCTCTGAAGGTCTGACATCTCTGTGAAGGTTATCTTTTTTTAAATGTTAATTTTCAAGGGGAAAACAATACTTTTAATGATCTATTTTGATGAAAATATGTTTATTATAAAATTGATGATCTGTATATATATTTTCATCGACAACCATTAACAATTTCTATTTTTGATGAATTATTTTTAAAAAAAATTGGCGCGCCACCGCCTACCTGACTCAGGGAGGGCCCTGAGCCGACCAGACATTTAGCAGTACAAAGAGAGGAGAGTCGCTATATATACATAATGAACACATCAGGCCACCCTTAAAAAACACGTCCATTTCCAGAGGGTGGCATTTTTCAGACCCATGAGTTGGCACTTCAATAACTGCACAGAGGAGGGTGAGAAAAGCTGGCAGGCAGCTTTGACACTTTTGGTCACATCTTGGTGTAGCAGCCATTTGCTGCCTTACGGGTATCACAGACAGGGATGTAAGTCAGTCATGGGCAAAAATCAGGAAGCCATACATTTACTTGATATAAAAGCCTACTGTTTTTTCCCAACCAGCCTTCTTTACCACTGGTATAGGGAAAATATATGTCATTCAAAATTTTTAGAAATCAGGAAATCCTGATAAAACCTGAAGACTTACATCCCTGCACAGATTTTGGCTATTATTATTCTGTTTCTGTGGTATTCTGATTGTTGTCTCTAGAGATTAAATATTAAGCTACACACCAGCGAAATCTGGGAGGAAAAATTCCAATTATTAACCGTTTTACAATAAGTTGAATATGAAGGTGATATTGAACCTTAAAAAAACATGTGAAGCAATGGAGACACCAACAAACTAACACCAGACACAGCTTCAGAGCATAATAATCTCCAAGGATATTAAATTTCATGTTTCTATGACTTTGCCCACTGAAACTTTTAAGAGGACTTTTAAGAGTACCAAAATATGATGCATTTTACAGATTTCCCACCCCTCCTCACTCTTCAGCCATCACACCACCACTACCTGTGTGCATTGCCGCTATGCTACGATTTTTCGGGAGCATTTTAAGACCACTTTAAATAATCGTGGAAACTAAGGATACTGGCAGAAAGCTTAGATTTTGTGTTGATTAGATCAGATGAACTTTGGTTTCTGGGTCTTTGAATATCAAAGTTGAAACTAAGGAAAGCGGGGGCCGTGGGCATTGCCGCTATGTTACGATTTTTTGTGAGCATATTTGGTCCTCTTGGAATAAACTTAAAAATTATTTAAGGATAAAAGCTGAAAGCTAAGATTCTACTCTTTTTTAGAAAACTTGATTTTGTGTATCAGTAGAACCTTGCTTTCTCGGCCATTCAAATATCAATGACGAACCATAAAGAGTGGGGTCAGTGCATGCTGCTACACACTTACCCACTATGCAGCTGAACTCACATCACAGAAAGTGTTACACCTTTTCTACCATTCCTAAAGTGCTACTTCCCCTAATATTTTGGACACTATTTGTCCTTTATCTCTGGATCTAGACAAGATAAAATATAATTCCAAAAGTTTTGGAAATATCTTAATTAGCCCAACCGTATGTGACCAAAAAGATCTTTCTGTACTCAATTTAAAATTTTTGTTGAAGTGCCTGAACAAAAAATCCACCAGGCCTCTGGACAAGAAACGAACATATCAGCTGTCTTCAGTGACTTATACATATGGTCCCCTGCGAAACCCGTCTTTTAGCTATACAAACTCTCAGCCTTCCTATTAATGTTTGAACAGTATTTACAAGTTTTACATGCAACAGTAAACAATGCACGTATTTCAACATACACTGCCATCACTTGATAACGCATTTTAAAAGGAAAATATAACAATTACAGTACATATGGATCAGATAAAATACACATGTTCGGCTCACATAAGTAATTCTATCAGTGACACTGGGGATCCATAGGCCTATCATTCTCTGCAATGTGTAGTAAATGTTAAAACTAACTACTTTTTCTGTTTTCTAAAAATCGGAAAAAGGGAAACCGGTTTAGTGGATTTTTCAGTGGTCTTGGTGATGGGCTTTTTGGTTTCACTTTCCTTTTTGACTTTGTCCTTAGGACTCTTAACAGGGGGACTGGCTTCGCTCTGTGTATCACTCACGGCATCTGCGGAGGTCTGGGAGCTGGGCTCGGAACCAATGCCAGAGTCTTGGCTGTTGGCCTCAGTCTATTGAGGAAACCAAAACCAATACATTAAAATGATAGAATATCGAACAATATTACAAGCCATATCAGTGACTAGGACTTCAGAGCTCAATGTGGTACAAAAACCATCATTATGTTGATAAGACTAAAGCATACCTTAATTTCTGCTTTTGCATCATTGGCCGATTGGTCCTCATCTTTGGCCAATGCTTCAGAGTCACCTTCTTTGCTGGGACTTGTCTGTTGGACTACCTCAACTACTGTCTCTCCATCTGCCTCAACCTTTATGTCACCTGCACCAGACTCCTTCTTCATAGAATGATCCTGAAACACAAGCAAGTGGACAAAGTGAGACAGTACAGTCACAAAGACTCATTGTTCTGGGTGACAAAACTGGAACTGATTTACCTCCACTAATGGTACTTAATAGTTAGCAGAGTTACTGTGGTTCTTGGACATGAAAATTTTCTGTTTGGAAAGTTATAAAAAGCTGCTTGTCCAATCAGCTAGACAGGTTTATATGCGGCTTGCCTGACACAACAGTGATTGCATCTATGGATGACTGAATCTATGAGATGAATGATTGCATCTATGAGGATGGTTAAGAGGAAAACCCGCCACTGGGGCTTCATTCCCCTTCTCTTCGAGGAGGATAGCAAGTGTTATTTTATTGTCCTGGTCTCTTATAGACAGGGCCAGACAAACCACAGGCTTTCATCACTCAGACGTGGTTCACTGAGGGGAAATCCCATGAAAAAAAGACAAGCATGTAGGCCTGGGCCCACACATATGGACACCAGCTGCTAACATGCTCACCTCAAGCCACAAGATACCAGAGTTTGTCGGCTTTTAAGAGTGAGTGAGTAATAGATGTTTAACACCATTTCGATAGCTAAGGTCATATTAATGGCGAGAATCAAATTACACAATTTCACTGAGGAATGTGTCAGTGCTTGTGCGTGTGCACCACACACATTTGGAGGGGATAACAAAGAGGAGATATAGACCCTTTTAAGTGGGCTAGGGAAGCCCTCGGCTTTTAAGAACCTAGTATGCCCACTGTTGGTATGGAAGGAGAATTTCTCCTCCGTAGACTCCCAGTGAAGTTATTCTGCTCCTTCATGCCCTCACCATGAAGGTCCCACGCCACAGGGGATGGCCAGGTTGTGAAAAAGATAATGTGTTTCAAGCAATTCCCGTGGACCTGCCAACTTCCATGTGGACCTGTTAAACCTTTGTACCAATATCAGACATTATAGAATTTCAAACATCCTTGCCTTCATTAAGATTATGTTATGGGTGATCTTTACTACACTAAAATAGATATGCACGTTTGCTTCTGGTCAAAGGTGATACACCAACAAAGTGGTTAAAGGTTATCTTTTTCATTAAATTGATATCTACCCAGCAGATCCTTCTCATACCTCTGTATTGGCCTCTGCTACCGGATCTTCCTCTTTACTTGCAATGTTCTTCTCGTCGTCATGATCACTCATCTTATCGTCACTGCCGGCATCACTCAGTCCATCCATGGGAGTGGCTGAGCCCACTTCTGACCCAACACCCGAGTCCTGACAGCTGTTTGGGCCCTATCAAGTTAACAGATAGAAAAAAAGCACAACATTGAATTAGATTGCCCTACAACTACATTGTATAACCACCCAGACATTTAGAGCTGTGAGTTGTTAAACGCTATTTTGGCAGTGATGTTTGGAGAACTACATTACTGTCATCATAAATCAGTGTCCTAAGAATCTGCCATCATACTCTACAGAGCATAACGTCAGGCCATGAAAGTAAGGTGTGAATATCATACTACCATACACTGTACAGTCTGCACACTGCACAGGACTACTTACAGAAAGGTCCCATGGAGGTGGTGCCTGGTCAGCCATTCTCTTCAGCGCAAACTTGTAGACACCGTAGCCAGACAGCCCAACAGTGAACCAGTGCTTCTCCACCTTGTACATTCCTGTTCAAGGGACCAACATGATTATACCTACGTAATATTGTATATAAATGTCTATTTAGAATTTCCTCAAAAAAGTGTAATGATACTATTTGTTTAAAATATTAAGAGTCTAAAACACTCTGTTTTCTCATACAATGCCTTATTCATAGGAACGCTATTAAGGCAACTGGGATCAAACGTTACCAATATATTTGCATTGAGTAAAGTTTACCATTACTGGTACTAGGAAGTTAATCATACCTACAGTAAAATAAAGTTTCTGGTTTTTCAGCATTCAAAAAGATTTAAGAAACATGTACCATCATATCTGTAGCCCTCCTCAGGAGCGAAAGGTCCCCGCATTTTGTAGCCACGTATAACCCGTACAGGATTGCCTGTTTCTGCACTCACACTCAGAGCAAGGTTTCCCCGTGTTAGAGTTTGATCCCTGGTCTGGGCAGCAGTGCGAAGGTTCTGTTGGACAGAGCAAGTGACTTCGGGTGAATCTCGTTCTTACTGAGTGGATAACATTTATATACGATGATGTAATATGCAGGGGCTAATAGACACTTCCCTAAGTCAGGCAGTATTACAGTTTTGAAATCAATAATATAAATAGTCTTCATAATCCTTTCCTTTATGAGGGACGAGTCATTTATTGCCAGCTGGACAGGCTTGTTGGATCAGTGATTTCCCCCCCCCCCCCAAAAAAAAAAAGAAAAATGGATACACACATGGAATGATCTGCCACAATGAGTACCTTAGGCCAAACCAAATTAAAACATTGGTCTATGGATTTCCCGCTCCTGATTTTCCTATATGGAAATTTTATTTTTAATTGAAAAAAACTTTGTCTATGGATTCCGCCCGCATCTTTTTCTGGAAAATTGATTTTTACAATGTCAACCAATAAAGATACAGCAACAGCAGACCACTCATTGGATAGGTAGAGGTCTCTAGATTTGAACATTTCAGTGTCTATTCTGCATTTAGCAACCAAAATACTAGTAGACATAAATTTGAGAAAAGGAGCAAAAAAAAAAAAAAAAAAATCGCCCTCTTCACATCTTTGATATTGAAAATCCATAGACAAATAAATTTTTTTAGAAAAATAAAATAAAAATTTCGCCCTCCCGCTCCAGTTTTCAAAAATGAAAATCCATAGACCAATTATTTTATTTGGTGTGGCCTTAATTGCCCATGATTAGTTTTGATGCCCCACGCGCCACAGAGTTATAAAGTTTTGGCGTGCCCAACCAAGGAGCCACTTTTTAAAATGCATTCTCGTCCCTAACATGGCATTGAGCCTTTTCATTTTCTATTCAAATGCCTACCTTTGGGTTTGCCTTCGTCCCTTTTAGATCTCGACCTCCTAAAAAAGAATATGAAGATGTTTAATGCTGAGGCTATTGCACGGCCTTTAATCAATATCAGTGACACATTTGTCCAATGTATAATAACAACATGCATCATGGAGCCATCTATGTACCACGATACAGGCCTTCATGGGTAAATATTTGCTGAGTGTTTATGAGCGGGGGGGGGTGTACAAGTATCAACTTTGTTGACGTAATCAGAGATATTGTGGCGTGCTACTGATGGCGTATATTCACATACTTTACCCACAGGGCTGTCCATAAATGACGTCATGATTTTCTAAAGACGGGGAGAATTTTTAAAGATCCAAGAATATTGTGATACGTGCATTTGTTGTTTTAGAAACCATTAAAGTTTTCCTTTTTACACAATCTGTCCAAGCTACTTACCCTCACCAGTGTAGGTGAAGCATTCACCCATGTCAATATCGTCTTCGTAGCCTCCAGAGAGTGCCAAAGAGTAGCAACCCTCCTCACCGCCATGAATACCTGCCACCCAGGGCCTGAGGGACAATAACATTTTAATTTATTCATAGCATATCATTTCAAACTTTCAAGAATAATTTGTATTTCCAAATTCTGAATTTCAATTTTGCATAATTGTATGCTATGTAGCTCTCTATTCTTCTTTCAACCTGCATAATTGCTCTCTAATGAATACAACCGTAGTGTTATAGATAGAAATAGAAATAGGAATGAACGGTCATGTGAGACATGGCGCAGCAACTTGTGGTCTTGTGCCTAGTTTTAGTTGGTGATAGAATAATAGAAAATATGTGAAAATTACATAGGTAATCAATTAAGGAGGTTTAAGATAATCAAAGAGCAGACCTCCCAGCAGGGTCATTTAGAAATACGTTGCAAATTTCGGCGGCCATTTACACATAGAACTGTCTATGCTAGGCACTGAAAATTTCACACAGTGGGAGAGGAAGGTCTAAAGTATAATATTGTAGGATACATTAGAGCATTCAAGACGGCAAGTAAATCATTTTATTACGCAAATTGCTTGACTTTTGGATTTGAGGTTCCCGGCGAATTTGGCAGCTCCAGTTATAGCCCAGGGGTACCCTGGGCTGACTAGACAACTACCGTAATCTTCGGCATATAAGCACATCTTACATGAGGGGCTTCAGTTCTCCCTAGATATGCAAGGGGGACATCAAGACATTTCTTTTGATATGTGACACTCCCTTTAAGTCCTAATAGGACATATGGGGGTGCAGGGGGGTCCTGAGGACCCTGGCTACACTTAGCCTTCTGAATTTTAACAAGGATGCAAAGGTAATGGTTACAAAGGTAAAGGAGGAAAGCGGTATGAAGGCTTAAGGAGGTTTAAGATACTTTTTGAAAAGTAACTGATAGGTACAACATTGTTGTAGTGGCAGATGACCTCTTGAAGATTAAATATTGAAACCTTTCCATTCTAATTGCTGACAAATAGTGAGTAATTACTGACATATATTGACTGATTGCTGACAAAGTGAGTAATTACTAATATAAATTATATTGAATAATTGCTGACAAATAGTGAGTAATTACTGACATATATTGACGAATTGCTGACAAATAGTGAACAATTACTTACATATATTGACTAGGTGCTAATAAAATGCAAGTAACTACTACCATGTATTGAGTAATTGCTGACAAATAGTAAATAATCAATAACATATATTAACTAATTGCTGACAAATAGTCCATAGATACTGACATATTTTGACAAATACCAGTCAAGGCAGGATGCACAATTGAATTAATGGCCATTTCTCTGTTATAAATTGACTAATTGCTGACAGATTGTGAGTAAATACTGACATGTATTGATAATTGCTGATATATAGTGACTAAGTACTGACATATATTGACTAATTGCTGACAAATTGTAAGTAAATACTGACATATTTCGACTAATTGCTAACAAATAGTGAGTAATTACTGACATATATGGACTAGTTGCTGACAAATAGTGAGTAATTATATATATATATATATATATATATATATATATATATGTAATGGTTTGTATTACTTTTTCGGTGGTTCGGGCCTTACAGATCAGGAAAGGAGTAAGGCGGTAATTCAAGTGTATGCCAACGGATGTTTTATTGCTTAAGACACCTAACGGCTACCCGGAAGATGATGAAGGGGCAGCTAATGTTAATCAAAGATCTTACATGGTCAGAGGCCAGGAGGCCGGATCGGTGCTGCCACCTATCCAGAACCTGAGGAACACCCAACGACTGGACTCACCCGCCACGCCAGACGGTACCCATAACTATGGTTATAATACCATGCCTCTACACTACTCCCCCAGACATTAGGAAGGAGTTATAACTATTATATTGTAATGGTTCGTATCGACTTAAATGTTGGGTGGCTCGTTGGCTCGCTTATCACTAAAGGCATCAACACAACACGAGTGATTCGGGTTGGGCAAAGCCCCAGATCACCCCTACCGTTCGGGTAGGCCTTTTATTCACGTATTCTCTATATCAAGTACACGTCTTGACTAGAGCAAGTCCAGTCCCCTTCTGCGGATCGTCCGGCTCCTTAGTAGGAGCTGGACGCGAGGCATGGTGCTGCCCCCTCTTGTACTAAACGGGTATCGCGAAGCGTCACCTGGCTGGCATAGAAGGAACGAGCACCACACGAGCACGTCTCTCGGATGATCCACACTAATATATATACAACGATGCCGGCCCCTACAATATTATTATATAGGGATAACATTACATTATGTCTTTACCCTAATAATAGAGGTATAACCATAGGTATAACATTAACATTATTTAAAGTATCATATGAAAGGTATTTGACATACTCGATAGTATTAATAGTTACGAATGAACAAATAGGAAAGTCGATACAGTTCGACAATGTGGATTGAAATAAACCACATAATAATATCCTAGTGAGTTTGTTATTATTACAAACATATTAATTATATAGTCTTGATAAAGACTTTCAACATAACCATACTATCTAATGATACATTTTGATTCAAAACGGTTAATCCGTTAGAGGTTCTATGTTAGAAACCTTTCTGATATGTAACCGTTATAATTTATACACTTGAAAAATGAATAGAGAAACATGTATCACATCGTCATGCATTCAAATAACCATCATAGCACCAGATAATTAATATTATACAAAAATATGTCACGTAGGATAATTGTGACAATCTGGTGTAATATATATATATATATATATATATATATATATATATATATATCGGATCATGTCAAGTAATATGACTAATAACAAGAGATCCGTATTACTATTAACTCGTATGAAAATTACAATATCATATATCACTATAAGTATACATTTAAATTTTGCATTCATTAGAATAGCAAGATAATAAACATGACAATATATGTACACAATTATATCATAATGAAGTAACATGTGTTGTATTGAAGTCTTCCGGATGCGTTGTAGGTAGGTGGTGTGGTCAGCTAACCACGGGATGGACGTGCTAGAGTCTATAGTATTCCAGTTGAGGTTATATAAAGAAACACGGTAATCGAAGTAGGGGCAGCTACCCACAATCCTCTAGAAGTGCTAGTGTTCATTATTATAATCCGAATGGTGTGGAGTAAATAATCCGGTGGTCAACATGTAGTGATAATAGTCCTTTAGTGTGTGGTTGACATAGTTGTAGTCCAAATAGTTGATCCGGAAGTAAATTAAGAGGGTAAATAAGTCCATTCGGTACATCAGCAGGTTATATATCATATAAGTCCATCCAGTAGAGAGATCAGGAACAGGTAACAGTAGGCATCAGGTTAACGTATCAGCATCCGGAGGTAACTTTCAGCAACACTACTACTATCGGATTTTTTATATTCAGTTCTTAATCCGAATAGAACTTTCAGGATATAACAATAAATGTATGTCCTGAATTAGTCTATTTTCTGGTTATGAAGGAACCCGGAACACATAGAATAATCATAAGTTTTAATTTACATAGGGAACATTCGCAGATAGATAATAATTTCTGCAAAAACTACGTCTGGTTATCAAGGTTTAGGAAATAAAAATTTGAGTAACCCGGAACACACTTAAGTTGACTTCTTAGTGTGTTTCTTCCTCAGAAGATCTAAGGCCGACTCGGGAGTACCATCCCATTCGTCTATGTCGACCCCGAATACTCTCATGAACTTAGTGTTCAGATTCGTATTCCGAGTTATTTCCTCTTTAACACGTTTTTCTAGTACGTGTACGTCCATAGCTGCCTGTTCCTTGGCAGCAACGGCATCCTCCTCCCGAGACTTTACTTCATCCCGGATGACAGTTTCGAGGCGTTCCTTCTCAGCACCGTCTACCTCCTTCAGACACAACAGGGTATCGTTCAGAAGACCCTGATGGAATTCTGTAGCTCTATCTCTGACACATTTCTCCCAGTGGGTGTAGATGGCCTTTTGGACATCCGCTTCCCACTGGCGAGACTTTTCAAACCAAATTTCTGCGTTACCAGTTTTAATGGTAATCGCATCTTTTGGTTTCGCGGGCGGTGCAACAGCTTTGGGAGGTGTTGACACTGCCTGAGGGGCAGTTCCGGATGTGGGGCTTCCGGACGTTCCTGCTGGTGCTATTGGGACACAGTAGGTAGGTGGCAGATTCTGTTTCAACCCCATTTCCATGTGCATTTGTACTTGTTCAGGGGTGAACGATACCTGCTGGGCAGCTGCGGCACTTGCAGAACCGGCAGCGGCAGGTGCTGAGGTCTTTTTAGGAACTAAAGGACTCCCTCTCCCCAAGACCAAGGTCTGGCTCTCAGGTCCAGGTCCTTGTGTCATAGACGGAAAATTACGTGTGTTCACTTTCCCTGGTTTCGATACAGCGCCTGCGTATCCGGCAGGTCCGGGTCTCTTGAAAACAGGAGTACTCTGGGTCTGCTCATGCGGGTGACGTGCCAGGGGGGATCTAGAACGATCATCCACCCTGGTTTGAGGTACAGTTTTAGACTGACCATTACCGTTTCCACCCCGGTTCTGGTCTCTCCTAACTCTCTTTCGTGCTCGCTTACCCTCCTTTCCGGACTCTTCGCATTTCTGCCAAAGAGACTTATGCATGTCCAGTTTCCCTTTACCAGGAGTTAGGACAATCTTAGCGCATAGTTTCGAATCCTTGGTCTTTGGAACCTCGCAGAGGACTTGGTCCCCTGGTCGGATCTTTGACCAAGCATCCTCACTCAGGCTATCGAACTCCTTCATGAGTTCCTGATGCATGTCCATAATTCGCTTACGGGCTGTATCTAAACCTTCGGCATGGCCTTTCTTCTGGTGTCTTGCCAGATCACTACGCCGGTTATATTGAACCTTCGTTGTGCACTTCTTCCCCTTCTTGCCATAACTCGGGTCACAAATGTAGACCGGGTGATGGTGGAAGTGGGCTTCTACCAGATGCCTCTGGAACCGGGCTGAAGTACTCCAGGTCCGGACCGAGACATCGCTAGCATCCTGCCAGATGAGAAGGGACAAGACTTTTGATCGTCTCCGTACCACTTCTCAAGTGCCCAACGCAACTTGCGCCTCTGAGTATAGGTGTAATACCCTTCGGTGTGATTTAGCATAAGCCACACACATACGATAGGCCTTGCTCGGATTGGGATCCTCTTCCAAAAGACGCATCCAATCCTCATCGTCAAACTCCCTGTTTTTGTTGATAGGATCGGGGCAGGCATACAGAGTAGAACCGTCCTTCTTTACTCCGTATGCACAATCTGTGAAGCACGTTGGGATCCGGGTCTTAAATCCGGATTTGGCGTTAGCCCAACGCTCGGCCTCGGTTTGAGTAGATGGGGTGACCTCATCATACTCTACCGAGGACTCATGTACCCATTCCTCGTCCGAGGAAACCACATCCATGGCGGTGCTCGAACTACTAGTAGCTGAGGTGCTGTCTTTCGGGTTGGCTCTAGCAGAATCTGGCAGATTCTTGAGCCGCCGAGAAGCAGACCTCCTGTTTTTGGTAACCTTCCCGTCTTCCGGATCTTTAGCAGGAAGTACTCACTTCTACCGGATCTGCAGTTTTACCGGTAGTGGCAAAAAACAAGCATGAAGTTATTCTGCTCCTTCATGCCCTCACATGAAGGTCCCCACTCCACAGGGGGACTTACCGGTAGTACTGCTAGAAGTTGATTTGGATTGTTTGTTTAGTTTTACGTCCGGGGGCCATCGAGGAACTCAGACATTCAAGAATTTTAAACTATTCAATAGTAGTTGATTTGGAAGCATCCAAACCTCTAGCACCTAGTTTCAGGTCGGGAATTGGAGGTGCGGGTGCCTCCGCTTCAACACGGGCTTGCTCACGAGCTTCCTCCTCCACAGTCATACGACGAATGATAATCGTACGAAGGGCTGCGCTCCTGTCCAGTCCTATGACAGAGGAGCTCTGGACTTCCGTCAATTCAGCTTCGGCTATATAATAGCCATCGTCCCACTGTTCAAAGCTGCTTCCCGGTACTCTCTCATGGTACGTAAGTCCTGCCGGACAGTACTAGGGCATGGGTAGGTCTGGCCTTCGGGTTCCAAAATGCAGCCTACCCAGTCGATGTTTGACTTGGTCACGTTCCACTGAGACCTATCAGGCTTGGGATATGCTCCTAGCAAGAAGGCTCTGTTCGCTTCATACACTGCCTGCCGGAAGGCAATGTCCACCATGAGTCCGCGTTGGAACCATGGCCACTCTGAGCCATTCTGGTGGCGTCCTATCGCGCTGTTCTTGGTGCATGACACCCTCGACAGCAATCCTTACCTTCGGGTCCAATTTAACTGGAGTACCGTCCGGATTTACAACCTGTGCCTGTAAGTCCGGGTGGACATACAGGTACCGTCCATCATAGATCGCTGGAAACGGTTCGTCCATGACCGGTTTCCATTGATCCTTAGATCCGTCTACTTGAGTAGTATCGGATCCGGTTGCTCCAAGCAGTACTTCAGGATTCGAAGCGTCTCCAGACCCGTCAGTAGGAAGTGGTGATAACAGTTTTTCAGGCTCATTCAGTGAAAATGAAGCCAGCTTCTCTTCGAACGAGCGATCAGCGGATTTTTGTTTGTTTGTTTAGTTTTACGTCCGGGGGCCATCAAGGAACTCAGACATTCAAGGTTTCTCGGACATTAAGTCCTTTCTTTTCTTTTTGGACAGGTATTTATATGCTGCTTGCCCGACACAGCAGTGACCGAATCTATGAATGACCGAATCTATGAGATGAATGACCGAATCTATGAGGAGGGTCGAGGGGGAAAACTGCTACCGGGGCTCCATTCCCCTACTCTTTTCGAAGGATAGCAAGTGTTCTTTTATTTGCCTGGTCCCATAGGCAGGGCCAGACAAACCACGGCCTTTGATCACTCAGACGTGGTTCACTGAGGGGGAATCCCATGGCAAAAAACAAGCATGTAAGCCCAGGCCCGTGCCTATGGACACCAGCTGCCCATATGCTCACCCCAAGACACAAGAAACCCCAAGTTTGTCGCCTTTTACGAATCTGGTATGCCCACTGGTAGAAAGAAAGGAGAATTCCTCCTTCGTGGACTCCCAATAAAATTAATTTGCTCGATGCCCTCACGTGAAGGTCCCCACTCCACAGGGGGAGCGATCAGCGGATTCCTCCACTTCCATCAACTCGCTTTCCGCCTGTGTGACAGGTGACAATGCTTCCAGGAAAGCATCTGTAGTCGGAGTCAGCTTATCCGGGTCACCGGATAGCTTGGCTGCAGTTACGGATTCCTCAGCCATGACTGAAGGAATCTACACGGGAGTTCGTCACTCCTTTTCCCGGCTTTTACGGCGCCGGGGCCAACAAAGGACGGAGCCGCCTACTTGAGGACCGACTCTGAAGAAACAGCTAGATTGCTTAGAGGTAGTAAATCAAAAGAAGGGCGATCGCTCGCCCGTCCCGATCAAAACCAAAAGGCAATATGGCGACACGCCAGCTTTCGTGACGTCATTTCATCGCTAGCGAGCAGGGTCACGAGAGGTCAGCCGAGACTGGACGCAGTGACGTCTTTCGGAAATGCACGTGCTACAAGCAGAACATAAACAAACTGATTGTTTTTAGGTAATTATCGCTCACGCCGATGACTCGTCTAGGGATTTAAGTGGAGTTTATGGAAAGCTTAAACAAATCCACCGGATTATCCGTCAACTACCCACTGGTACATCATACGGCGATGACAAATAGGCCTTTCCGGTTAGTTGCCATCCGTTCCTCTAAATGTAAACATTACACTCGTTGTGTATACAGGTTAGGTCACTGCAGTCCTCTGGGCAAGTCGAGGGCTGCGGCGGACATCTATCCCTTTCTTGGATATTTCCTTTTCGGACCTGACAGTTCGAAGAGCTTTCTCTGGGTGTTTCTTGGCCTTCGAAACACCTTTCCTCTTCTTTTTGTCTTCACCTGCCGAGACTTTTTTTACCCCCCCATGCTTAATCTGTGTTGGCGTTGGTGGTACTGATTCAGATATCTTTCTAGGCCTACCTCGGCCTCTCTTCGATATCGGGTTCTTAACCTGGTCTACTATCCGATTTAGATTCAAAATCTTTTCGAATCCTTCACCATACATTTCTGTGGAGGTCTCTCTCCCAGACCATTTTCTCAGTCTAGCCACATTCGACTTATAAAGCCGTCCGAGGTCTGATTTGATGATTACGGTACAATCACTAATAACCTGGGTTGTTGTAAAAGGACCGTCCCAATTAGACGCTAATTTTACATGTCTAAGTGGTTCGTGCAGTCTTAGCACTCTATCTCCGGAGTTGAATTTCCGATGCTTTAGATCGGTATCATTTCCAACTTTCTGCCATTTGGCACTTTTCTCTTAATCAATTCGGACAGACTCGTATGCTTTTTTGAATCTGTCCCTTAAACATTCGACGAAAACTACATGACAAGGTAGCTCCGGGTCCATACCTAGGACTCCAAATACCAAGTCTGCAGGCATTATTAAATCCTCTCCGAAAACTAGAAGATTCGGAGTACAGTTGGTACTTGAATGTAGCATACCGTTATAAGCATGTGTTACAAAATGACATTGCTCGTCCCAATCGTCCATGTTTTCATTCACAAGTGACTTTAGGACCTGAATAAGGGTTCTATTGAACCTTTCGACCAATCCGTTACTCTGTGGCCTATACGGATTGGTTCTAGTTTTGCAAATAGCTAAGTATTCGTACATCCCTTGCCAGAGATTCGATTCGAATTCTCTACCTTGGTCACTGTGTAGCATAAGTGGTACACCGAAAGTCAGTACCCAACCTTTTACAAAGGCCTCGGCACAAGTGACTGCTTTGTGATCCGGTAGTTGAAATTCTTTGGTGTATTTCGTATAGTAATCACACACTACCATCATACAAGTATTATCATTAGCGGTTGTATTAAATCCACTAATGATATCTACTCCGATTCTCGCGAATCTAACTCCAAAAAGTTCCTGAGATAGGGGAAGTTTGCCCAAAATGACCACTGGTCCGATGTCCATGACAAAAATACATAATGTCATGCCTCATTGCATGTGGTATAACCACTTGTATGAGTTTCTCACCATTATTACATGGCTTCCAACGGTATAACACGCCTTTCCGGACTTCAAGCTCGGTCCATTGAGCAAGAAACCTTCTCATTTCTCGATTCTCCAGGGAGACCTCTGGTCTGACTGGATGTATACCCTTAGCTACCAAGTGCAGTAGCTGTGCAGTTATTGAGTCAGCTTCCTGGAACTGTCGTATGTGATCCATAGACCATTCCAGTACACTGGCAACTAGGGGTTCGAACGGTCTTCGAATCCCTGCTAAAACTGCTCTGTGAGCTCCACAATCAGTACAATCCGGATTATCACATTTCCGAATTGGTATTCGAGACAAGGCATCAGCATTTAAATGCTTCACTCCGGGTCTATGCTGAATTTAGCGATGTTCAAGCCCGTATTCGGATAGATGGGCTAGCCATCTGCCCAACATACCTTCAGCATCTCGGAAGTTCAATAACCATCTTAAAGAGGAATGATCAGTATGTAAAGTAAAGTCGGTCCCCCATAAGAATGTTTGAACTTCTTTGTATATACAACTTCTGCTAACAGCTCACGTTTAGTCATGCAGTAATTGCGTTGAGTTTTACTCAGTGTATTGCTAGCAAAAGCAATTGGTACCTCTCTCCCATTTTGGACTTGCAAAAGGGCAGCACCAATGCTGTCATTACTAGCATCCGTATCCAGTATGAAATGATCCGTCTCATTCGGATATTGCAATACGGGAGTACTCGTGAACAGATCTTTTAGCTTTTGAAAAGCAGATTCCTGTTCACGTGTCCAAGGAAATTTTTCCCTGGTACATCCTGGAGTCCAGTTAGATATTACTTGTAATGGGTAACTGACTCTAGAATAATTCGGAATAAATTCCCTGTAATAGGAACAGAAGCCTAAAAATGATCTCACTTCTTTAGGTGAGTTAGGTCTACTCCAATTCGTAACTGATTCGATTTTATCGGGATCAGCTTTTATTCCTTCATCTGAGATGATACGGCCCAAATAATTTATGGACTTTCTAAACATGTGACATCGCTTAGGTTTCAATTTGAGACCATTACAAATAATACGTTCTAATACCAATTTGAGATTGTTAGAACATTCTCCGAATGTTTTTCTGAAGACTATTACATCGTCAAGATATACTTAGCATCTTTTCCACAATAGGTCACTCAATAGAGTTTCCATCATTGCTTCAAATGTAGCTGGTGCATTGCACAAGCCGAAAGGCATTACGTTATATTGGAATAATCCAATATGACTCGAAAATGCTGTTTTTTCCATATCCGATGGGTTCATTCCCACTTGCCAATACCCTGATTGCAAGTCTAGGGTACAAAACCAACAGTTGCCTCCTAAGGAGTAAATGGTTTCGTCTATTCTCGGTAATGGATACGAGTTCTTTTTCGTCACCTCATTCAACTTCCTGTAGTCTATGCAGAAGCGTATAGTACCATCTTTCTTTGTTACCATACATACAGGACTACTCCATGGACTATTGGATGGGACTATTACGTCTTGTTCGAACATCTTGTTTATTTCTTCTTCAGCTACTCTTTTCTTAGCTAAAGGTAACCGTCTATATGGTATTTTCAAGGGTTCCGCTTCTCCAGTATCTATTTTATGTACTACCTTAGTTGTCGTACCCAATTTTTAACCGGGTTTGGCAAAGGCAGTTTTATACTGACGGAGCAAATCATGAAACTCTTTCCGATGTTCCGGATTTTCTAATGAAGTTTCTTCATACAACTTTAACAAGTCATCCGAAATTTCATCATTATCTGTTACCTTGGGTAAATTCAACTTACTATGTGTTACTGTTTCTGAAAGGGTCACATTACCGAAAACTTGTCCTTTCTTTAGGTAGATAGTAGCGTTTCCAGTGTTGGAAACAGGTACTACCGACCAGGATGCATTCGCTACTATAGTGTCTATGGATGTTAATCCTATACTTGACAAAGTAATTACATCCGGTTCTATCACTGCAGGCTTATTGCGCATTGCAGGATCGCTTCTCAAGAGCACATCACAGGCTACACCTGCGGGAATTTGCACAGTGTGTGCGACACTAGCCATACTGCTTACTTGTCTTAGTACGCACCTAACCTTTACAGGATACGGGTATTTCACACTCAACACTCCTGATTGTGGTTCTAAAACCACCCTGTACAGGGATGCGAAATCCAACCCGAGTATCCCCTCATCTGCTATATCCGCAACGGTGGCACTCATGACATAGTCATGTATTCTGTCCAATTGCAACTTCACACAAGTTCTTCTATACGTTTGCATGGTACTCGGCCGTCTGAGCATTTCCTCCCGATATGAGAGTATCGTGTTCATTCGGTATAAGATCATAGAACCTCTTGGAGATACAGGAGTGGCTAGCACCCGTATCCATAAGAAATTCAGCAGATCTTCCGTTAAAAGTGAGGCAAACATACCACCGCCTTCCGTTCAGGACAGAGGGCGTGTCCGTGACGATTGGGACATCATTGTTCACACCTGGAGTCAATCCACATCCTTTCAGGAATTCCAGACAAGGATGACCCGGGGGTAGGTGGGCACTACCAACCCTGGCTAAAAAATAACCGCCTACCTCGTTACTTGTGTTTCCCCTGTGCTCCCTGGGCACCTGTTATATCGGCCTCCCTAACTTTCCAGGTGTCTACAACCACTCCGGTGCCAGGCAAATTTGTTACTACATGCGAACTATCATCATGGATGGTGATATCATGGCAAGATTTGTCATCGGGATCCCCTTCTCTGCCCATAGGGGGATCCCTTCTCAGTTTTCCGTTGTTAATCCAGAGATACTTTCCTGTCTACGAGGGACAGGCTTATCAGCTGTACATTCGGATGCATAGTGCCCTAATTTCTGGCACCTGAAGCATCTCCTCTGGGATTTATCCACTTGAGGTCTTCTCAGAGCATGTCAATCGAGCTACTAGTGTCTCTACCAGATCTGTAGGAGCAGCAGCTGCTGCTATGGTAGGAACAACTGTAGTTGTCATGTTACTAGCTTGAATCGATCCGGGAGCTATTTTACTAGCAACGGATCCTCCTTTTCCTTTCGGATACACTTTTCTGTACTGTTTCTGACGGTAATACTTTCCAGCTAGCTGGACTGAACCAATATATTCTCCGTTTTCATCGGAGACATATTCGTCTTCCTGATTAGCTTCCTGTAAGTCAACGGGGGCCAATTGGGAGGTCTCATATACTTGAGCGGGTGCAGCTCCATATTGTAATGGAGCAGCTCATAGCGGGTTAGGTCCTAGACCCACTAACCTTTTCTTCATATCGTAGCCATCGATCGATATGAGAGGTCACTGAAAGATGTTTCATCCTTCCAAGAATCCCAAACTACTTGTTTGTGATCCGGATCCCGCAATCCACTGTATAATTGTGTAAATAACTCTTGCAGATAGCAATCATCATCATGAGCCCAATTCGGAAGTGTCTTTGATAGCAGATCCTGTAGCTCCAACCCGAAGACTTTATGAGATTCCTTGGGTTTCTGGGTCCTTTTGTTAAAGCTTACCCATGGATCTTCTCTTACGATCGAACCAAATAGGTACGCGGCACATTCGACTAATTGATCGTAGGTACGCGGCACATTCGACTAATTGATCGTAGGTGCCGTATAATCCGTACGCTGCTCTCCACTGGTTGAGGGCTACTTTTCCGCCCTTGTTTAACCAACAGATTAGGTAAGGCAGAGCTTCTTCTTTTGTCCAACCACTACAGTTGACTTCATCGACAAAAGCCTGATACCTATCCTTCCATGGATCATTCGAATCATAGGGAGGGGGTATCCTTGCCTGTCTACGAGCCGGATTATTACATACTCGTAGTCTGTCAGCTTCTCGCATGCTCCAGTTCATAACTTCCATGCCATCTGCACCCTTCAGGTAGCAGTCAATGCCCAAATTTTGGATACATTGGCTTCTATCAAAGATGTTTTGCATCCCTGCTGGCATGGATTTTTGTTTGTTTGTTTGTTTAGTTTTACGTCCGGGGGCCATCGAGGAACTCAGACATTCAAGGTTTCTCGGACATTAAGTCCTTTCTTTTCTTTTTGGACAGGTATTTATATGCTGCTTGCCCGACACAGCAGTGACCGAATCTATGAATGACCGAATCTATGAGATGAATGACCGAATCTATGAGGAGGGTCGAGGGGGAAAACCACTACCGGGGCTTCATTCCCCTACTCTTTTCGAAGGATAGCAAGTGTTCTTTTATTTGCCTGGTCCCATAGGCAGGGCCAGACAAACCACGGCCTTTGATCACTCAGACGTGGTTCACTGAGGGGGAATCCCATGGCAAAAGACAAGCATGTAAGCCCAGGCCCGCGCATATGGACACCAGCTGCCCACATGCTCACCCCAAGACACAAGAAACCCCAAGTTTGTCGCCTTTTACGAATCTGGTATGCCCACTGTTAGTATGGAAGGAGATTTCTCCTTGTGGACTCCCAATGAAGTTATTCTGCTCCTTCATGCCCTCACATGAAGGTCCCCACTCCACAGGGGGATGCTGGCATGGATGTCCTCCTATTTGGTTTCCTGCCATCTCCTCCCAATCCTGATCCTCCGGATACAGATCCACCTGGACCACCTGGGGGATTACCTCCTGGGGGTCCGTTATTGGGATAATTCCCGGAAGGACCGTTAGGGTACCCCCCTCTATAGCCAGTATTTCCAGTTGTTCCGGAAGGCGCAAACCCGGGGTAGGAATTATTCTGATTCCCTCCCTGGTTGTATGTACTCCCTGAATAGAAGTTACCTCCTCCTGCGGGATTATAGTTATTACCATATCCGTGAGGAGTTGTTCTAGGTAAATAGTACCCCCTACCACATTGGGTTGTGGCGGGTTTGGAATTGGAAATCGTCCACTATTAGGTACATTGCTTTGACCTGAGTTCGGGTTAGGCAATCTTGCACCTGCTGGAGTGCTATGTCCGGGTTGAGAAAAATACGAAGGTGGCTTAAGTAAATTTCTTATTCGTCCCGGTGCACGTGGTTGGGCCACTGGAGTAGTGTCAGTTCCACTTGCTATATTAACTTGAGTCGGATTAATTTTATGACTCAGATCTGGTATCGGCGGTGCCGGACCAACAACTGTATCAAGTATAGGGGCTTGAGGTGTAGGTGCACTACTTGTGGGTCCCTGATTTGTTACGACCTGTATAGAGGTACTGTTCGGAACACCCACTCCGCTGGATGCGGAATGATCCGGTTTTTTATAAATTCCGGAATCTACATTTTTGTCTGCCCCATTAGTTACAAATGGGTTGTATCTGGTGGGCGTTACATCTTGGGCTGTATTTGCCAACATTGTAGATACCACATTCAGATCTATATTACCTATAGTAAGTTGTGCGGCTTCTACGTATTTATCTAGTCATTGCATTATTTTGCAGATCCTGAAGCTCATTGGTGAGTTTCTGTCTATCTTCCTCCAGTTGTTTACTATAAGCTATAATGCCCGTCCGGATAGTTTCATTGTCTTCAGCTTGCTTACTACACTGAAGTTTCAATTTCTCCAATTCGCTTTGATATAGGCTTATGTCAGATTCATAATTGGCCTTATCATGGCATAGTTGATCATTCGTATCTATGTATGTTTGGATACGAGTATGTCTATTGTCATATTGTTTATTAAATGACTTTCTCATTTCCTGAAGTTTTATTTCCTCAGTTTCTAAATCTTTCATGTATTCGCCGTCCACGGCTTTCGGCCAAACCCCGTACTGACTGGTCACGGCACCAGTTTAACGGTTCGTATTAGGTTTGTATATTGGGTGGCTCTTAGGCTCGCTTAACACTAGATGTATTAACACAACACGAGTAGTTCAGGTTGGGCAAAGCCCTTTAGACTTCCCACCTGTTCGGGTAGGCTTTTATTGGAGAAGTTGACTACATGTCTGGACTGGACCAGGTCCAGTCCCCTTCTGTGGATCGTCCGGCTCCTTAGTAGGAGCTGGATGCGAGGTGTGGTGCTGCCCCCTCTTGTACCAAACGGGTATCGCAAAGCGACACCTGGTTGGCATAGAAGGAACGAGCACCACACAAACACATCTCTCGGATGAGGCGCACTAATATATACACGATGATGCCGGCCCCTACACCACCCCCCCTAGACTTTACCTAGGGTAGGTGTTACAATAGACCTATTGTTAACCTGATAATATTATATGTATATGACAGTATGTACACAGGTAAGTCTATTTATGGAATATTAAATAAAGTTAATATGACATTAAAAAGGCATTATAAATAATATGTACATAATAATAGGCATCGTCATATATAAACCAAAGTAACTAATAATAACAAAATAGGAGGTGGTGCCTTATGCACCATCAACCTATGGTAAGATGGTATAGTAACAGTGTTACATGGTTATTATAGTTATAAATGATGTGTTAAATTTTACAGTTTAAACATATTGTAGTGTAGCGTAGACACATTATATACAATATAGACCCGAGAGGTGGAGTAACCCGAAAAGAAAAATTTGTAGTTATGAATGAATAATAATACACATATACAGGAAATGTTATATGAAATTAAGAGGTGTCCTACCAGGGTAGTAGGATCACCCTTACAATAAAACAAAACTTCCGGCGAACCTGGAATGACTGGTTTCTGCAGCTCCATTCGGCTGCATACGTGTGGTGGCAAGCCACGTTGCTGTGTGTAGTGCCCTGGTGAGGATGTGAAGATGGAGACGTATTTATCTAGTCATTGCATTATTTTGCAGATCCTGAAGCTCATTGGTGAGTTTCTGTCTATCTTCCTCCAGTTGTTTACTATAAGCTATAATGCCCGTCCGGATAGTTTCATTGTCTTCAGCTTGCTTACTACACTGAAGTTTCAATTTCTCCAATTCGCTTTGATATAGGCTTATGTCAGATTCATAATTGGCCTTATCATGGCATAGTTGATCATTCGTATCTATGTATGTTTGGATACGAGTATGTCTATTGTCATATTGTTTATTAAATGACTTTCTCAATTCCTGAAGTTTTATTTCTTCAGTTTCTAAATCTTTCATGTATTCGCCGTCCACGGCTTTCGGCCAAACCCCATACTGACTGGTCACGGCACCAGTTTAACGGTTCGTATTAGGTTTGTATATTGGGTGGCTCTTAGGCTCGCTTAACACTAGATGTATTAACACAACACGAGTAGTTCAGGTTGGGCAAAGCCCTTTAGACTTCCCACCTGTTCGGGTAGGCTTTTATTGGAGAAGTTGACTACATGTCTGGACTGGACCAGGTCCAGTCCCCTTCTGTGGATCGTCCGGCTCCTTAGTAGGAGCTGGATGCGAGGTGTGGTGCTGCCCCCTCTTGTACCAAACGGGTATCGCAAAGCGACACCTGGTTGGCATAGAAGGAACGAGCACCACACAAACACATCTCTCGGATGAGGCGCACTAATATATACACGATGATGCCGGCCCCTACACCACCCCCCCTAGACTTTACCTAGGGTAGGTGTTACAATAGACCTATTGTTAACCTGATAATATTATATGTATATGACAGTATGTACACAGGTAAGTCTATTTATGGAATATTAAATAAAGTTAATATGACATTAAAAGGGCATTATAAATAATATGTACATAATAATAGGCATCGTCATATATAAACCAAAGTAACTAATAATAACAAAATAGGAGGTGGTGCCTTATGCACCATCAACCTATGGTAAGATGGTATAGTAACAGTGTTACATGGTTATTATAGTTATAAACGATGTGTTAAATTTTACAGTTTAAACATATTGTAGTGTAGCGTAGACACATTATATACAATATAGACCCGAGAGGTGGAGTAACCCGAAAAGAAAAATTTGTAGTTATGAATGAATAATAATACACATATACAGGAAATGTTATATGAAATTAAGAGGTGTCCTACCAGGGTAGTAGGATCACCCTTACAATAAAACAAAACTTCCGGCGAACCTGGAATGACTGGTTTCTGCAGCTCCATTCGGCTGCATACGTGTGGTGGCAAGCCACGTTGCTGTGTGTAGTGCCCTGGTGAGGATGTGAAGATGGAGACCCCTTTCGGATGGTAATCCACGAGTGGTTCGTGTAGCGTCCATCTTAGCTGCAGATTGTCATTCCAGTCAGTCGGATCCGGGTAGTCCTCCAAGAATAAATCTCTGGCATATAAGGTATGCCTTTACCCTCGGGTACTAAAAATAATGGGAGCCGGCTTTCTCCATCGAGAAGCGTAAGGGTACCAGTGCTCGGGTCCACGTCAAGTAGATTCAGAGCACCCATCCCCTCAGACGGGCTGTCTCCCACTGCCCCGGCTTCGGCATCCGAAGGAATGACTAACGACTACGCCATTCACTTGTAAGATCATTTTGGATCTTACAAATGCATACGTCACGGTGGTCGACGAACGTCTCGGGGTCATGTAGACCCGCCAGAGTGCTTGCCACTAGCCCCATGATAGGGACCCGAGAGACCTGCTGTCCAGACTGGCGACGATCAGCTGGGTTGGCTGGTCTGGACTGATCCTTATTGCCAGCAGGGCTTATGGATCGGTCTGCTCGGGTTCGTTTGGCGGATGTGGCTGAGGACTGCGTCCCAGCTGCTCCCTTCAAACGAGCCTTTTTGTCCTTCTCATGTTTGTCATCTCCCCGCCATTTCTTTAGTTTCAGATGGCCCTCGGTGGGCTACTGGAACTTAGAACCGGAGGGGTTGACGGCAAAGTAAGTGGTGATGTTACCAGTCCTCCAAGCACAGAACTCGGGTTCAAACGCCAGCTTTCTCACATCACTGGGTGGCAGCTCGGCCCAGTTCGCCAGGAGCTCGTTAAAGCACCTCACTGCACGCTTCCGTGTCTTTTCCAGGCCAGTACCATGGGCCTTTTGCAGATGCAAAGCCATGTGACGGCGCCGGTTGGTCACGAAAGTGCCATCGCATAACTTGCTGGGGCGGTCACCAGGGACGCACCGCATCAAGGGCTTATGGTGCATGTGATGCTCCACGATATGCCTGGTGAACCGAGGCTTGGTATCGAATACCTTCCCTCCAGTGGGTGAGAGCTGGCACGACTCGAATGGGCACTTGCGGCGGTTGCCGCTGGGTCCCCATTGGGTCATAGCCCATTGAACCTTCGTTCTGGACTCAGTTGTAAACCATACCTAACTTGGACTTTAATTGGTCAATTCAAATTAGGTAAAATTTACCAACTGAGGTATCGTGAGGACCAGACTTCATCCACTCCTCATCGTCACTATCACTGTTCTTGTTGACGGTGCCCGGGCACATGTAGTGGATCGTGTCATATGCACAACACGCGAAGCAGCGCGGGACGCGTTCTTTAAATCCCTCGGCTGCATTCTTCCACATCAATTTCTGATTTTCGTCTTTTGGGACGTATGTGGTCATATCTTCCCATGTCGTCACTGACTCCAAATCAGTTCTTGCTGACCTGGGCAGCTCCAGATCGCTTTCGCTATCCGACTCGCTGCTCGAGTAGATGCCTGTCCCCTTGGCCTGGACTTGACTGGTGGTACCAGTCAAAGTCACAACCGAGGTGACAGCGGGCGACCCGCTGGTGGTGACAGTGGGTGCTACAGTAACCGTGGTGACCGTGGTGGCCACGGTGACTGCTGTCGTGGTTGGAGCTGGAGCCTTTCGGCTTACTCTTGTCCCCCTTCTTTGTAGAAGAAGGCTCGGGTACAGCCGAGGCCCTTTCGCTCTCTTCCTCTTTTCCTTCTTCTTGCCTTTAGCAGGCTGCTTTGGGGCTTCCGGGCTGAAATCCGTCCTACCGGATTCCTTCCCTTTACCCCGGGTGCTCATTCGGCTACTGGTGGTAGAGTCAGTATCCGATGCAGCACTCGATTGGAGCTGGGCCTGCTGCTTGCGGTAGGCACGGCGGGTAGCGGTTAGCTCCTTCTGCTGGGCGTTAAGCTCACGGCGCTTAGCTTCCACAGCAGCCTGCTGACAAGTGATGTCCTCGTCTGAGATAGAACCGGCCGCCTCTGGTATTTTGGCGCCCGGCTCATCCTCAGATTTCGACCTCTCGATCGCAATCCGAAGGTCCTCGTCTTCAAGGTCCGACTCGGTTAACGGTCCCTTCGGTGTAGGCTTACAAACCAATTTCTTAGTTTGCCCAGATTCCACCGACGAGTGGGTGATGGTAGAGTCGGTGTCCATGTCAGATTCCGACTCCCTCAACTGTGTTGCCCTCCGAGTAATCCCTTCGGATAACAGCACAGCCCGCGCCAAGTCCTCATCTACCATCATGGCTCCAGCCAGCCGCTTGTAATTGCGGAGCCATGACACTGGCATACTTTCAGCCAGCTCGTCAGAGCACGAGTCTATTACCAGTGATTTGAAATCATCCGGAATAGCCTCTGGCTTTCCAGGCACCACAGCCAACGCACCGCATCCAAACATGGATGGGTACACCTCATGTAAATGATGCCTTCTTCCTGTCTACGTGAGCGAGGCGTTCAGTCCTCATCTTAAATCCCGGAGGATACAATGTAATGTCCAAGACATCAGTGTCAATTCCCGTCAGGTTGGAATTGTCCGTTGAAACTGACGCATAAGTTGCTGGACCCGGAGGTGGTGGAGGAGGCATTCGCTGCTGTATACATTGCAGCGAGGCAATTAGCTGCCTCTTCCACTTCTGGCGCTCGTCCGAGGCCAGCATCAAAGGTCTCCATAGTCTCCTCCATCCAGCCGTTGGGGCCTCGTTTTCGCCCAACTCAACGTTGGCGCTTTGACGCACGGCGCTGTGCCATTACAGCGAGACAATCTTCCAATTAAGAATTGGCAGTAATGGCGTTTGACTCCTCCCGAAGGAGCGAAACCAATGGCGTCTTACCACCACGATTCCGCCCTAGTTATAACTGGGTCGAACCAACATGGCGTCGTACCTCTCGTCTCGCGAGATCCCGCTGCAAGCTATCCGGTGACCTAGTTGCACATCTTCCCGCCACCCTTGTGGCGACCTCTAGCGGACTAGATTCGGCTCGGTATACGAGACGCATGTTTGTTTGTTTAGTTTTACGTCCAGGGGCCATAAAGGAACTCAGACATTCAAGGTTTCTTGGACATTAAGTCCTTTCTTTTCTGTTTGGACAGGTATTTATATGCTGCTTGCCCGACACAGCAGTGACCGAATCTATGAATGATCGAATCTATGAGATGAATGACCGCATCTATGAGGAGGGGTGAGGGGGAAAACCGCTACCGGGGTTTCATTCCCCTACTCTTTTCGAAGGATAGCAAGTGTTTTTTTCATTTGCCTGGTCCCATAGGCAGGGCCAGACAAACCACGGCCTTTGATCACTCAGACGTGGTTCACTGAGGGGGAATCCCATGGCAAAAGGCAAGCATGTACGCCCGGGCCCGTGCATATGGTCACCAGCTGCCCACACGCTCACCCCAAGACACAAGAAACCCCAAGTTTGTCGCCTTTTACGAATCTGGAAAATTCCTCCTTCATGGACTCCCAATGAAGTTATTCTGCTCCTCCATGCCCTCACATGAAGGTCCCCACTTCACAGGGGGTACGAGATGCATGTTACTACCGGGGTGCTATCATCTAGAGCTTGGTGGTATATACATTGCTATAAAGCAGATGTACCCGTTAATCCGACCACCACTCACGGGATACAACTACCCAGGGAACATGTTCGACGCCCGTGCCGTGATACATGTCATTTGCCTACGGCGAACGACACACAGGAGCTCGTTGTGTACTGAGTTAGGTAATGGCCGACCTCAACCAAGGACTGCGTCTGACGCCTTCGGTCAGCATTTTATTTCTCCTGGCATTACCCACGGCCTTCTCCGGGTCCCGCGCAGCCACGGCAGGACCTTTCCCATGTGTAATGCCTTCACTCAGCGAGACATTTTTCCATTTCTTACGATCTGGCTGTTTCCGACCCGTCTCCTTCTTCTTAGAAGCTACCTTCGCCTCCGGATGCTTCCTAGGCCAACCCCTGGGGCGTTGCTTGGTTACCATCACCTCAGGCCTATTTATAGTCGGCGCTGGGGGTCGGTACCCATACTCCCCCTCTGCTGCTTTGCGTCCCTTCCAGGACCTAAGCTTTCCTACATTGGTCTTCCATTTTCTACCAGTGTAGCAATCCTCCATCATCACTAGATTCAGAGATGATGCGCACAATTTTAAACGGGCCCTCCCAAGGCGTTACGAGCTTCAACCGTTCGAGCGGCTCGTAATACCTCAGTACCCTGTCCCCTACATTAAAACGTATCATTCTTGCATTTGTGTCATACCCCACCTTCTGCCATTTAGCACTCTTTAGTAGTTCTTTTCGAACTACTTCGTATGCATGTGCAGAGGTATTATAATATATATACAGGTGCCGTCTGGCATGGTGGGTGAGTCCAGTCACTGGGTGTTCCTAAGGTTCCAGATAGGTGCAGCACCGGTCCGGGCCTGTGGGACATCTAGCGACAAACACCAGGGTCCATATATAAAGACCGGGGCTCAGCCGCTACGTCAGAGGCCCTCCAGGCCTCCGAGCTCATAGATGTACTGTAATCAAGATTAGCTGCCCCACTACCACCTTCCGGGTAGCCGTAGAGTATCCTGAATAAAACCGTTGGCATACACTTGAATCACTGCCTTACTGCTTCTTTCCTAATCCGTAAGGCCCGAACCATCGAATTGGTCAAACAAAACCATTACACATGCTTAAATCTATCCTGGAGCGACTCCACAAACAACACAGTGCAAGGAGCCTCTGGGTCGATTCCAACCACTCCGTATACCAAGTCGGTGGGCATAATTATGTCCTCGCCGAACACCAAGAGGTTTGGGGTACAGTTGGTGGATGAATGGACGGTGTTATTGTAGGCATGTACTACAAACTCACACTTCGTCCCAATCGTCCTGATGGCTATTAACAAAGGGCTCCAGTCCTGTTGAACCTTTCCACCTGGCCATCCGATTGTGGTCAGTATGGGTTGGTTTAGGTCTTGCATATCGCTAAGTACTGGCACATTTCCTGCCATAACTCGAACTCCCTACCTTGATCACTGTGCATCATGAGGGGTACACCCAAATGTAGCACCCATCCTTTTACAAATGCCTCAACACATGTAGCGGCTTTGTGATTCGGAAGGGGAAACACCTGAGTGTACTTAGTTTAGTAGTCGGTTCTGACCATCATACAAGTGTTTCCTCTAGGCGTCGTTTTAAATCCACTAATGATGTCGATTGCTACACGAGCAAACCTAACACCAAACAGTTCCTGGGTCAAGGGTTACTTGCCCAGGCCTGGTCCTGGCTTGTTTTTACAACAATCAGGGCAAGTTGCAATCCACCGAAGTAGGTCATCCCTCATCCCTGGCCAGTAATAACGTCTCTGTAGACGTTCAATGGACCTTTTCTTCCCAAAATGGCCACTGGTTTGGTGTCCATGACAGTAATACATGACGTCCCTTCTCATCGAGGTGGGAATAACTATTTGCAATAGCTTATTGCCAGTGGAAGTGGTCTTCCACCTGCACAATATGCCATCTCGGATCTCTAGCTCAGTGGACTGAGCTATCAATCGCCTCATTTCTCTGTCTTCCAGAGATAACATTGGCCTCACCGGCTTAATACCTTTCCGTAAGTATTCCAAGATGCATGCAGTGGTGGGATCCGACTGTTGGAACTTCTTGATGGTCTCCGGGGACCAATCGAGATAGCTACACACAGCCTCCTCCCAGGGGATACGGGGGGTGGTATAATTATATACCAACCCGGCAACCACAGCATTGTGGGCCCCGCAGTCATCACAAGTGGCATTTTGGCACTTCCGGATTGGTCATCTTGATAAGGCATCCACATTTATATGCTTTTCTCCCGGACGGTGCTCAATATCCTTCTGCTCTAATCCGAATTCGGATAAATGAGCTAACCACCTTCCAATCATCCCCTCGGCGTCCTTAAAATTAAGAAGCCATCTCAGAGACGAATGGTCGGTATGCAAAGTAAAGTCAGTTCCCCAGAGGAAATGCTTATACTTCTTCGTATACACCACTACAGCCAAGAGTTCTCTTTTAGTGGTACAATAATTACACTGGGTCTTGCTTTGAATGTTGCTAGCGAATGCCAATGGGACTTCGACTCCACTCTGGACCTGAGAGAGTGCAGCCCCTATAGCATTATTGCACGTTTCGGTGTCTAGTATGAAATATCCCTTGGGAGTGGGATATTTCAGTACCGGTGTGTTTCTAAACAAATCTTTTATTTTATTAAAAGATTCTTCTTGCTCGCTGGTCCATGGGAAGGGTTCCCATGCCCTACCCGGTGTCCAATGAGCTAAGCATTGCATAGGAAAACTTACACAAGAGTATTTCGGTATAAAATCACGGTAATAGGAACAGAATCCTAGAAATGATCTAACTTCCTTAGCACTTCTCTACAGCTTCTAGCTTCTCCGGATCTGCACTTACTCCGTTGGGGGTAATTATCCTTCCCAAGTATGTAATTGTTTTCCTAAACAGATTACATTTCTTAGGCTTAAGTTTTAGGCCGTTGGCTAGAATCCTATCCAAGACCAGCTGTAGATTCGCGTGGCATTCCTTGAATGACTTGCCGAATACGACATCAATCAAGTAAACCAAACACTTTTTCCACAGCAAGTCACTGAGTAGAGATTCCATCATAGCCTCAAACGTAGCTGGTGCATTGCACAATCCGAATGGTAAGACATTATACTCAAATAGCCCCAAATGGCGAGAGAATGCAGTTTTCTCTATGTCTTTGGGATGCATCAGTATCTGCCAATATCCAGACTGTAAATCTAGGGTGCAGAACCATTGGTTCCCACCCAAGCTATCTAAGGTCTCATCTATCCTTGGTAGAGGATACGAGTTCTTCTTTGTCATACCGTTTAGTTTCCGGTAGTCGACACAGAAACGGATGGTACCATCTTTTTTTTGTGGTCATACAAACAGGGCTGGACCAGGGGCTCAAGCTCGGCATGATTACCCCTAGTTCCAACTGTTTTTGTATTTCCTGTTCACATATTAACTTCTTCTTAAGAGGAAGTCTGCGATACGGTATTTTAAAAGGTCTTAAAGGTTTAAAAATCACTGAACCGGTTTGGTTAGTCATGGGTAGTACACTCCATTCTGCATTCGGCACTAACGTATCCACTGAGTCCAACCCGATGCTCGATAAATGTATCGTGTCGGGTTCAAAGACTCCAGTCTCACCCTTCTGGGCTATTGATCCGCCACAAAGGACATCACAAGTAGTACCCGGAGGGATTTTCACCGTATGAATAACCGAAGCTACTGAAGACACTTGTCTCAATACACACTGTACATGCAAGCCATAGAGGTTCCGGATACTCATCATTCTGTCCCTCCGATCCACCATGGCCCCGTATAGGCTTGCAAAATCCAAACCGAGGATTCATCATCACTAACCTCTGCTATAGTAGGCGAAAGAACGAATTCTTTGACTCCTATACGGATAGGCATAAAAGTCCTCCCAAAAGTTCTCATACTGCTTCCGTCGGCCGTGCAAGCATTTACCGCTGTTTTGAGGTTCTCATGACTGCCGGCCATCGAGTCGAAGAATCTTTTGGACACACAGGAATGGCTAGCTCCAGTAGCCACTAAGAATTCTCCTACCCGACCTTCCACAGTTACGGGTATGTACCACCGTCTCTCTCCCAATGAGGATGGGTTGCTGGTAAACTGGTGAAAGTCTCCAGAATCACCAAGATTCAATCCTCTTAGAAACTCCAGACAAGGATGACTTGGGGGAAGGCGTGTCCCACACACTCGGATTAACTCATTGATCCATCCTTCCTCTCCCCCAGTGCGGCCACTTGCCATGTAGTCACCTCCAACACACATATTTGCACTAGGGTCCCTGGCCCCGGTCAGAATGCTAGGGTGCGCACCCACAGTCACCTGACCTCCAGGTAAGCTCGATTCGAATTCTTCCACCGGATAACCCTCGGTAGCCTTTTGGCATTCATTTCTCGTTGGGGTTATACCCAATGCCGTGGATACAACCCCCTCTAATTTCCCACTACGTCAGCGATATCAGCATCCTGCTGATCTGCTTCGGGTTCGGCTTCATAGTAAGCCGCCATTACTGGCTTTGCAGCAGTACACTCTGACAAATAGTGCCCCATTTTCTGGCACCTAAAACATTTAACAGTTCGGCGATCCACTCTGGGTCTCGACCGACTGGCTTGTAGTGTATCAGTAATCTTCTTGCACATCTCTTCCATAAACTTTGTCACGTCGGGAGACTGACCACTCATTTTAGAAGTGCTCTCGGCAGGCTTATGCGCCTTGCCATTGGATCTGGGCGTACCTGAAGTCTCGGGTGCTGATTAAGCATCCTTTCGACTTATTAAGAACCTTCCTCGGAATGTATTTCCTACCGGAAGTGTTCTTTCTCAGGTGCATCGCGCTGAAGGTACCATCCTCCTGCTCGATGTCAATCAACTCAAAGTCATCCGAGGTGCTAGTGTCCTATTCATAAACCATGTGGAGGCTAAACGTAGTAGCGCTACAACTCCAGTACTCAGTTTCTTGCAAGTACTAATGAAGCGCGACAGACATGGCAAAATTTGAGTACCAGAAAATAATGCAAATGATATTACAGAATTTGCTATCTACCCAAAGTGATGTTACACTACATTATCATTAGCCTACATAGCCATGTTGTACATGTAGCTATGTTATTATTAGCCTACATGGCCATTTCATACCTGTAGCTATATTATCATTAGCCTACATGGCCATGTTTTACATGTTGCTACACTAACATTAGCCCAAGTGACCATGTTGTATATATCTATGTTATCATTAGCCATGTTATGTGTTACATATTATACACATGGCACCAGTACAAGTGATATGGTGATACATGGCACCAGTACATGTTATATGGTAACTCATGGCAACAGCACACATCATATGATGAGACATGGCACCAATACACGTCATTTGATGACAAATGGTTCCAGTACATGTCATGTGATGACACGTGGCACCAATACACATCATGTGATGGCACATGGCACCAATACACGTCATTTGATGGCACATGGCTCCAGTACACGTCATGTGATGACACATGGCACCAATACACGTCATGTGATGACACATGGCTCCAGTACACGTCTTGTGATGACACATGGCACCAATACACGCCATGTGATGGCACATGACACCAATACATATCATGTGATGAGACATGGCAGTACACGTCATGTGATGGCACATGGCACCAATACTTGTCATGTGATGGCACATGGCGCCAATAAACGTCATGTGATGATACATGGCACCAGTACGTCATGTGATGTTACATGGCACCAGGACAAGTCATGTGATGACACATGGTACATGTTCCCTCCAAATGGGGCTTGGAGGGTCAACAAATTTCGCCCCGGCTTATGTACTGATCAGCCTGGTCCAAAGAGTACCAAAAGCAGGACAAACCTTCAACAGGACTTAGGAGGTCCATCTTATTCATTACTTTCCCCTGTTTTATAGATCATTAACATTTATCTTGTTTCCTTCTACATGAGAAAGACAACCCTTTCACCCCTTCTCGGGCTTCCCTAGCCCACTTAAAAGGGTCTATATCTCCTCTTTCCTATCCCCTCAGGATGTGTCTGGTGCACATATGCGCGGGCACTGACACATTCCTCTGTTAAATTATCAACCTGTGAAGCACGGGATAGCCACTTAGTGCCGCTAAAGTGCTGTAAAACACAAATCAATCAATCAATCAACATGGTACATGTAATATGGTGACAGAGTAAATGTATACATCATATGGTGACACATGGTATGGTGATACATGGTGCCATTGCTTGTCATAATTGTGATGGTAGCAGTAGAAGTCATAATTTGTGATACATGACACCCAAAACAGGTCAATTGGTGATACATGGTATTAGTACATGTCATATTATCATGCATGGCACCAATAAGCGTCAACAACCAGTGAATAATTTTTCATTGTATACCCTGATAATAATATATATAGCAGAATACTCTGCATGTTTTTAACCAACTGGGGGATTGGGTGCGCCTTCTATGCAGACCAATCCTCTATGGAGGTAGGTGCGCCTTCTAGGCGAACCAGCCTTCGCTGAGTTGGGGGTGCGCCTTCTATGCGGGAGATTACGGTATATGCATGCCACTGATAGAGAAAATTCCTTTCTTGGCATAAGTCAACAGTAGGTGACATCTTAAACAGAAAAGTGTTTCATCCCCATCTTCTTCCTTCATACAGATATTCTATCATACCATAGCACTAACACTAACCTGTTATAGCCCTAAACTCAATACATGTATCATAAAAACACAGATTAAAACACAAATTAAAACACAAAATGACGTCAACATTTTCAATCAAACACCAGAGAATGGAAAAACATCTGTAGGGGAACGTGACTATGTGAGTCCCCGTGCCCAGGGTGGCCGACCTGAAGAGGCGGGTCACCGGGTAGTCACATGTCCCCTGTCGGTATCACACCAATCCAGGCGTGGGTGGAAGGCAGAAAACGTTGTACGGGGAAGTAGCTCAGTGGTAGAGCAATCGTCTGAAAGCTGAGAGGTCAATGGTAGGGAAACCGAGTAGTCCTGACCCGTGTGAGGGGGGGCTACGAAACTCGGTTCCTGGGTTGGTGTGATACAGCAAGCGCTTCGACCTGCTAGCGCTGGGGTGCCCACAGGCCCGTCTTCCCTGTGTGTGACTCAGTGCTGGTTAATTCGGTGGTCGAAGCTGGTTGGGGGCTTTGTAGGGGAACGTGACTTTGTGAGTCCCCGTGCCCAGGGTGGCCGACCTGAAGAGGCGGGTCACCGGGTCGGTATCACACCAATCCAGGCGTGGGTGGAAGGCAGAAAACATTGTACGGGGAAGTAGCTCAGTGGTAGAGCAATCATCTGAAGGCTGAGAGGTCCCGGGTTCGACTCCCGGTTTCCCTGCAGGTATTGATGTGTAAAGCTTATCAACAGTGATAATGCACTGGTAACTAGCATTTGGATCTAAACAAAGCATGTGATCAAACAATGGCTGCCTCCATTGAACAACTTGTTTGATGCGATAGGAAGGTAGGGGAGGGGTATTTCTTTTCTAGTGTTCAGATTCCACTAGTCACTAGGTGCAGTCAGTAGTTTATACTTGCAAGCATATGAATTCTATAAGGGACCGATGGACCAAAATTATAATCATTTTAGGGAAGCACGGTCGAAAAAAGTTGGTTTTTTTTTGGGGAGGGGGACTTTGGGGGGCAGAAAACCTCATATAGGAGTTCTCCCATAGTGTGACCTATGAATTAAGGGTATCTCGAACTGGCAATCATGGTGAGTGAGTGAGTGAGTAATAGAGGTTTAACGCCATTTCGACAGCTAAGGTCATATTCATGGCGAGAACTACATTACACAATTTCACAGAGGAATGTCAGTGCCTGCGCATATGTGCACCACACACATCCTGAGGGGATAGGAAAGAGGAGAAATAGACCCTTTTAAGTGGGCTAGGGAGGCCCTGCAATCATGGTGATGTTCATTATCACCTATGCCCAAGCGTAAGTAAGTTAGCTTCCAAAAAGCAGCCATGAAGAGAATTTTTAGTTCCAAGCGTCAATGCAACACTATAGCAAGGTAGAGGGGTGTCAGTCTAGCCCTACAAATTAATATAGTCTTGTTGAGTTCCTAGAGCCAATGCACGACTATAGCAAGGTAAAGGAGTATCAGTAATGTGGGCTCTGGGAGTGTTTGTGTTGCAATCAGACGTGTTAGGGCTGCGTTTTCACGCCCTAGGACGCCTCTACAGGAAATGTGGGCTATGAGAGTGATAGGATAGCAATTAGACGTCTTAGGGCCGCGTTTTCGCGGCTTTGGACGCCTCTACAGGTAATGTGGGCTCTGGGAGGTGTGAAAAACACAATTAAAACACGCCCTAGAGAAGGGGGGGGGTATTGGCGTCTCTACTGGTGCTGAAGGGGCTAGTGGATACAAGTGGGTACTGTAGGCAGGGAGAGCAAGCTGTAGCATCTCCGTCGGCGAGATCTGAGTGGGTAGGGCGTCTGAGGTGTTATATATGGACAATCAAAAGTCGGCTATTTCCAGCTTATTATGGGGGCTATAGGCGAGATATAAGTGGGTAGGGCGGGTAGCTGGCACCAACCTTCTAAGGGCAGTTTAGGCCATACTTTTAATGACTGAATATAAACTATAGATCAGCTACTAGAATCAAAAGGGAATAAATCTAGGTAGCACTTAAATGGTTAAGGGACCCAGCAGACCGGAACTAATTGTGAAGGGAGTTGGGGATTCTGGGTAATAGACTTGCTAAGTGCATTGTTTACTGGTAAATAACTTAAGGACTATACTTGGACTTTGATTTCTTATGACCATTATGAGCCCTGTGCACCTTGACAATAAAGGAGCAGGGCATTAGCAAGTCTAGGCCATTAAGACTGAGCTAGTCCTATGAGGTCTGTTAGAACATGGTTATTATCCACATTATAGCCTGTTTAAGAGGTGGGGAATTCTGTTCTCTCCAGACCCTACTCATTATTTAGGATTACTGGGTTGAAGGGCCACTGGTGAAGGGGTATTTCTAGGTTCTATGGGGCTACATGCATACTCCAGGTACACTTTTGTACTGGGTACTGAGAGTAGGAAAACCTGCCTTTAAAAATGGAATATTCCAGGGGTGATAATGCCGTAATAATGGCAGATACCTTATAAAGGTATCTGCCAAAAGTCCATTCAGTAGAACAAAAAATAAGATTTTTTTGATTTTTCTTATCAAATCCTAAATGTCTATGTGCATCTTATAGGTGGGTGCCTTATATGCGGGAGATTATGGTAGTCTAATTAGTAGCACTTAGAGTCGCCTCACTTTTCAAAGATACACTTGCATGGGCCCATTGTTAGTCACTTACCGATGGACTCCGGCTGCCGAGCACTCCATCCTTGTCTCCCACCATGTGCCCACCTCAACATCTGTATGAGCAAGGAGCGAACTGCATTAAGTATAAATACTTACAAGAAATTTTATCTAAACTGCTCAGAGACAGGCCCAATTATGTTACCATTCAACCAACATTGGTTGAATGGTGTATTGGTGAGTGTGTGGGACATATGCGCTTGGCACTGGCACTACACCTAGTGTATTACTTAGGCAACTCAGGTCACATGTTGTGTTGTCATACACACATGATACAGGTACACACAGTACACAGAAGCCACCTGATGGCATAAGTCAGAACTCATCAGTCATACTCTTGTAGGGGTATGGTAATTTGTATTGTAATATTACACTCGTAAGGTTCATGTACCCATGGGAATCAGACCCAGGTCTCCGGGTGTGATAGGGGAGTCCGGATGGCAGGTGGCAGCACCTGCCTCCGGGTTTGTATCCGTTACACCAGGGGGCCTTCCACTCGTCCGTCACACATCACGTGACGGGTCTGAGTTTCGCTGGCTTTTCCCCTATATAAGGGCAGTTCCTACCGAAGTTCTTCAGTAGTGGTCCTACCCCTGCTCAGCACCCTGCTACTGTTACCTACGGGTAACCGAATGCCATCCGTCTCTATAGGCTGTGATCGTATGTAACTAAGGATAAGAATAAAACAATCGGTTGCCTACCCGGAAACTTCTTCTCTTTTCGTTATGATTTGACATCTAACTAAAAAGACGAACGACTACACTGGTGCTGTGACCAGTAGTTTCAAGGGTGTGCGCAGTCAGTAATGACTGAGCCGAGCCCAGTAAAGGGAAATAGTCCAGACATGGACCTTAACTCCCCGATGGAAGATAGTGAAATAAGATCACCATCTGGAGAATGGAGAAATCCACAGGATCACTACCAGGATGGGGTAGCTGATTCTGAGAATGTAAGAAGAAAATTACATGACGACTTGGAAGAATTTGGAGATTCCTTATTCATGCCAGGTAGTACAAGAAAGCCTGCACCCATGCATAGGAGCACTGCTCAATTTGGTAAACTACCATTTGAAGTTCCTAAGCCAAGTCCAGGCATGTTCGAAACTCCTTACAGTTCTCGGATTAAACACCAAAAGTGTGGTTTCGAGAAAAGTAAGATGGAAGAGCTTAAAGATATGCAAGCTGAATACGAACAAAATCTTATCGTTAGATTCAATACGGGGTATGTGCTGTGGTTGGCAGTTACCGCTGGAATGAAGGCACAATTTTGAAAAGTGCCCTTTTATAGTGATTATCACATGACCTAGATTGACAAATCACAACAAGTGTTTGTTGTTTAGGAATGTTGTCGGGGCATTGGTTGCCATGAGGATGGCTAACACGGATCCTGATTGGTCCTCATCACTGTGTGATTAATTAGAGGAACTGGCCGGTTTCACCTAAGGGGATCGATTCTGGCTGGCCAATAAATCACTAAAAATTAATTGAGCTGTATCAAACACAAGGGGGTTTGATTTTGATTTTTTTGACTTCATAAATTTGTATTGATGGATGGCAAAAAAATTATTTTCACTGTTGGCCACTAAAAAGGGTACCATGGGGTATATTCTTTGTGCCTACAGATTTAGTGTTGACTCAGGGTCCTCACTGCTTCTTTATAAAAAATTATTGTAATTGTTTTTATAGAGACATGGTGGTCTATAGATTTTTCCAAATCAATGGGAAATTCCATGTATGTGATAATTATTTAAGAACTGTGTAGTTCAGGCACCATTTTAGATTTATTAGGTGAGAGACTAGATAGAATGTCCAATAGGACCAATTAAAGAATTGTATGTGGCAAATTATCCAATTTCTCACCCCCCATAAGCATAAATGCTGGGTTGTCATCAATGGACCAGAGGGTCCGCCACATTAAGGCCTTGGGGGGCATTAGTGTGTAGTCTCTGGATCCAATTATACTCAATCAAGTTCTGTAGGTTTTTGGCCTTGTTGGATTTTGGGTGAGAATGTATGAAGTCCACCACAGTGATGGTCATGTCTCTCTGTGTGGTGTCTTCACCTCATTTGGAGGAAGAATTCATGTGTCTAGAGACTTCACTTTTCTTGAACTCCTTTCTCCTGATTTTGCCATGGTCGCAAAATCTGGTTTTTATGGCATTTTCTGTTTTTCCAACATACTGTATGCCGCAGATGTTGCAGGTGATGCGGTAAATCAAATTTGTGCTGGAGCAACACACATTGTGTTTACTGGTGTAGGTCCTGCCAGTCACTGTACAAGTGATTTTGCCACTTTTGTTCAATTGTGGACAAAAGTTGCATTTAGGCCAGGAAAGGCACCTGTTTTTGTTCGGCTTTTGTGGTAGTTTTGACTTCATGAGGTAGTCTTTTAGACTTTTGGGGCGTCTGAAAGATCTAATCGTATTAAATGGTACGCGAAATCGTATCCTGTCAGAAAATAAACAATTAATGGCAGAACGACTAGAAGAGGACCATGAACTTAGCCGTCAACGAAAAGAATTAACAGCTAAGATGGAAAAAGAAAAAACTCCAGCACGAACAATATCGTAATGCACTATACAAGGCGGATTTAGAATATAAATCATCTCGTATGGAGTTGGATAAAACTATAGAAGAATTAGATTCAACTCAATCTGCTTATAGCAAATACCAGGAAGAGCTACAAAAAATTGAAGTAGCCTTCGAGGATGCTAGAGCCATGTATCACGAACAAAGCCGGGAAAATGAGAATCTCAGGGCTAAATGGATACGTGAATCTACCGATTGGACTAACCGACAGTCCAAAATGTTGGATGACTATTCTGAACTGGAAACAAAGGCAATCCAGATGTCAAAGTATCTAGAGGATACAGGCCGTGTTATAGGCACTCTGGAACCTAACTTTACTGTTTCAGGGATTGTCCTTAATATAGCTGGGGACCGTGATGACTCTAATGGGGAGAGACGAGGTAAAGAAATCTTTAGAAACTAAAGATACTATGTCTCGTAGCACGAAAGTAAAAAGTCATCAGGTTAAGTCAACAGACAACACCACAAACCATATAGGTTTGGGGGCCGGAAACACGGGTCAACCCGATACATCTGGAAGTTCTGAAGATGCTTCTTCCATTGGATCTCAACAGACTCATTTGGTAGGAAGCACGTATTGTAATGGCGGATGGCCACAACAGGCACCTCTGGGAGGACCTAATGGCCATTTTTCCCAATATGTCAATCTCAAAAGGGGATGAACTCGAGAACCGGTAATACCAAAGGTACAACCGGGAGCGCAACCAGGTGCTCCAATGCATCGGGGGGGGGGGCCATCCGGATCCCATACAGGACACAGAACAGGAGGTACTGGTTCTCATAATGTCAGTACCAGGAGGATATGCTAGTAGTTCCTCTGGACCGAGAGGGAGCTACCCCCCCCCCATGGCAATGTGGGATCGGGTTCCCCTGCAGGCACCTCCCCCCAGATGCCTCGTTCGGATCAGGAGGAGGTGGAGGCCCGCCCCCAGGTGGTCCTGGAGGAAATGGTAACACACCAGTCAATCCTCCTTTGCATGATTCAAATGCAGCTATTGCTAACCTAGGTGTTGATTGTTACAATCAGGGTCTTGACAATACGGAAATCATGGAATGGAGTAGGGGACTTATCCTTACTGGATCCCAGAATCCGGCTCGTCGAGTAGCTAAGATACCCACGGAATTTAATGCAAGGAATCGCTGGAAGGAGGAGTCTCAAGGCTGCACAGACGTGTTTAACTGCAACGGATGGGGAAAAGAAGCTTACCCGATCTGGTATGCTGGTTAAAAGAGGGTGATGGCAAAGGAGCCGTAGAACAGTGGAGGGATTCCCAGATTCATGGGATCCCTGCCCATGAAAAATATGATTAGCTAGTTGAAATTGCCTCATATTTATATGGGAATAGTGTGGGAGAAGACCCTTGGTTGACGTTCACCAAAAGAACTCAGAAACACAAAGAGTCTGCTAAAGATTTCGGCCTAGAATGTCAGTGGTTGCTACATAAGGCCAGACCTCAGTGGAGGATGGACGATGAGATTGATTGATTGATTTGTGTTTTACAGCACTTTAGCGGCACTAAGTGGCTATCCCGTGCTTCACAGGTTGATAATTTAACAGAGGAATGTGTCAGTGCCCGCGCATATGTGCACCACACACATCCTGAGGGGATAGGAAAGAGGAGATATAGACCCTTTTAAGTGGGCTAGTGAAGCCCGAGGATGGACGATGAGCACTTCCTTGATGAAATGTTTAGACAATTCATCGACGAATTGCGTAACCAGGAACATAGGACTGTAGCATGCGGTGCTTGGAAGAATGATGCTTCCTTAACAGACTTATTCCAAGCCCTGAATCACTATGATTGGAAAAGCCAGATATTTGCCGGAAAGGTACCCCAACGGATGTCAGCAATGATAGTTCCTGAAGGGATACCCAACAACGACTTATCAGAATCAGGCAGCACTGAAGATGATGAGAACATCTGGGCCATAGGCTGAGGCAACCCCCGCTACAACCGGAACTGGGGAAAGAAACAGGGCTATGTCAAAGAGCAAGTGGTTGTCACGCAAACTCCTGAGACAAAGCCGGATACCAAGACTCCAAATACCGGTCCATCTTTATCCGAGTACCTGGTTACTACCTTGGTACAGAAGATTTCTGAAAATCTATGAAGGCCTAGGCCAGACAGATATGTTGTCAAATGCTTTAGATGTCAGGAAATGGGTCATTATGCCGCAGAATGCGAGGCAGAAAGACCGGTCTATAGGAATTGACGATACCAGAATACTCCGGGTAGTGGAGACTCAGTTAAGAAGGAAAACTGAGCGGGGTTGTCCATAGCAGCAACCGGATAACCCCCAGAGTGAGTGATTGCCATGACTGCCAGCCTATCACCACTAATAATAAGTGAAAATACTCTACTGATTTCGCCCAGCAGTGAAGTCAAGGAACCTGATCAGTTCCTTGCTCATGAGGCTGGGGAGACTGATAGTACACCAGGTGTCAAGAACTGTCAGAAAAACACAGTGGGGAAACCCGATATCAGTCAAGAGGGAGTGGCCAATGAGTTGGTCAGGGTGGGGTGTGCCCAACTTCCCCCAGGTCATTCTTGTCTCGAGTATTTGAAGGGATGTGGATTTGACCTTGGCGCTAAGACGGAACTTGATAAGTACGCAAGTTGGCCTACCTACTTGAAAGGTAGGCGGTGGTATGCAGTTGTATCCGTAAGTGGTAGATCTGCTGAGTTCTTGGTCGATACGGGTGCTAGCCACTCCTATATTGCAAAGAGGCTCTATGATCTTTTGCCTATGGGACATGAAACTTTCATAATGGAAGGAAATGCTCGTACGGCCGACGGTAGCACAATGCAAAAGTTTGGTAGATCATGTTTGAGGTTCAGTCTACAGAAGGATAAGGAATTTGTTCTTACTCCCACTGTAGCGAACATTGCAGATGATGGTATATTAGGTCTAGATTTTGCTGTATTATATGGAGCAAGGTTAGATTCCCAGAGGGGAATATTGGAAGAGACCCGTACCATTTCGAAGTACAATGTGGACTTAGACAAGTCAGTAGTGTAGCCAGTATAGCACAGACGGTTAACATCCCACCGGGTACCGCCTGTGATGTCTTATGTCGAGCAGACCGTGAACTTTCTGGGAAAGTTGGAGTTGTTGAGCCTGACATCGTCATGTTGTCAAGTATTGGACTTGAATCTGCTGATGTTCTAGTAGCAAATGCTTCTTGGACAGTAGTTCCTGTATCCAATCCTGGTAACAAAACTGTCTACATTCAGCAGGATACCACTCTTGGGTCGGTTATCCTATCAGAAGTAGTGGAAAGCTGTAAGCATGCTTTAGCAACCAAGCTCCCTTCGTTATCCGGAATTAGATAATCTAATAGCTAAAAGTCATGTCGAGACAGATGTGCAACGTGAAGCCATAATTGACTTGCTTAGACAAGTATAGAAAAGCTTTTGCAGCACCAGGTAAAAAATTGGGACGTACTGATACAGTACTCCATACAATTGACACTGGTGAGAATTAACCTTTTAAGATTCCGTACAGGAGACTTCCTCTAGCCAAGAAAAGGGTTGCTGAGGAAGAGATAGCTAAGATGCTTGAACAGGATTTTATTACACTATCCACCAGTCCTTGGTCTAGCCCTGTGTGCATGGTGACAAAGAAAGATGGTACCATCCGTTTTTGCATAGATTACAGAAAATTGAATGGTATGACAAAGAAGAATTCGTATCCACTGCCACGGATTGATGAGACCATAGACTCCCTTGGAGGCAAATGATGGTATTGCTCTTTGGACTTACAATCCGGGTATTGGCAAGTGGGCATGAATCCAGAAGATATGGAAAAGATGGCATTTTCCAGTCATATTGGACTATTCCAATATGTGATGCCATTTGGGTTATGTAATGCACCCACGACATTTGAAGCCATGATGGAAACTTTATTAAGTGACCTATTATGGAAGAAATGTCTGGTCTATTTGGATGATGCTATCATCTTTGGCAAGACTTTCGAAGGATGCTTAGAAAATTTGGGACTGGTGCTGGAAAGAATCATGTCTAATGGTCTTAAGCTGAAGCCTAAGAAATGCGATCTCTTCATCAGGTCCATTAATTCTAGGCTCGCGCTAGCCATTCGCCAGATTGCCAATGGCGAATTATAGTGCAATCTGGCGAAAATTTATTCAGTTAAATTCGCCAGAGTGGCTAACACTCCTCCAGCAGTCACTGAGTTGGCCTTGGGGTGGGGGGGGGGGGCATGGTATATCAAGTGTAATATACCGTTGGAAAGCTTAGGTTATGGCAAAAACAGCCAGTTACATTTAATCCTAATATGGTGGAATGTTATCTTCTTATTCACAGTGTTAAATGAAAAAAAAATCCTTGTAATTTCCATCATGAACTACCTAGTATAGGAGTCCAAACTATATAAACTTTAGATCCATTTAGTTTGAGTATAATAGCCTAAGGAGTAGTGGTAAGATTTTCCCTACTACATAATACATGTGTCCTCCTCGCCCTAAGATTAGAGAGAGACTGTAAGAGTGGTTATGATTTATAAAGGGGGTTGGGCACACAATGTTGATTTGCCATGGAGCCAAGTGAACATACCTTGGGGGGCGGGGTGGTAACCCCTCCGGAGAGAGTGGTCAGTGTCTCACAGACTCAAAAGACTCACATCTAGTCTCAGAGTTCAAATAGGAGAAGCACAAATCTATGTGTGCTTTTACTTCACAACAATCCATCAACACTTTGCTCATATTCAACCTAGTACCATGTGTATAAGGCGAGGCTTAGGTGCAATGATTAACCAGTAGTTTTCCTTGGATCCAGAAGGGGGGACAACACCTGGGGACAAGAGCTTTCATTTAATATCTCATATAGCCCTTACCACAGCAAAGGAGGTTCATAGATAGAACTAAACGACCGTGGTGTACGAGGTGGCCGATCCACCACGAGGGGGAGACCCCCCCCCCCAAGGGGTGGATCAGCCACCGAGGACACCAGGGGAGTTTAGTTCTATATTTATTTTATGTTTTTAGAGGTTTTAATAAGGAAAAATGATCAAAATCCGGTACCGTAGTTCCCCGTAAAAGCGCCGATCCGCCATTTTGAATGTTTACATGCACCCAGAACAAGGCTGCAGTGGTGGATCGGCATATGTTACGCCACTGGGGGTGTGCGGATCGGCTCCCTAATGCTATCTCTACGGGAAGAAGTTATTCACATAAAATAAAAATGCTTCTGGGGTGGTTTGATGAACTTTGAAAATTCATCCATTACAAAAGAGTTATGTCACTTATTTTTTTTCCAGGCCAAACTCTAGGTGTTTCTTATATGCTTTGTTGAAGCCCGTAATCATAACACATCTCATTAGACTCATATAAGTGTGCATCCCAATTTTGTGGATTTGGCCCAAAAAGTGAAATATCATAACTTTTAAATGAATTTTCAAAATGTAAAGATGTGTGTACCTACCCGGGGTAGGCCCTACCAACGACCCCCCCCCCCCCAATGCTGCAGGGGTTGTGCAGAAAGTGCATGCATACAAAATCAAAGACAGGCTATTCTGCTTCTTGCATCGTACTGTGGTCCTAAGGTGATTTAACAATAATACTGTTTGTTTTTTCTCCATACAAATCTGGCTAATTCATTTCCAATCTGGCTAATCAAAACTACTACAAATTCGCCAGATTGGCTAATGATAAAAATGTACTAGCGCTAGCCTAGTAATTACTTAGGAAGAATAATCTCCAATGAAGGGATTAAAGCCGATCCGGAGAAGTTGGATGCTGTGTCAAATTGGCAAGCACCTACGAATGCTAAAGAAGTTCGATCCTTCCTTGGTTTTTGTTCCTACCGTACTATAGAGACTTTATACCAGGATATTCAAGGGTCGCCTTTCCTAAAAGGATTTTGTCCCACTGGACGCCTGGAGTTAGGAAGGAGCGTTTTCCCTGGGGATCCGAGCAAGACGAAGCCTTTATGCAAGTAAAGGAATTGTTTGCTAGTACTCCTCTATTGAAATATCCGACAGAGAATGATCATTTCATTCTAGATACTGATGCTAGTAATGACAGCATAGGAGCTGCCTTATCTCAGGTCCAGGGTGGGGTGGAGGTTCCTATTGCTTTCGCTAGCAACACGTTGAGCAAAGCTCAAAGAAATTATTGTACCACCAAATGAGAGTTGTTGGCTGTGGTGGTCTATATGAAGAAATTCAAGTGGGGAAGTGACTTCACTCTACGGACTGATCACTCTTCCCTCAGATGGTTATTGAATTTTAAGGATGCGGAGGGGAAGATAGGTCGCTGGTTAGCACACCTATCTGAATTCGGTCTAAATCACAGCCAGATTGAACACCAGAGCCGGGGCAAAACATCCAAACGCAGATGCTTTGTCTAGAATCCCAGTGAGGAAATGCGCAAATGCTGAGTGCACTGATTGTGGAGCATACAATGCTGTATTAGGCGGGGTTCGGATTCCATTCGATACCCAACCGGAACATGAATTGGTCCATGGAGACTATTCTGCAGTTCCAAAGTGCTGATATGGTCATGTCACGTTTGATTAAGTTTCTTAATCAGGGTATCTGTCCTCCAAGACCTGAAGTGTCATTGGAGAACAGGGAAATGAGACGGTTCCTAGCTCAAAGGGCCGAGCTAGAAGTCCGAGATGGTATTCTGTTCAGATGGAAGAACTATTCTAACAGGAAAAATTCCTTGCAAGTTGTTTTACTTAGTGCTATGTAACGTGACATTATGTATTTTTGTCATGGACATAGGACGAGCGGGCACTTTAGAAGAGGTAATTAGAACGTTTAACTAGGCGTTACTACTGGCCTGGCATGAGTACAGATCTTACCCGCTTGGTGGAGACCTGTCCGGAATGCTGTAGAAATAAACCAGTACTCCGGTTGGGCAAATTACCCTTATCCCAGGAAATGTTTGGAGTTAGATTTGCTAGAGTGGCTGTTGCGTTATTAGTGGCATAAAAACCACTCCTACTGGAAACGTGTATGATGGTCGTGTCAGACTATTATACCAAGTACACCCGAGTGTATCTGTTACCGGATCACAAAGCTGCTACTTGTGCTGTGGCCTTTGTAAAAGGGTGGGTATTACACCTAGGTGTACCACTCATGTTGCATAGTGACCAAGGCAGAGAATTTGAGTCTAATTTGTGGCTGGAGATGTGCAATTGCCTTGCAATTTGTAAGACAAGAACAAATCCCTATCGGCCACAGAGTGATGGACAGGCAGAGAGATTCAATAGGACCTATTGAAATCTCTAGTAAATGAGCAAATGGATGATTGGAATGATCAGTGTGAATTTGCTGTGCATGCTTATAATAGCACTGTACATTCAAGTACAAAATGTATGGCGATGGTCTAGAACAAGTGATTTAACTAGACCGTGTAAAGCAACTCGAAGTGCCTCCCACCCAGAAGAGAAGACCTGGGAGGCCACCGAAGGTTGTAGTCCTGAAGTCAGTGGTGCCCCCTGTCGTTACATCTGGCAGGCAGGGGCGAATAAATAAAGTCTCGGCGGGCTCAGGTAAAAATAAGAGGAAAGGTTCTTCTAAGGCTAAGAAAACATTGGAAAAGACTCTTATGGATACCAGGTCAATAAAAGAGGCCTCTAAACCTCTTCAACGCAGTCCTAGGTTGCTGGGGACTGCCGTAACCTAACCCGTTAACACAACGAGTGTGGTGTCCTGTACTGTATGTTGTTATATGTTGTAACCTAGTTCAATGTATACCCGAGCTGATTGTGAGTTCTTGGAAAATGACCTGTGACAATGTACCCACGGTTATGGACGAATAATCTGGTGGATATGCCTATGCTATCCATAAACTCCATAATACCTTGCGAGTTGTCACGGTTGAGACACGATTACGTGCAGATGACCGCTCAGGTATTGTATTGTTTATATGTAAGATGCGTGACCTAATTAAGGGCACGCGGGACGGACTTGACCCATTTAGGTCAGTCAGGTGACGCACCGTTTTTGAACATGCGCAGCGATTCAAGTTCGAGGAACCCGCCATATTGTCTTATTCCTGCAAAGGAAGAACACGTGGCCCGAGGCGGTCCAACTCTTGTGAGAGTTCGAAGCCTTTTTCTGTATTAGTTCTAGTAGTGCCCTCGTTAAAAGGCACAGACCGTTTCACTGGGTGAGCAGTTTATACTGCTTATCCAGTGAAAAGGGATATTAAATCCCCGAAAGCCACTTCTGCCAATAACGGAAGAAGTTGTACGCCTTGGGGGCGGTGCCGGTGCCAGCACCCCGCCAGAATATGGTTGTGGTTCTCCAAGGAGCCCTATGTATTCGTATGATGATCAACAGTATGATGAAGACTGATCAGATGGATCAGCGCATGAACATTGATCAGTACTTCTCTGGAATGGAAGACAGTGATGTAGAATCCTTCTACGATGCGTCTGAAAATTCCAGACAAGGCAGCCCTGAACGCCCCCACGGTCAGTCCTCTATGGATCCAGGAATGCCCTATGTGGCCCCTGCACCCACAAACCAGTTGAGCAGAGAAGCATCCGGAAACCTGTCGGAAGACGGTGATCTGATGCCACCTCCACCTCCACAACTTAAGTGTTGGTACCTCCGGTGTGTTGGCCGGTCCTCCTTCTACAGAAGGAAGGCCAAACCACATAGAGATGCCACCACACGGAAGCCCTGAATGGGCAGATATAGCAGGTGCATACTACGGGCGAATGCTAGCTATTTCTGAAGAAATGCTATTACTCACCGCAGATGGAACGCCCAGAGAGATTCACCCATGAGTCGTTAATGCGATCTGGGAATGTGTGCACCCTCTATGGGCCAACACAATTCCTGAAGCCTGGTTGATGGATTACCATCAAATGGCTAAGGGATTGGTGGTCCATTTGTGGTTCCGCAAAGCTGTCTGGGATGCAGAGATGGCTTTCAGGAGGATTAATAGACCATTCTATGTGTCTGACGCAACTGGTTACACCGGCGTCAAGGCCAACGAGGTCACTTGGTACATTGACCGCGACCAGATTTTATTTTTAGAAACTGCGGATGTTTGTTTGTTTAGTTTTACGTCCGGGGGCCATCGAGGAACTGCGGATGAATATGAAGCAGCAGGCAATGCTGTCTTCGAATACAGTCCGGGGGTCCCTCATCACGTCTCAAGTAATTGAGGCTGAAGAGGCCAGTATTGGTGTCTCACCAGCAGTCCGACCCAGGATCATAGAAAAACTTGTGGTCAGATTGTTGGAAAGGCAGAATGCCCTGGAGCACCCGGAGATTCTATCCGGGGAAGCGTCAGTGCAAGTATCACTCGAAATGGCGAATAAATTGGACCGCTTGATGTCTCCCGACCAATCCTCACTCGTAGAGGACAAGGCTTGGGTACCCGAGCAGGCTCCAGCTGTCCCGCCCCGTACCGACAGTTTCCCCGCTTCTGCTCAGTCTACTCTCTAGGAGGCTGAAAAGAAGTCAGGAAAAACTATGAGTGGAAAAGGCAAATCCACTAAAGGAAAAGGTAAAGGGAAGAACACAAAGGTTGAACCGTTTGCCAGTACAAGTGTGGCTGAAGGCACCAGGAGCTGCCGGGTGTCTCCAAGATCAGCCAATAGGAAGGCAGCTAAGACTTCGGATGTTTCCGGCAATGAGATGGACGCATCCAAATCAGGCTCCTCCACTGGTCAGACTCGGAAGAGGAACAAGAAGAAGGTTTCCCAACGGAAACCCGAAGCTGTAGAGGTAGAAGCCCAGCCACCAAGTCCACCGGCTGTGCCTGATACCCCTGTTACTGTAAAAGTAGAAGCTAGTGTGCCAATTGTCAAACTACATGACATTATGGCCATTGTGAGAGGTGACACTCAGGATATGGCAGCCCAGGTGCTCGCAGGTCAACAACCTGTTGTGCAACTGACGGTTGGACCATCTGGAGAGGAACCCGAGGAGACATTTGACCCAGTTTTGGACGCAACTCCTACGGACGAGCAAGAGCCTGTTATTTTGCCTAATGCCAATAACAACTTTGCCGACTTCATTCCCCTGTACCGTGGACATATGAAGGGTAGCAAATCCGTCTGGAGATTGCCACCCCAGAAGACATATGAAGGGTTTGAAGACATGGAGGAATGGCTTCGCAAGAAGTTTTCCGACTGGAAGCCGGCCAACATGTACTGGTTGTATTGGGAATTTGTAAAGACTTCCTTTAACAACCTGTACAATTATGACCAGAAGGCGAAGTTCAAGTTCGGCTTAGAGAAGTACTATGGGGATGAGCACAAGGATTGCCCATTCCAACGTTGTACTCAAATGGAGAGTGGAACTCTTCCTGGATAAAGACACATTTTTGCGCCATATAGTAGAGTTCCAAATGCATCAGAGGCCGGAGTACGTCTGTGACCCAGAGGCTGGCAAGAAATGTGCTAAATGTACAGGATGTGTCACCCCCCGGCGAGGAGACATGATCCGGCATTGGGTATCAGCTCATGGAGAAGGTTTGTTTGTTTGTTTAGTTTTACGTCCGGTGTCCATTGAGGAACTCGGACATTCAAATTGAAGGGTTGGAGAATGCTATTGATAGTTTGATGAAGGTACATTTGAAACTCTACAGTAACCTTCAAAAACTGAACCCCTAAAAACTGTCTTCACTCAGTCCGAGTACGAAGCAGTACTAACCAGAAGCTGAAGGCTTGGTTTGACCAGTCTCCTGGAGCATGTAAACTTGAGTATGCCCAAGAGGAGTACAACTTGCTGAATGATTGGAGAAGCAATAAGGCCCGCAAACGAGGTGGAGCCTATGTTACTCCAACCGGAGAGCAAGTCTGTAGCCTCAGAGATTACCGTCAAGGTACCTCTGTTGCAGACAGGAAAAGACAGGCCTCTGCTTCTCCTAGCTGATCCAGGTCAGACATGGAAGCGCTAGAGTAGCAGTTGTATGGCTTGAACAGGAAGAAGCAACATCTTCCTGTCCCCACTGGAACTCCCACGAATTATGGTAGAGCAGCAACACCGCAAGGTGGTGCTCATAACCCGACCTTCTTTGGTGTCAGTGGACCGGGGAGCCATGCCTCTAGCCCACGACCAAATCCAAGGGATCCAAAGCAGTTTCATTCTATGGGCCCATCCAGACCAGAGACGCAAGTCTTTGATCAGTACGGGAGGGCCAAACAGGAACTGTCGGCTGGGAGAGGTCAAGGCCAATAACCGACTCTTAGTGCTGTGGTGCAGCAACAACCAGCTGCACCTATTACTGCTAAGCAGCTTAGAAGGGAGCTGGCTAGGTTGCCCCTAACCCAGGGAATACCAAACCAGGGACCTTCTACGCCCACTGCTAGTGTGACGACCACCATGCTTCCGGTGGTGTCTGTATCAGCCAGTGGATCTGGATACCCGAACCCGAGGCCACAGAATCAGGTACCTCCTCCTGATGCTGTGGTTCATTGGCCAAAGGTCATCCAGATGGCTGAAACCTTTAAGAAGGAGGAGAAATTGTCTTGTTCCATCCAGACCAAGCATATGGAGAACCTCCACTTGGATATGTATCGTCGGACGGTATCAAACACCTTACAGTGTATTGACGCCATCCAGAAATCTGAGATAAAACGTATCTCCGCTCAGATAAAGGCTGAGGTTGCCAAAGAAAAGCAGGAAGCTGCAGATCTGAGGCATGAGGCTTTGTCAGACAAGGAGACTGCATCTCAGATGCTCGAAGTTGAAAGAGCAACGTACATGAGGAACTAACAGAAGTTCTTCAAAGTGAAGTAATTCTGGATACCTGGGATGGCACCTCTGGCCATGCTTTGGATCTTTTCAAAGCTCGCCAGAAAGTCAATCTGGTTGTCGCAGCACCTCCCGCACCTCAAGGACCAGATCCGGATCAACCTGTTCAAAAGCCTGGCAAGGATCAACCTGAGGAGAACATGGAGCAGTAAATCTGCTACATGTTGGTTGGACATAAATAAGTGTCCCGTATATAGAGGTGACTCACCTAGTAATGTTAGATAGAAATCAATTTTTCTATCTAACCCGGTAATTGTTGATTAGAATATATATTATATCCTAATCCGGAAACTTTAAGCCAAGAAACATGATGGAGTATGATGCTGGATACGAATACCCATGGATGTGCTGAAAAACTATATTATATCTGCATAATACTGTTGCAGTTCATGTCAAACACATCACTAGCGGTGCTTTTTATGCTATTGTGATTTTCTTTAAATTGAACTATCCACTGGACTACTTACTACAAAAATTAGCTAGCACTACAGGCATCCGGGTTTAGCTATGCCCACTCGTCCAAAACCACTTATGTGAGTAATAGATGTTTAACGCCATTTCGACAGCTGAGGTCATATTCATGGCAAGAACTACATTACACAATTTCACAGAGGAATGTGTCAGTGCCTGCGCATATGTGCACCATACACATCCGAGGGATTAGGAAAGAGGAGAAAAAGACCCTTTTAAGTGGGCTAGGGAAACCCGCAAAACCACTTGGGATCCAGCTCCAAAAACACCAGTTAGCTAGCACTACAGGCATCCGGGTTTAGCTACACCCATTTACAACGCATTTACAATCATGGAAATAGCACTTCAGGCATCAGGGTTCAGCTTGCCCGAATCTACTATCAAGTTACCTCACGTAGGAATATGAACTTTAGCACTACAGTGCATCAGGGTTTATACACCCAAAACTCCAGCAGCATCCGACTCCCTCTAAATTCTCCATCTACAAACAAGAAACATAATCATCTGTTATTACATTGTATAGTCATATTTATATCATAAATTATGTGAAACTGGTGTTCATATAAATTCATATCTTTTTACAAAGGTATATAAATGTTACTCACCTAATAGACCTACAATTGTTCATATAGGTCTCTCCTGGTCTCATTATATTAGAGACTATTTTCTTCTGTAACGTATTACTTGTATAAAATACACGGTAATTATATATCTGAACTGCGTCTCATAAACTATATATAACTAGAGAAAGTCAAATGGACATCTCTACATATTTAATCACTCGGGTTGTATCATTACCCAATTGTGTTCATATAAAAAGCACACCAGTGTGGGTGCTATATATATTTTTTTTACCAAGTCATTTGTCATTAATTACTCGTTCCTGATACTCATTGTTCAAGTTCACATTATAGTGAATAAGGTTGTTGAACAAAAATTGTCAAAAAAATTTTCTGGGTGTAGTCAATATAATTTTGTCATAATTAGTACCACAAGTCCTTTTTAGGACTCTATAATAGTCAAAACGTCAATGTGGCCTGTGATATACTTACTTAAAACATTGGTTGTCATGGTAACCATAAAATGTAATATAAACCATCTGGTTGCTATGATCAGTAATATATATTGACATGTTACACTGTATAAGGTTACATACGGAACTGTTATGAACGATGCTCGATGCTATCATTGTAATATAGGATAGCAATGTGCATTGCAGTTAACTCGAAAAGCCTATTTATTTTTTGCTTGAGAGAAAGAAGAATTATAGGAGCCATCTTGAATTTTATGGGGGGTGCAAAAATATCATGAAAATTGAAACTGTACATATATATTATTGTATTATCTCCCTTAGATAAGCTGGTATGAGTGAGAAAGTTAAGGCATGCCTACCATCATTGCAAGGTGATGCTTCTTTGCTACAATGTTTAAGTATATGCATTCCATTTGGAAACCTTTGGGAACCTTTTTCCTGCCCTTTTGTGGTGCTGTTAACCACCATGGACATTTACTGGCTCTCCAAGCAGATGTGTTGTGGTATTAGAACTGCATTATAACCAGGTTACACTAATTGATATCTGCTTGGAGCTAGTTCCTGCTTGCATGCTGATGTCATCCGCACCACCATCCCTCCTCTTCCTCCTGTTCGCACCACCTGCCTCTACTTCTCTTAAAATGTGACTGACTACTTTGGTTGTTCTAATCAATATCTCCAAAACCATAAACAGAAAAACTTAAATCTTTCAATACCTTAAAGAAACCATTCTAACCTCAAACACTATGTACATTTTTTGCAATTTTTTTACCTATGTTAATGCTTTATTTCAGACATTTATTTCCTGTCCCCTATCTGCCTCCAACCAGAGGCACTGAAAATCAGGGGTTTTTTTACCTGCCTCTTATAACTCGCTTTTCGAGTTAATAATTAATCAGAAATAGGAGTCTCTTACTATAGCCTATTTCACATCGAGTGGGTGTAATTAATACCCCTTATATAGTATTGTGAGACAATTACTTATTAGGTTATTAAAACACTGCGGTTTAATTACGACCAAGTTATTGTCTAAGGGGGACAGTGTAGGGGTATGGTAACTTGTATTGTAATATTACACTCGTAACATTCATGTACCCGTGGGACTCAGACCCAGGTCTCCGGGTGTGATGGGGGAGTCCGGATGGCAGGTGGCAGCACCTGCCTCCTGGTTCATATCCGTTACACCAGGGGGCCTTCCACTCGTCCATCACACGTCATGTGACGGGTCTGAGTTTCGCTGGCTTTTCCCCTATATAAGGGCAGTTCCTACCATAGTTCTTCAGTAGTGGTCCTACCCCTGCTCAGCACCCTGCTACTGTTACCTACGGGTAACCGAATGCCATCCGGCATGTAGTCTCTATAGGCTGTGATCGTATGTAACTAAGGATAAGAATAAAACACTCGGTTGCCTACCCAGAAACTTCTTCTCTTTTCATTATGATTTGACATCTAACTAAAAAGACGAACCACTACACTCTTTTAATGATCTTTCCCACCCTTACTGGACCACTTTACCAGTACATATTTTTCAGATAATTTCTGATCACATTAGATATATTAGGGATATTTATATGCCGTTTGAATTCCCATAAAACCTTATAATTAAAGGGAAATTAATATTCTTGAAAAATCACTTCTTTTTTTCATTTCAACCGTGTCCCCTTATTTTTTTTTAAGATGTTTGTACAGATGACCTCTTTCTATCCAGAGTCTAGTGGAAAATTCAGCAGAGGGTCAGTATATAATATAATCCAGAGTTATTATTAGCAGCAGAATCCCGGCATCTTGTAGCATTTGTCTTTAAAGGATGAAGTACAATGTTCATACCAGGTACAGCGCCATAGAAGTTTGGCCTGTTTGGGGGAATTTTGGGTCGGCGGTATCCCTCCTCCTCCTCTTCAGCCAGTTCCCGCTTCACTCCATCATCAATTTGTCCAGGTGTGGAAGGAGACTGAAATGATAATGTGGTAGATTCTCACCAATTATTGATATCATAGTGTAGTGTGTAAACATTTATTTACAGAAGATTTAATCAATGGACGTTTGACATAGATCACAAAAGACTCAGGATTTATGTAGATCATGATAAGTCATTTTGAGTATTTGCATGTTTTATAAGGTGACATGAGTTGAGTTTAAATGATTTACATGATCAATTGCATATGTTGACTTGCTGATAGCATGATATGTAAGACTATCACAAGTGTGCTCTTGTGACACACATGAACATATGGAGGTATAATTGGAAATGGTGGCATCTTTCGCTGGATGCAAAGAAAAACCCATGCAGTAAAATGCTGTTCACCAAGTCATTTAAAGCAGTGTTGCCGAAAGGGGCCTCTTACACAGGGCATTTCCTTCTCATGCAGGCCACATGACCATTCATATCTTAAGGTGCCCATATAAAGTTCATTGTAGCTTAAAAAATTTCATCTTTTTTGAATATGAAAAAAAAAAATCACAAAAATTGGTTCTAAAAGGACGATCTGAACAATTCTTTCATCATTAGAAAGCTGAGGTCATGACAGGCCATGACGGTTTGCATCCAAAGGCCCTACATCAGCCATTAGGATTATACACCAGCAAAAGCTGGCGTGCCCATGTCATTTCGACATCACTGCCTTTTGCTCAATATCTGAGGCCTACTGCGCCATAAAGAACTTCCCAAACGAAGGGATGTGTCTCATAGGCTATAAAACAGTACCTATCTGCCCAAAATCAACCTCTAGGTGCGCCTTATAGCCTCAACTAAGGGTGCGCCTTATACATGGGATGCACCTTATACATGAGGTACTATGGTAGTTGATAGATGTGTCCACTGGGCAGGTCTTTGTCCACTTGACACAATTTGTACAAATTGTTATGACAAAAGACCTTTTTGTGTCCCATGCACTGAACAGAGGCTACCAATAAGTCCTGTAAATTTGTACATAGGATTCTCTCAAAACATACATCTCCTCTCAATCTGGAAGAGCGTCGTCTCTCCCCTGGTGTGAAGACAGAACCTTGTGAATCATCTATCTTGAAGGCCTTGGCGGGAGTGCTTGCTGTTCCTGTGGACTCCCTCTTTCTTTTTTGGGGGCGGGGAGCAGCATGGCGGAGAACCTTCGGGAGGGGATTAAACTGAAAACGGATCAAACATTTTATTTCAATTGCCATACTAATGAATATGGATTATGAAAAAATGAGATTTTCTTCCAGTTTGAAAACATGAAATTATGGATTAAAGGTGGGCCTCATCATGAAGGAATAATGCTGGGTACTGCCCAATACACATCACTGAGGGGCCTGGGTGAATATTGTAACCTACCGGTACCAAAATGTCCATAACTAGCAATCTGAATTTCCGATTCTTAAATCCAATCTATCAATCTAGGTTTGAAATGGCATTATGAGGGAAATTTGTTGTTTGATATTTGTCCTGCTTAAAATAATTAAAAATATATCAAAACAAAGGAGGTGATAAACTTAATAAATACCTCAACATCTATTTGAGTACATGGGGAGAGGGCTGGTAGGAGGAAACCCTCATACCGTGGTCAGCGATTTTGGTAGGCTGACCTTCGTCACCAGTCGGAGAGAAGGTCAGCCTATCAAAGGCTGACCCTGATCACTGGGCCAGTTAGTATATAAGTGTGTCTCACCAAAATCTAGCTTTATGCAACGTCACCTTTCTATGTGAGATGAAAGGCAATGTTTTTTTTGTTTTTTTTCATATTTAATCATTATATATGATTCAGGTGTATCCCTTAGGTGCTAGGGCCGACCCTAACCTTTTTTCTCTATATTTTTGAAGAAAATATAGGATTTTGGTCAAGTTTTTAGTCAATTACAATATACCGTAATCTCCCGCGTAGAGCTGCGCGTATAAGACGCACCCCAAACTCAGCACATGCATTTCCGCGTATAAGACGCACATTTTAATGCTGAAATTTTTTAGATTAGTACATTTCTATAGAAAAATTACCCCTCGTATAAGACGCACCCCCAACTTGAGAGAAAGCTATAAGACTCCCCAGCATTTTGTTTGGCATAGAGGACGCGTCTTATACGCGGGAGTTTACGGTAGTCAGTTATTGCAGGCCTCCAGTGGGGTTATTCCGAAATATAGGACTTTATATGGCTGTTCTTTAACAAAATATAGGGCAATTATAAGGCAAATATAGGACGTTAATCAGAAATTTAGGGCTTAGGGAATTGAGATATTTCAACTACTGTCAACTCCCACATATAAGCTCACTTCCACTGGGGCTATAGGCCACACCTGGGCTTCATAGAAAATTTAATTCTGTTGTAGAATGCTACGACCAAAAAAAAAATGTTTAGGTAACGCTACCTTCCCTAATTTTTTGGCCCTACCCTAACTATTTTTGGGCATTTTGGGGGAAAATCTGATATTTTGGCACTTATTGATACATAGAAGTTTTTTCTCATAATCTCGCGCATCAAATTTGCATCACGTAGGTCTGAAAATTTACAACCAGCCTAAAAAAAATTCTCAAAAAAAAAAACCCCTACCTACCTACCCTAATTTCTTTCGACCCACGTACCTGAACACAACAAATTTTGTACCTCCCACACCCATGATTTGGGCTGATCCTATGAGCCACAGAGGCCACATGGTTCGCGTATTTAGGCCACAGTTTATATGCAGGACTTAACAGCAGTGGTGTCTTCATGGACTGGTTTTGGGTTTATATGAACTGTCTTAATCTAACCCTTTATTTAACCCAAATGGCCAAATGGGAACAAGAAGGCGTGCCCGGAGTGCACTTGTTCCAACCCACGGTGGAAGGCAGGTGATCAAATGGTGGGACATAAGGCTCCGGAAGGCTCACAAGGGACCGGGGACATAGCCGGGGACACAGATAGGCAAGGTGACTATTTGGGGAGCAATGGTGATTTATTACGTCAAATCAAATTGGAGAGAGCAAGGAAACATAGGATTGAGGTCGTCGAGGGAGGTTAATGATGGTGTTCGGGCCTGGCATGGGGCTATGAGTGTTTGATACCCCGCATAAGCTTCTTACTGCTGTTCCTGCGGGCCTGGATTCGACTGAGTTGAATATAGTAAACAACCAAGACCGGGAATCGAACACAGCCGGGGGTGTGTTCGATACCCAATGCAAATCCGTTACTGCTGCTCCTGTGGGCCCGGACCTGCCTGGCCCGAACACGGTAATCCACCAAGATGGGGTCCCGAACGCACCTCACAACCAAAATGATCCAGGATCGGCTGCTGAGGCTTCGATAGATGGTAATCCTTTAAAATATGATGAATTCAGGCCCTCCGCAGGCCATTCTGGCCTCAATCCTTCCAAAAATGATCCCTCAAGACCAAACCTTGCTGTAGGTTATCCTCCTGGAGTGAGAAAAGACCAAATAAACAAGTCGCTCTCCCACGCGGACCAGTCAGGTACCCGGTACAATCATCTGCAACACCAGGGAAATCAACTGGTCCCCCCACAGCACCTGAGGGAGGTAGCAGGGCCTACTAATCTATCTGTTAGTGTCAGTGCACCTTCAGGTTCTTTGCAGCAACCCCCTTTGGACATTTTTTACTCTGCTTACTTGAAATGGGTTCAACAACAACAATCCTACAAGACCCAGGGTGGACTTTCACCTAACCTGCCTCCTGTAGCAACCCAGTTACCTCCTCAACAGCAACAGCCAGTTCAGCCTCTTTCAGGGGGTCACATTCCTTTCAGCAGGTTATCACAGCTCAGCAGCAGCAACTTCGGGATATGCAGCAACAGCTGCAGCAGCTACAGCTTCAGTTACAGACCCGTCCGACAGGTAATATCGGTGTTACCAGTCAGCACCCCCGGGGCAACCCTGCCCCTCTATTTTCTGCAGAAATAAGATCTCCATACCTACAAACCCTCCAATCAGGCTTGTCATCAGCAGGCCTGACAGCGTCATCACTGGGCCTTATCGACGGAAACTTGAACAGTTAATTCTCGAACCTGGGGGGGCGGGTTTCAGGTATTGATGACCCATTTCTCAAAAATATGAATTTGTTATCAGAAGCTAGCAAATGTAAACGCTCTACAAACTGGCTGCGTCCAGATTTTCATATTGAATCAGATAAAAAGTATGAAGACATGTCGGTCACGGAATTGTTATACGGCATGCAGGGGGTCTACGAAGTCCTTGTACAAAAGAATTTGCCTGAGCTTCCAGCATCAGCTTATCTCAACAATGAGATTTGTGAAAATGAAGGCGCAGGGGAGCTCTTTTTCAGCCAAACAGTTGGCTAAATGACTGATAGTCACAGATCATTGTCAAATGGGTTGTCTTTGCCTCCCACTCAAAAAATAGTTCAAAATAAGAGATCTAGTTGTGTTATCTAAGCATTCTGGTTCCTAACGCTCGGGGCTTGAAGGGGAACCATGGTTTTGCCTAGTTCCTATTCATAATAAGTGAGCTACAGGGGTGCAAAGGGCTAAAAAGGGTCATTTTTTTGGGTAAAAATGAGGGACTAATTTTTTCCCCTTGCTACCAAAGAAAAAATAAAGGGCCAAAACCTTATTTATTTCATGTGGGATATCCCCCCTGGGGTAGAGAATATTTCTGTAACAGTTGGGGGTCCATGCATTATTTTTTGTGATCACTGGGTGCATAAATCCTTTGGTGTAATCATCATGAGGACACGTCTACGACTTTTTTAGGGTTGTTTTGCACCATGAAAGTCACTATGGATGGACTAATAAAATTTACCAGGTAGACACCTTACATGTACCTATGTAGCCCACAAAAAAGTTTGAACTTGCCTGTTAAACTGTATGTCCCAGAGGCTATTATACGATTTTGGGGTAGTTTACGCAAGGACACGTCTACGACCATACATGTACTCATAGCTGCTAGGTATCTTATATTTAACTATCCTTATTATGTGGGCCTTATACCTTCATATGACAGCAAAAAGCCTTGTAAGTTTGGTTAACAGATTCCAGATAGAACCAGAGATATCATAAGAAAAGTATTGATGAGGACACGTCTACGACCGAGGACACGTCTACGACCATAGACGTGTCTACAGTTATATTGCAAGATGCTTGATACTTGTCTGTCCTTAATATGTGTGAATTATATCTTCATATGAAAGGAACATTGAATGTTAATGAGATCATTGTCTTAATGCAACTCTGAGCTATGACACTGAATACAAATGCAAGGACACGTCTACGACCAGGGACACGTCTACGACCATACATGAAGTCATACAGCAAGCTGCTTTGTATTTAAGTAAAACCATTATATGTTAGTTGTTCCTTGATATGAAAGGAACATTGCATGTTAGTGAGGATATTCTGCCTGACTGCAACTCTGAGCTATGACATTGAATATATAGTGCATGGACACATCTACGACCATGTAATAAGGCATTGAACTGTGGGCATCCTATGAAATATATTTAACCTTCCCTCGTATATGGGCATTGTAGCCCAACATATATACATTATATACACAAAAGGATTTTACCATACTGCAAATTTTTTTTTGGCCAGCCATTTGACGATGATCCATGACTATTGGTCAAATACGATTACAAGGTAGTTATCAGGGTTCTCGAACAAAAAATCCCATTCTCTGTCCCGGGAACAAAACATCCGTCCAAGCTTGTCTCAGTGCAGAACATATGTCCTGTGTTTATGACCCAAAACCACTTCCTACAGCAAATCAGGGTAGTTGTAGACGCAACCGCGGTAGGGACGTCCGGTATGAGGATAAGAAATGGGAATACACTGATGTATGTATTAATTGGAATTCCACTGCCTGTTTCAATGACGAATGCTCCCGCAAACACATTTGCAAACATTGCAGAGGCTCCCACAAGGGGAAACATTGTACTTTAGACCGCAACTATCAGTCAGCTATTCAGGGTGGTAACCAAAGTCATGCATGACAAAGCAATACTGTTCGGGAGATCAGCTGTAATAGCACTTATGATATGAAACTTAGTGGTTTGTTTCCTTCCACCTTCGATGACATTTGTTGTGTTGATTTACATGAACTGCTTTATATGTACACAGACTATGTTCCTTTATGGGACGTTAATTTATCTATGTGGTGTCAGATCTCAAATGAACTTGGCTGGCTGGAGGATCATGTTGTCGGGGGGCCACAGTCAAGTTTACGGCAAGGGCAGCTGGGATCCTAACGCTCATTTCCTCCTAGATGGTATCTGTCATGGGTTTAAGCTAACAGACCCAGGTGTGCATATAGAAGGTTACTGGTGCAAAAACTATGACTCAGCCACTGTTACAGCTTACCAGGAAATTAGTGAGATCATCTTGGAGCAGTTAGCCTCGGGTAAGCTAACGGAAGTGAGTGTTCAGCCTCAGTGCATTCACGCTATGGGTGCAGTTAAAAAACCCTCAGGAGGCATCAGACCAATAACCTACGCGAGCCGCCCCGACTCGTGCTCAATTAACTGCTACATGAGTCAAACTTTCATTTTTTTTTTTTTTTTTTGAAGCAACGTAGTGAAGAGGTGAGGAGGGACTATCATTTGTCTCCTGATTTTGAGTCAAACTTTCAAGTCATTTAGTTACAAATCGGTAGATACCGTATCGGACCATCTAAAGCCAGGCTCGTATATGGCAGTGACTGACGTTACGGCAGCTTACCGCTCAATCATGGTCCAGGAGTGTGACAGAGCTAGACAGGGTCTTTCTTGGGAGTCTAGGTTTATTCAGGACAACTTCTTGTCATTCGGTACTTGCATTCCACCCTACGTGTTCAACAGCATTACAGACTCGGTAGCGCGGTACCTTATGGCACACAGTATTTTCTATGTCAACTACCTAGACGACATGTTGGTTATGGCGGATAGCTTTGAAGCCTGTCGTGAAGCACAGCTCGTTCTGGCACATTACGCAACTTTAGTTCGGAGGGGGTCGCACTTTCTCCCATCGTGTAATCGCAATGTTGAGTTGTTTCACTCCAAGGGAAAGCTACATCACATTGTCAAAGTCCTTTCACCTAGATCTAGCCTGGTGGGGGGACTTCACAGGCCCTGAAATGAGACGGCTATACAAGTCCACAAGACTCTATCCTCCACCCGATGTGAATTCGGGAATTGGACTACATCGCAGCGGAGCTTCGCAGCCAGGCGTGGGCACCGAGTACCTGGAAGACTAAAGCGTCTCAGTGGCACAAATATATCAAGTTCTGTGCATCGATTCGTTTCCCAGCAGTACCCACAGACACGACTCTCATGTGTCGCTACGCAGTCAGTTTGGTTCCAGATCTGAAATATAGATCAATTCAAAACTATATCAGTGCAGTGATATCTCTGAACAGTTATTCCGGTTACGACATTAAATATGTTAGATCAGAGTTCGAGTTGATCACCACCCTGGCGGGTATACGCCGTAAACTCGGGGACCGAGAACCGACTCGTCCTTCCTTTACCCTTCGGGACTTGTTATTGCTATCAGACTGCTAACTGGGATCGGGTGGAGGATAGAGTCTTGTGGACTTGTATAGCCGTCTCATTTCGGGGCCTGCTACGGAAATCAAACATCGTCCCTGATTCGGCTTTGAACCCAGGGGGTCACTATCTTCGGCGCGGAGCAATAGGTCTCACACAATGGGGCATAGAAATGAGTATCTCCTCATCTAAAACAGTGCAATATGGTCAGACAGTTCACAAGATCCCAATAACTTTTAGTCGGGGTTCACCCCTTTGTGCGGCTTCCTTGGTACGGGATCACCTGGAGGAATTCCCGTCCTCTGATCCCATGTCCCCAGCTTTTGTAGTACCGAAAGGAAATCGCCTCGTCCCAGTGACCTACCCTATGCTTTTGGGGTACCTCAAAAAGCTTATGACCTCGGCAGGCATGAACCCGCAAAAGACGGGCATGCACTCCCTAAGACGGGCAGGAGCACTCTATATGTCTAGTCTTGGTCTCACCCTAGAGGACATCCGTCAAGCAGGGAACTGGAACAGCATGGCTGCCCTAATTTATCTGACAAAACCTTACTATCTCGGTGTGGAGTTGCCGGCGTATTCGCGCAGGCCCAAGTGGCTATCTTGTCCCTGTCTTCTCCCTCACTAGGATAAATGGTATCGAACAGTAGTCATACTCACTGTTCGGGGGTATTGGTCCTGTAGGGCCACCCACCTGTGTCCCAACCAGGGTGACCCAGTTCTACCTGTCACCTCACTCTCCATTCACCTGCACAGGCAGGCCCACACAGTCATTCAGTCAGCTCACCAGTGCATAGACAGTTCAGTTCAGTTCTGTATTTTTTCTTTTTCTTTTTTGTTTTTGTTTAAGTTGATTTAATAAATAGGCCGGCGTATTTGCGCAGGCCCAAGTGGCTGTCTTCTCCCTCACTAGGATCAATCATTCAATCCGCCCAAAAACGGCCCTCCCCCTAGCTGTTCAATCCGCCCAGAAGCGGCCCTGTTTGCTCCCTGGCTGTTAGTCTAATCCCGCCCCATGCTACTCAGGCAGCTCAGGTTTGCTACTGGTAGTGTAGGTCTAGTTAACAGCAGCACCATGATGGTAGGTATGACATCACTTCCGGTGGGAAACTCTGGAGGAAGTGGAATTTTGCTGGTTCTTGCTAACTGTAATTAGAGGAAGACCAGCCAGTACCCGCTAAATAGGTCATGAACTAGGTCATGAACTACAGCTGCAGCCAATGAGAATATTCTGAGATATTTATAGCCAGCCAGTTCCTATCTCCATGACCGATACCCCCTTGTGGTAAATCGTCATATTACAAGACTACCTAGCTGTGTGTTCAATCCGCCCAAAAACAGCCATACAGTATACTTGAATTTGGCGCCGTTATCTCCCCATAAAACCTTGTCTGAGGAACCACAGGACTGTGCCAGGGTGTAGGATATCAACACAAGGCGTGGGGGAGAGTTTAATGAGGTTTCCAGCTGTCAAGATTTATCACCTATAGAGAGTGTAGAGGAGGAAATATCCCGTTTTTGTTTAGCCTTTGACAGTGGGTATCAGAGTTTGTACTACAGAGGGAAATACATAGATAAAAGAACATTTTAATACAGAGATTTCAGTCAAAGGGATGGACAATATGCAAGGAAACGATTATACAAAAGGAAGATATATTTGGTTGTTCATTACTGGGAATTGAGCAGCAATTAGATGGGAGAGTGGTGACCCAAAGTCGCCATACCATTGGACTTTGCTGGCTGAAATACCAGGCAATTGTTATTTTTACCTTGGAACCTCAGAGAAGGAAGGAGAAATGTACAGATTATAAATGCTTCTTAATTTTGAAATGTTTAAAGTAGGCATATATTATAAATAGATCTTTATAACTCCCTGGCCCTGAAACTACCGCATGGCACCATAAATGCGAATGCCTGGGGGATCTAGGTCACATTGTAAACAAACGTAGGGAGCTGTTTCGTGGCTAGGGTATTTGAATGTTAAAGGGTTAAACTAACATCAAAATTGGTAGATTTAGGATTGCTTTAAGGGAGGGGAGCAATATTTCAGGAATTTCTCTATCTGTCTGTTGTACCTCTGTTTTAACTCCCATACATGTGTAGGGGCCGGCATCGTTGTATATATATTAGTGCCGTTCATCCGAGAGACGTGTTCGTGTGGTGCTCGTTCCTTCTATGCCAGCTAGGTGTCGCTTTGCGATACCCCGCTGGTACAAGAGGGGGCAGCACCATGCCTCGCGTCCAGCTTCTACTAAGAAGCCGGACGAGCGGCAGAAGGGGACTGGACATGGTCCAGTCAAGACGCGTATCTGTTAATTACTGAAGATTAAATAAAGTCCTACCCGAGAGGTAGGGGTATCCGGGGCTTTGCCCAACCCGAACTACTCGAGTTGTGTTGGTATCTTTAGTGATAAGCGAGCCAACGAGCCACCCAACATATAAGTCGATACGAACCATTACACATGCATATACAACGAGGATGCGCTTACTTAAGGATTTGAAAATGTTGATATGTCTGAATGGCAAGGATTGTTTTGATTCGTTGAGACACTAATCTTTAAGAAATTTTTAGATAGGTACAGCAATGCTGTAGTGAATTCTTTATTAATATTTGAAGATTAGAATTTAATATTCGATAGGTTACATTTTTTAATATTAATATACTGTATTTATTATAGATATAAATATTAGTCCATATATGTCAGTAATTACTCACTATATGGGGTGATTCAGTGAAGGATGTTCACCAGCCTGAGGACCATTGAAATCACAAATTCAATATTACTCAATAACGCTTTATTTTTTTGAAAGCCCTATATCTTGGCTTCCTAACATGTCAGATTTTATTGCCCATGGCATAAAACAATAGTTTTTACCCTCACGTACGTAACATTTTCCAACAGATAGTCACTGCATCATATTTCTTGTCCATAATGTTATGATACATGTCTTTAAGTCTAGTAAAAATCAAATCCCTGTATCAATACCTTTTTCTATTACGCCTCATCACCAAATATGAAGATAAGCAAAAGTTGTGAACATGTAGCTTAGCATTCCTAACTTTAGTCTCATACATTCAAAAATGAGTAGATCTTCATCAAAATCAATCTCTATAATCTAGAATAACCCTACTTAACAATAAATGTTCCCCTTTTGCAACAATATAGAATGCAGACATTCTGGTGCAGATCTGCATGGGTGTTTCTGAATACCAAAAAAGCGTTACGTATGTGAGGAATTCAAATGATTTTTCACCTGAGCAATACTTTTAACCATTAAAGATCATCTGCATCACTATTTCCTGTAGAAAATATGTTAGATTATCATTTTAAAGGCATATCTACACATTTTAGGCCACTTATTGGTCATTTCCATTGCTTTGAAAAAAAAATCTCACATTTTCACAGCACTTCTCACTCCGAGGGAATGTCATATCCTAATAAATACAGACCAGGGTACCACAAGTACTCTTCCTTTACAAAGCCCATAAGTCTATTAATCATTGCAAAACAGATAAATAACATATACCATTGCTCTGGACCATCAAGTTCATTCTACTATGACTTGTCACAAATACTCGAAAATGTTACGTACGTGAGGAATTCAATAGATTATTTTTAAGTCCACCTGAACAATATTTTAAAACATCTCAGATCTACTGCATCATAATTACTCATACAGAACATGTTAACTATCTACTTCAAAGGTATATCTACACACTTTAGGCCCATTATTGGTCATTTCCACTGCTTTGAAAAAAAATCCCACATTTTCATGACACTTCTCTCTCTGAGCCCATTACAAATCCTACCTAAATACAGACCAAGGTACCCAAATACTCTTTTTAACAAGGCAGCTAAGTCTTTTGATAAATGCAAAACAGATACTCAATATATACTATCATTTAGAACCATCAAGTTCATTTTACTATGAATTTTTGTGAAAAATTGAAAACGTTACGTATGTGAGGATTTCGACAGAATTTTTCCAGGCCGTCCCCACTGTGGCCTTACTATGCAGACTTTGGCCCTGATTTTTGTTTCAAGCATTCAGTTTCTATACATCCTAAACTATAATAGGCAATAGATAAAGAATTTCTCATTTAATTAGCCTATAGACATGTAAAAGTGAACCTCACGTACGTAACACTGTCTGGAGTTGAATTTGGTTTATGAGATCTAGCTCGTATCTGCGGCAAGCCAGTACATTTATCTATTTTCCATCAAAACCCCCCTAGGAACCCTGCTTATCACAGTTAATAAGAACAGTGAGGGTACTTTGTTATTATGGTAGTTTTAGACTTAAAAAAAATGTTTCGTACGTGAGGATGCTCACAGTTTAATATTATAAGGCATGTGTGAAACAAAGTTGAGGTAGTGACAAAGCCAAGTGATTTTTGATAGATAGCTATGACCCAACACCAAATGAAAAATAGGTTTATGACAGTCTAGTACTGTCTAGCTCAATAATATATAGATGGGAATGTTGTTTAATTGGACAAAAAAGGGCATTTTTGGTGTATCGCCCGACTTCAAGCTTCCCTTACTTGTCAAATTATAGGCCGATATACATAGATTTACCCTCTGCTTGAAGCTCAAGATGTATTATATCAAATGTGACTAGAATAAGGAAGATTGGTGGTCTACATTTCTCACTGTAGCTCCTCAAGTCCAAAAAGTCCACAAAATAGGACCAAACATCGCTCAGTGAATCTGCCCATATATCAGCAATTAATCAATACATGTCAGTATTTACTCAGAATTCATCAGCAATTAGTCAATATATGTCAGTATTTTAATGAATAAATGATAGTAATAACTCACTAGCAATTGGTCAATATATGTTAGTAATTGCTCAGTATTTGTCAGCAATTAGTCAATATATGTTAGTACTTAGTAACTATATAACAGCAATTAGTCAATATACGTCAGTAATTACTCACTTTGTCAGCAATTAGTCAATATATGTCAGTAATTACTCACTATTAATAAGAAATTAGTCAATATGTCAATAATTACTCAATCTTTGTCAGCAATTAGTCAATATATGTCAGTAATTACTCACTATTTGTCAGCAGTCAGTCAATATATGCCAGTACTTAGTCATTATAAAACAACACTTAGCCCATATATGTCAGTAATAACTCACAATTTGTCAGACATTAGTCAATAGTGAGCAATTACTAACATATATTGATTAAATGCTGATAAAATGTAAGTAACTATTATCATGTATTGACTAATTGCTGACAAATAGTGAATAATTACTAACATATATTAACTAATTGCTGACAAATAGTCCATAGATACTGTCATATCTTGACAAATACCAGTCAAGGCAGGATGCACAATTGAATCAATGGCTATTTCTCTGTTATATATTAACTATTTGCTGACAGATTGTGAGTTAATACTGACATGCATTGATAATTGCTGATATAGTGACTAAGCACTGACGTATATTGAGTAATTGCTGACAAAGTGTGAGTAAATACTGATATATATTGACTAATTGCTAACAAATGGTGATTAATTACTAACATATATTGATTAACCACTGACAAATAGTGAGTAATTACTATCATACCATAGCACTAATACTAACCTGTTATAGCCTTAAACTCAATACATGTACTGTAAAAACACAGATTAAAACACAAATTAAAACACAGAATGGCGTCAACATTTTCAATCAAACACCAGAGAATGGAGAAATGGAAAGACATCCATTCAGCAATGACACACATCTATATATATGGAAAAGTACCAAGATACTGGATACTTATGCTAATTATGCAAATAATATGCGCGGATATGGAATGTTTGGTATCAATCTGGGTGTTTCGTCCCCCTAAAGGACATGCCCCCCTCAAAAATTGGTTTCGAAAAGGAATAAGCGAAATAATTTTTTTTGACTTGGTGCCTTTTCGGCCCAGCCAGTTCACCTGTGCCCTTACCATGGTGTGGACGCGCATTACCTTCTGCCAAAAGATACCTGTTTTGCGCTCAACTGGCGAAAAAAAAGCTAGGGTAGAGGCACCCTGAGTCGGACAGACACCTAAAGTCTGACACCTTTTGCATTGAATAACATAATAGATATGAAAGATTCAGCTATCATTTGAATTAGACATGAAAACTCAGGCATCATACTCTCTAACAAATGAGGAATGACATGTAAAACCCATCATACATGGTTTTACAACTGCACAAACCCAGGGTGTTTTCGTTATATTCTGAGGATGAAGAATGGCGATTGAATGGAGATCCTGTTTTGATTTGTCAATTTGTCATGTCCTAACCTCCATGCTTACAGAATTTCTATACATGTCAATGGCAATATACACATTTTTGCTAATAATTTGATTTGACAAACCTGAATACATCCCTCATGTTACAGTATGGGAGTTATTCTTCTGTGACCTTCAGATTACACCTACAGTTGGACATTTCATTACAAACAGAATCCTTCATAATATACCTGTACTCCCACATCTGAATAGTTAATCTGCGTTTGGTTTACCTACTATCTAACGCCTAAACCTAATCATTACTCAGTTTACCCATAGAAGTCATGCTCCTCTGGGCCTGTAGACTGACCTGTTAAAAGTATTCAAAATTAAACATCTAAGAGTATCCTGGAGAAGAGTATTGTATTAGCTTGGATTCCTTTATAGAATATTTCAGATACAGTGACCCATTGTGTCTGTATCAATTAGATAACATAGTGTCTGACTCTAGGGTCACCTTTGGCATTAGCTGTCTGGCTTGAGGTGCAATTTGATGTTTTAGAGACTAAATATGTACAGCCCATTTATTCATATGTATTGGATAGTTTCGTCAAAACCTCTTCAGGGATTTTGAGAGTAAAGTGTCATGTACCAGCTGGTTAAATGGAAAGTAGAATTCAACACTTTTAAAGGTACAAAATCTGAGCACCAAATATGGCCACCTCCTGTGTGGTCAGGAGCGTCCGAAATGGGTGCCTGTACCCTATGTTTCGGGCTTCCCTAGCCCACTTAAAAGGGTCTATATCTCCTCTTTCCTATCCCCTCAGAATGTGTGGTGCACATATGCGCGGGCACTGACACATTCCTTTGTTAAATTATCAACCTGTGAAGCACGGGATAGCCACTTAGTGCCGCTAAAGTGCTGTAAAACACAAATCAATCAAATCAAATCTACCCTATGTTTAAGGCAGGAAGAGGTCGAAAAAGGGTTTTTTTGAGGGGGGGCTACATGCCAGTGCAGGACTGGCAAAAGGGGGTGCAGGGGGTAGTCAAAAACCCCATTTAGGAGTTTTCCCATAGTGTGACCTATGATTTAAGGGTATTTCGAGCTGGCGATCATCATGGCGATATTTATTTTCAAATCTGCACAATGGGAACAAAGTTATCGATAATTTTAGCAATTTTAGCGATGTTTTGAGGGTATTAATGATACCATAGGCTTAGATATTGATGTTTTAAAGCTATGACATCACAAAAATGGCCATGACTTTGCCGATACATACTATACTACTCAAATGAGCCAAAAACTCATTACTACAGTAATGCTTTGCCGATACACACTATACTAACGAGACTGGGGAGGGGTTGTTCTATGTGGTCTTCAAGGGCCATAGAGAGATTTAGTTATTTGGACACAACATATCCTCCAAATATAATAATGCCACGCTATTGGGGCTCCTAATATGGGAATGGCACACATGTTTACGGTCCCACGCATGTTTATGGTATAGAGGCATTGTGAGGGTGTGTGTGTGGGGGGGGGGGGGGTTTGGACTATGACCTTGGGGGTTCTGGGCTGTGTTTTTGCGGCTCAGGACGTCACTGCAGGCAATGTGGGCTATGGGAGTGATTGGATAGCAATCAGACGTCTCAGGGCCGCATTTTCGCGGCTTTGGACGCCTCTACAGGTATTGTTGGCTATCGGAGGTGTGAAAAACACAATTAAAACACGCCCTAGAGGGGGGGTATTGGGTGTCTCTACTGGTGCTGAAGGTGGCCTTTAGTGGGTTAATGGAAGGCTTTCTCGGCTTTTAGAACTTAGAACCAAGGGCATCGGATTTTGCATGGCTACAGTGGCACAGTCATTGAGGCCCTATAGTACTTTTACCAGAGGTACCCGAAGCCGTTCTGAAGCCCCAAACTTCAGGTACTTTAGGTCTTTGGTCAAAAAGCAATTAAGACACTGTAGATAGATGTATTGAGGATTCTTCCCCTAAAGGGAAAGAATCCAATAAACTGATATTTCATTGGATCAGGACAAATCATACGATGCCTGTGGTGGAGGGAGGGGAGAGGGATGGAAATGTTGCAAGGAGTTTGCGGGTGCGATCTCTCCTTTTGATTAGAAGGACCAGTGACCCTCGGACTAACTGCATCTTATAGGATATTTTTTTAAACTCAGGGTTGATTAATTGATCAATTTACCATCCTGAGTAGCCTTTTAAGGTAAACCAGACTGACAAAGGTCTAATCATTTTTTTTTTTTTTTTTATGTCATTTATTTATACTGGATAACACAAGTGGGTCCTGTGGACCCCTGTTCACTTGGCACCAGTGGGCCTTAGGATTTGTTATGTATAGTGGTCATAAGATTTCAATGGCAGTTACAATCAAAGTTGATAGGTAGAGTATTCTTTAGTACCGTAATCTCCCGCGTATAAGACGCGTCTTATACGAGGGGTTTTAGTTCTCCTTGGATCCACAAGGGGGACACCAAGACCTTTCTTTTGATATGTTACATGCCATAATTGTCATAATAGGGCATAAGGGGGCCCAGGGGGGGTCCAGGGGGCCCAAGCTACACACAGGTTTTTAAATTTTGAAAATTCACTCAGTAGAACCAAAGTTATGAATTTTTCATTTTTTTGAGAATTTTCCAAAACTCTAGGTGCGTCTTATACGCGCACTGCGTCTTATACGCGGGAGATTACGGTAATTAAGAAAATAACAGTTTTGCTAGACAGAAAAAGTGAAAGTTGGATCTTGTATCTTTATGATAATGGTCTTGGTTTACATAGTGTGTATAGGGAATCTATTTAGTGAGTCAGTAGATAAATGTAGCTTTCATATGGTTTCTGCTTAAGGTGTGCAACAGCTTCACTCATATTTCAGCCTTTTACATGTAAGAGTGGTCTTCTGGTCTTTACAGAAGGCTTCATAGTCTTCCAACAGTCTTTTCCTAACAGGGAGATTATTCCAACATGTTTCAGCCTTGTAGGCCATACTACGCCGAGTAATTTGTTTGTTTGCATGCACATATTTGAGCAATGGTCCATCATTTGCCCTTGTGGTTCTCGTAGGAACTTGTCTGTTGGCTAAATCCTCACACTTTTTATATGCATATTTCAGTACATGTGAGTTTCTCCTCTCATTGAGGTAGTTTACTTCTGCTTCTTTATGTACTACAGCGGTTGAGGTAGCTTTAGGCAGATCTTAAGGGCCCTATTCTGCAGTCTCTGTAGTCTGTCAGTCAGGAGCAACGTTGTCCCATCATATAGTATGTCTCCATAGTCAATATAGGGCAGTATTTTGGACTTATATATTTGCATTGCTTGTTTCCTGTTCATATATTTCCTCACCCTTGCTAACTGTATGATTCTGTATCCTATTTTCACTTTAAGCTCTTTGATATGCTGGTTATATTTTAATTCACCGTCTAGTTTCATCCCCAGATACTTGAAATTAGTTACAGTTTCTAGCGGTTTGTTTTCCATATAGATTTGAGTGTCCGGGTTGATCCGTTTCAATGCAATATTGGTACCAAAGTACATAATTTTGGTTTTCTTCACATTAATGGTAAGATGGTTTAGTTTGGTCCATTCAATAAGTCTATTTAAGTCTAGTTGTAGTGCTCTGGCTGCAATGTCTGATGTCTTGTGTGCAGCATATATTACTGCGTCATCAGCATAGAGACTAACTTTGCACGTTAATTCTTTATCTATATCGTTTATATATGCTAAGAACAACAGTGGACCCAGGATAGAGCCCTGTGGGACCCCGCATTTTACTTCTGCCTGTGTTGATGTGTGATTGTTTACATAGGTTAATTGTTGTCGGCTATTTCAGTATGAGTATAGCCAAAGTAATATTTTAGGGTTGATTCCTAAGTTTTTTAGCTTGAAAAGGAGAATTTTGTGGTTAACCGTGTCAAATGCTTTGGTTAGGTCTCCAAAGCTTGCTACTGTTGTTTTTCCCTTTTCTATGTCTAGAAAGATGTTATCAGTAAACGTTGCTATAGTTTGGGTAGTAGAGTGGTTTTTCCTAAAGCCTCCTTGGGATTCATTCAAGATTTTATTTTCCTCTAAATAACTTGATATATTGTTATGGGCAACCCGTTCTATGATTTTGCTAGGGAGAGGGAGGAGTGCAACAGGCCTATAGTTACTGGCATCTGTAAGGTCGCCTGACTTTGGAATGGGTATGATAGTGGCTTTCTTCCATTTTTCAGGGAAGACATGTTCAATAAATGAAAGATTTATTAGGTAAGTGATTTGTGGAATTAGTGCCAGAAATGCATCCTTCAATATTCTAGCAGATAGATTTGGAACCGATGAGGCTGCAAACTCTGGGTGAGAAAGAAACTGAGCCATAAGCCCCCAATGTCTTTGTTTGAAAAGGGACTAGGGGAATGTAGATATAGGGGGTTTGGGGGGTTCCCATGTGTTCTGGTGGTTTCTAAGGATGTTTGATACCTTCTGTTATGAATCTTACTTAGACCCTCCCATATGAATAGGACCTCATTACGGTTAGATCTGGATGAATCAGATTGACCTAATGGCTCTAGTAGAAAACTGAATTATCTGAGGAGTTTGCTTGATATGACTTGGAGAGGAAATTAGCACTGAAGTGATGCTTTTTTAAGCCTACTGTGCCTTAAACACTTTTCAAAAGACGGGGTGTGCATTATAGGCAGGGTAAAACTTATGTTAAACAAGACTTACCTTGGTAAAAGGTGAAGTTTGACTTAAAGTTTATAAGTGTTGCCAGACTGCCGACGAAAACAACGGAGAAGGAGTCATGTGATACCATCTCATAATGCATCAGTATTTCAAGCTAGCTAGGTAACAAGGTAAATCCCAAAAAATGGGTCTTCTGGTGAACCAGAAGTCCACCAAGAGAACAACAGGGTGGGTGAAAACTTGATCAAATCGGGTGGGACCATTGTTCTCTTCGTCGGCAGTCTGGCAACCCTTAAAAACTTTAAGTCAAACTTCAACTTTTACCAAGGTAAGTCTTGTTTAACAAAGTTTATGTCAGGTTGCCATGCTGACGAAGTTCTCACAACAGAGATTTGAAAGCTGCCTTGTTACCTAGCTGGTAATGAGAACATAGAGATGTGCAAATACCTTATTGTGAGTTGGAGGCCATGAAGAGCACTGTAGACTGGTACGTGCTGCCATGGTCCTTTTGGATGGTCCTTTTGTAGAACTTAGCAAAGGTTAGTGCATTGGTCCATCTGCCCTGTTTCAGGATGTAATCCACAGGTAGTTTGCTGTAATCCGCCTTAAATACAGAGGCTCCTCTAGTGGAGTGTGCCTTGAAGTATTTGGGAACACCTGCTTCCCAAATGGCATCTTTTATCCATCTGGATACAGAAGTACAGTCAATCTGTTTTTTTAGTGGAACCTACCGTAATCTCCCGCGTAGAAGCATGTAGCTGCTGCGGGATCGCATGCTGAACTGATCCATTATGGGATGTTGTGAGAACTTCGTCGGCATGGCAACCTGACATAAACTCGTATCAGATTAGGACTAAACTACCCAGCAACAAACCCCAGATACCCCGTATAGCTTCTCTCTCATCAGGGTACGCTTAAATGCGGGGTCAACTTATACTTCTGGTACTTAGGCATGAGATAAAGAATACAGGGATCAACAAATCAGATTGTAACTGGTGTGTTACTGGACACAAAGGCAAAACACAGTTTTGTCCTGTGGTGTGCGCCCAGCCAAATAGAATGGACCAATGCTTTAGCTCAGTTTGGCAGCTGTATGTACTGGACAAAGAGTTGTGTCCAAGGGATTTTTTTTTGTCCCGGGCACTGGACACAAGGATTTGTCGAGCCCTGTTCTGAATCTATGAATTTGCTTAAAAGGTGCACCCCAAACTCAGGTCGGTCTATAAGGCACATCTGATGTCTGATTCATGTGTAAGACCTGCCTTATATGCGGGGAGATTACGGTTATTTGGTATTTTGTGCAGAGGAATGTGGTTGATATAACTAAAATGTGCCCTGACCTTAAAAATATAGCAAATATAGGGCATTTTAGAGAATTATAGGGAAATATAGGGAGACTCTGAAAATATAGGGAAACAGGAAATGTAGGGGCGCAGGGAGCCCTGTTATTGCTACTCGTAGGGAGTCTTTTATTTAGTTTGAACAGGGATGAAAGCTGGGGATGACAAAAAAAGCCTGAAAATGTGAAATCATTATTTTACTGAATATGTATCTGGAAAAAGGTCATATCATGGTTATATATTCTTTATGCTACTGCCTAGAATCTACAGCAAAGGCACATACCCATCCCAATGATGTTTTGGGGAAAGAGAGAAAACACAGCAATAGTTCCTCTATATGTCACACGGGCTTCCCTAGCCCACTTAAAAGGGTCTATATCTCCTCTTTCCTCTCCCTCAGGATGTGTGTGGTGCACATATGCGCGGGCACTGACACATTCCTCTGTTAGATTATCAACTTTTATAACACGGTTATCGAGTTTAGGCACTGATTTCAGTTCCTAAACTGGATAATATGAGTTCGGATATCTAGCGATAAAGCACCCAAAATTCACGGCGAGCGGACAGCGGGGCGGACATGTTGAAACCTACCGCGAGACGAAAGTAAATTCTCCATTTTTGAAGCTTATAGACCAAATATAGCAAAATCCTTTGGACATAACATAGTTAAAACCATATTCTACCTCTCTGTCCACTAGATTCCTTGATATTATGGCTGTATTTGACATAAAAAATTATTAAACTTTCGAATCGAGTGACTTGCCGTGCGTCTTCGCCATTCTGTCAATACTACAGGTGCCGCCGCCTGGTGTGTACAGAATGGATTAGATTTTAGACTGGTGCAGCCCTGTCTCGACGTGTTCGCAGTAGTAGGTCTATGAGAGTGGGAGTTTGAGGAGTTCGCCAGCCTAAGCATACGACAACATGAAACCAAGATGGCGGAGGGCCGTCTTGTCGACTCGCATAAGAAATGAATGGATTATATCATTTTTTAAGGTAAATACTTAGAATTAATGGTGGAAACCGTGTTATAAATGCAATATGTAATGATTAGACTTGAACTCATGCCTTTCAGGGCTTATATAGGCACTCCGCTGCGCGTCGTGCCTATATCAAGCCCTGAAAGGCATTCGTTCAAGTCTAATCATTATATATTACATTCGTGAAGCACGGATAGCCACTTAGTGCCGCTAAAGTGCTGTAAAACACAAATCAATCAATCAATCAATCTATATGTCACACACCATGGACATGGTCCATGCCTTCATAATCGTGATGTCATAAGTATCCAGCAGACAAGAAGTCTGAAGTAAGACTCCTATCCATGAGCCTCCTATTAACTAAAAACTGAATGGAGTGGGCGTAAAACAAGCAGATACCACGAGTGAATCCGTTGCGTCTTCCATGAGCGTCGTCATACAACGTGAATGGAATACGCAACGGATACACGAGTGGTATCTGCGCGTTTTACGCACACAACATCGGTTTTTAATTTATTATATATGCAATACAACACTCAAGTACATTTATTTACCTGTATTTTGGCGAAAATCTACTTTGCGCTAAGCCATTGTCAACAGAACGTCGCCATCTTGGCTTCTTCCCGAAAGAAGACGCCGCGCAAAGCATTATGGGAGAATGGGTTTAATTTTTTTTTGCGCGGGAATATGTTTTTGTTTAGTTTCTTTAATTTTTGAGTAAAATGCTTGAAATTACCATTAATCGATGCAAAATATTGTAATTAAGAATTATTTAAAGACCAAAAACTACCAATTCAACACAAAAAAGCCACAGAGGCGAGTTTTATTTTTAAAAACCTGCGCGCGCAGGCGCCATAAGTTCTTATGCTATGGATCTGAGCAGAAGGGCGGATTTTACGTTATGATTTCAACTCAATATAAGAAGGTAAGAAATTACAGTAGAATTATTCAAATGCCTTTAACATTTACTGCTGGGTGTTGGCTATGTCCATATCAAGGTTAGTTACCATGACATTCCCCGTGTTCGGCTGAAAATGGAAGTTTATATTTACATTTCCACCGATCGTAGCTCCCGGGGTAGGAGCTGGCATGATTGCGTTGAAAGATGGATTATTAGGCGGGCTCTGTACCATAGGTAAAGCTGAAATAGAAGTGGGGCTGACAGCACTTTCAGTAATATCGGGCCTGGGTTTCTTCATTCCTGTAGCAATAAATGACATTTCCTTTTGTTGGCGTTTGGTAGCTACTGCATAATTAGACAGCGAATCCACTGACTTGTGCCCTGTCAATTGGATTGTCGCTGTTTGTTTGTTTAGTTTTACGTCCGGGGGCCATCGAGGAACTCAGATTGTCGCTGTAGAGGGCAGGTTAGAGGAGACCAAATTCTGACAAGCAGTACGGCGTAAACTATGATTTGTTAGCCTTCCCTCCAACCCAGCCTCTTCAGCTACGTTAGGAATTACCTTGCTGAGCATATTTATTCCCATTGGGGTGGATTTGTACCAGATAGGATCAGTAGGGGGCATTTGGGCCTGGGTGTTAGGTAAAATGGTGCTGAGGGCACACGCATGTCATGAGGCCGTATGGTCGTAAAGAGTTCATACAATGTCACTGGATCCCTAGTACGATCTTCTGTATTTTGGTAAAGGCGGGGGTTATAGACTCTATGATGGCTTCCAGCTTCACCCTTACGTGTCTTGGTTAAACGTTCACACTGCAGCTCGAGGTACTTATGGCCTTCATCATCTATGCCTAAGAATACGTCTCCATACTTGAGCTGTCTAGATTCATGTGATCCCCTGAACCCAAAAGCTGTAGTCATATAGTAATAGAGGGTATACTGCAAGCTTCTTGGGGATCTACCTCCAAATACATCCTTAGCCCAGCATATTTCCACTTGCTCTGGTGTGAATGCGTCAGAGCTATTGAGGCGACCACCCTTGCCTTGGGATTTTAATTCACGTCTTCTGCTGGCCAATATAGCCCTGCATGCCTCAAATTTATCATCTGTGAGTACACTGTATGGATACTTCTTCTCACGTAAATACCGTAATCTCCCGCCTATAAGACGCGTCTTCTACGCCAAACAAAAGCCAAATGGGCCATTTAGACATTGCCAAAAGAGGGGGTGCATCTTATAGGAGGGGTAAAATTACATTAGATTAGTACTAAACTAGTCCAAATCCTGCCCCAGGTGCGTCTTATAGCTCTCCTTTCAACTCAGGGTGTGTCTTATACGTGAGATGCGTATTATACGAGGGAGATTACGGTACCTGGAAAAATAATACAAAAATTAATTAAATAATGTCAATTTAGCGGGCTCAAAATTGTACTTAAGAATGCTAGAATATATTAAAAATTGATAAAGACATATATATATATAATGATAACCTTTTTTTTAATGATTTTAAATAGACTTAAAATTCTATTTACCTGTCAAGGGCTCGCAAAATGCTGGTTAGTGTGTCGGGTTCATATTGGGATCGATTCCTGGCACTTAGCAGTCAGCAAATAATTGCATATAAGATTGTTCAGTTGAGTCCATGGAACTTCCTGCAGAGGTCTGTTTTCACCATTGCTTGACATATACTCCTCAAACTTCGTGACAACCTAAAATACATCAAAATATAAATTAATATATACCACAGCTATAAATATATGTGAGTGCTCATTAATTTACTTTTAAAACCGACAGATTTTTTATAGCATTTTCATTTCTTTTTTAGATACTTTTATAAATAAATAATTACCTGTTTGGTCCTTTTCACAGTATTTTCCGACCTCTGCCCATCCATATATTCCTGTAAAGCTTGGTCATCAAGTAGAGAGGCTGCACTATCATTCATTGCTGGAACTTTTACACTTTCTGGTACATTTAACATGTTTAATGCGTCTTCAAATTCTTCTTGGCTAACTTGCACTGCTTGCAGTTCAACAGGGGGGTCTGTGTGAGGGTGCTCAGCAGTAGCTTTTGCTCTGCAATCATTATTTGGTACAAGTTCTATATTATCTGCTAAAAGCCAGTTGTTGACACTGAGGTCAAACACAGGAAGAACCTGCAGTTCTTCCTCCTCTTGCTTTCTGTTTTCTTCTTGGATTTTTCTCTGGTATTCCTCATGTTTGGCAATGGAAGAAGCTAATCCTTCTATATCTGGACTTATAACGTAATCTTCCATTTGCATGTCCATCTTCAGTTCCTCATCCATTTCGTCTTGACATATTTCATTTGCTATCTCTTTGTGTATCAGGTCCGATAATGCGTTTTCATCTATTTCTGTAGCTCCCTCTTCTTCCAAAAACAGTTCTTTAAATACACTCACCACCCCCTCAATCACTTCTTCGTCCATAATTATTTTTGCACCAACCTTAGGCATTAACACGTCCTCCTGTTTCTCAGCCATGGCGACTTCTGGTGGCAAATTTCGTCTGCTACAGCCGATTTGCCGATATAATCCGATAGGGGGCGCACTTTTTCCCGCCCCCTAAAGCCGATTTCTAATTGGCTCACCCAAAACGGCCATCAGAGGGGGCCTGAAAACGGCAAAGTATGAGTTTAAGCCGATTGGGGGGGCCATGGCTGCTTGGGTTTGTTTACTTTTTTCAAATACACTTATCGCTCGGGCCATTCCGCGCATTGCCCGTAAAAATCTGTACGCCACTGGTTTTCCACGTACGCCACTGGTTTTCCACGTACGCCACTGGTTTTCCACGTACGCCACTGTAGTTGCGTACAGAGGCTGTATTTCTACGAGGGGTGCATATTTTTTTACTATAGAAATGTACGCGAGTGTTGTATTGCATATATAATATAGTGTCTTCTCCCCTCCAGCAGACATGTACCACCCCAGTACACACTATTACAGTGGCAACTGTTACAGTGGCACCATGCACATACTTACACCCCCACCCCATCTCACTCTTTAGCGATGACAGCCAAACACAGCTGAATGCTCCCTGTATCTGTCACAGTGCTAAACACCTGGTATTGTAAATTAGATTCTGAAGGTTCTATTGGACAGAATTGCATCAAACTGACACCAAATTGAAGGGAAAATATTATTCTATCCCACTGGCAATTTCTCATTATCCATGTATGTATTTTAATGCCAATTGAGACAGAGAAGTTGGGTAAGTTTTAGTTCTTTAGGGCCAAATACCCCATAAATTTATTTTTTTTTGCCAAGCAGGATGAACATACTGAGCCCTTCTCAATAGATTTTTTATTCAGAATCAGTTGGGTTTATTTATGAATACAGCAGCGATTTTTGGCGATTTTTAATCTCCTGAAGGTTTTAAACCAAAATATTCAAGAAAAAATAAATAAATTCTAGATTTTAACTTGAAATTTAAATTAGTTACCCTACTACTACTATGATGACACATAATTTTGTTATTTCTCCAAACATTTAGCTACAAGTCAGTGAAAATAGCTAGTTAATTGACCCACCCAATCAGAAGTTATCATTAATTAAGTAGAACCATATCTGCTTGCTCTCCTTGTAGAGCATGTTTTTTGTTTGATTCGTCTCAGCTATAAAAATACTTCATTGAAATGACAGAAAGAATTTTGATTTTCTGATGTTCAAAGTGGCATAAAAATGGTTCTAGGAGGAGTAGCAACACGATTCAAAAAGCTATAAGTTGCAAATTTCAAGCTCTTTTGTTTCAAATATGAATCGTGGGACCCTGCATAAGGGAGTGTTCATTTTTTAACAACAGGGGGGGTTGGTGGGTTTTCGTTTTGACCCCTGAAAATATTTTCCGCCCCCCCTTTGAGAGGTGCCAAAATATTTTTGGCCCCCCCCTCAGGAGGGGTCAAAATATTTCGCGCCCCCCCCCCCAAAATCGAGTTGTGTTGCACCACATTGTACAGCATCATATCACACTCAATTGTATTGTTTCACTGAAGTATAAGGTAAAAGTATCACTTCCCAGAGTTATTATCATCAATTAATTATTTTTCTATTGGAATGCAAGAAATTGAAAAGGGGGTTCTCAAGACCAATTTCATCAGTAGCTGCAGTGCGAGTCACACACTACTTAGCCTTATGTCTTTTGTTTAGCAAAAGCAGCCAGGACAAGCTAAGTATGGCATCGAACAGCAGTCATACCCTGTTCGGGGTATTGGTACCTAGGGGGCCTCCCACCTGTGTGACCCAGTGCCCTACCTGTCACACACCTCTCACCTGCACTCCACTCACCTGCACAGGCAGGCCCAGTCAGTTCAGCCCAGTCTGTTTGTTTGTTTGTTTAGTTTTACGTCCGGGGGCCATCGAGGAACTCAGACATTCAAGAATTTTAAACTATTCAATAGTAATGGTAGGCTGCGGGCCTACCTCGGGTTTGCGCATATGAGTGGGTGGGTGTGTGTGCGCGCGTGCATATATTTATGAGTCTGCTTGTAGCAGTGGGACACGGCTCGTAGCGGTCAAATACCACTAGTGGCTCAAGGCCCCTCTTTATCGTGCTGCCTCACGCAGGTAACATGTCGCAAACTGTAGACACATCACCCAGTTCAGCCCAGTCACTCCACTCACCTGCACAGGCAGGCACAGACATTCAGTTCAGTTCAGCTCTGTCTGTTTATTTTTTCTGTCTGTTTGTTTTGAATCATGGTGGTATGTGACTCTTGTCAACATGAATATCATGGCAACAAGAGAGCATGTCCACAGTGCACATGCCCCAACCCACGCTGGAAGGCAGGAGACCAGATGGTGGGACACAGAACAACCGGGATTACAGAAGGGGCCACCGGGTCTACAGACCAGGCGGCCGGGACTACAGACCTGACAGCCGGGGAGAGCGACCTGACAGCCGGGGAGAGCGACCAGGAGGAATGCCCCCCCCCACAGAGGATCCAGACTTGGAGCTACTGCAGCAAATCAAGTGGCTACCTTGCTCAGAAACCCAAATCCCCAACCCATGTAAATGGTAAAGTTTTTGGAGCTACTGCAGCAAAGTGGCTACCTTGTCCCTGTTTCTCCCTCGCTAGGATCAATAGGGTGGTCTGGAGGCATCACCGCCCCAGTCAAACAGTTTTATAAATCTAGAGCCTAAATTTATGCATTCTGGTGGTTTTTGAGGTTTCCCTATACCCTCTGTTTAAAATTCTACAAAATGTAAAATGGGATCTCATTGCATGGATCTGGATAAATCAGAAGATTGATTTCTGTGGTCTTAGGTTAAAGCAAGCAAGCAAACCGTATTTGAGGGATGGGTTGGGTTTATCCCAGTCGAGTCCATCTCATAAGGTTCTGTATGGTGTGGTTCTGTTCAGTCTGGATCCATCTGATTCTGTCCGGTCTGGTCTGGGTCCCATTGAAGTCTTGACTGGGTCTGTTGTGGTAGGTTCAGTCCAGATCCATTTGGTCCACGTCCATTTGGACCGGGTCTTTCCAGTCCAGGTCGGTTTAGTCTGGGTCTGTCAGGGTGGATCTATCCAGGGTGAGTCTTGGGGCAATCCAGGTAGATCTGGGTGAGTCTCGGGGCAGTCCAGGTAGATCTGTCTGGTCAGGGTCAGTTCGGTCTGGGTGAGTCTGTCCAGGGGCAGTCTGGGTGGGTACAGGTCGAGCCATCTAGGTCAGGCCATCCAGGTCAGGTCAGCAGGGATGCCACTCACTGGTCAATGAAAATTCGGAAATCATCCTAATTTCTGGGACTCCCTATAGGAAGTGCCTATAGGAAATGAATTCCAAAATCCGGAATTCCTATAAAATTAGGAAAAGTGGCATCTCTGGGTCAGGTATGTCTTGCTAGACCCACTCCAGATGAGGGGAGAGATTTGGGGAAAGGTTAGGGGAAAGGGAGATGGGAGGAAAGGCTAGGGAGAGAGAGAACAGTGAGCACATGATCTGACCATGACATATGCAAATTCCGAATGCGAAAAAAAATCGAGGCATTAAAAGTAAAGACTCTTCTTTGATTTGCCATTGATAGGTTAAAATGGGAGGGGGGTCTGGGGGTATCTAGCCCAGGAAAACTTTGAATATTGAGACGTCAATTTGTGTATTTTGGTGCTTTTTGAGGGTGGCTGATGCCCTTGTATCCAAAGACCCCACCATATATATAAAATGGTAAAATGATATCTCATGGGATCTGGACAAAGATTGACCCTGACAGATCTTAGAATAATGGAAAAACTAAAAATAAAATGAGGAGTTTGCATGCATGTATGCACGAGCCATCTGTGACAGGCTTCACACATACCACAGAGCTCTCATGTTCTAATGGAGCCAAAGAGTGAGACTTTTCCCTGGAGCTTGGAATTTTCTAGATTTCCGAGATGCATTGAAATAAATGCAGTTTCAGGGGGTTTGGGTATGCCCCGAAGAAAATTTGGAGAAATATGGAGGTTCATTTGTTGATTTTTAGAGCATTTTGGTACATCAACTGAGGATGGATGCTCAAGTTCACTACCGTAAAACGGGGATACTTTGTCCCTTTAGGGGTTACTTTAGCCCAGTCACAGAAAAATGTTGTTTTGATCTTGATATTACAATCAAGGATATTTTTCATATCTAGGTTACTTTTATCAAAAAGCCTATCATCTAAGCTACAATTTTAGCCTAAATAGAATTTTGAAAGTGATAGTTATATTTAGATATAAGGCAATGAGCAGAGGCTAAAATTTTCACCGATTTTTGGTGTGTCTGGAAATTGCGTCTAGATCAACCAATAATATTCAAGAATGAGTCTGGTGGTTTTTAACCAACAATTAATTAAACCAAAGGCATCTCAAATCGAGTGCACTATATTCATTTAGCCCAAGAAGGATTTTATTATTTCACATTTTCTGTAAAATTATAATTTCTCTAAAAAAAAATGGGGTTACTTTGGCCCTTGGGGGTAACTTTGATCCGCCACTACTTAATGCCTGTCATTTTAGGCAAAATAGTCGTATCTTTAACAATTTTTGTTACATGCCATATTTTAGACTGTATCCATGAGTTTTGTTCACCTTTGATGAAAAATACCTGAATTGGATCCCTTCTAAGAATGCTTTTTATATTGACAAAGTTTTTAGGGGTAACTTCGACCCAATATTTGGTTGTGAAAAAACAAGAAATATACTACCATAGGGAATCCCTTGTGGGCCAAAGTTGCCCCGAAGTAAGGGTAACTTTGCCCCAACCTATTTTGATGTAAATCTAGTACTTGCTGGACACAAAATTTTAAAATTACACATACATCTGAAAGATACTAACTAAAACTCATAATAATTATAGTCATTTCTCCAATACTTGCACTTCTATCATGCTAATTTTTTGGAAATATCCAAAAAGTGGGCCAAAGTATCCCCGTTTTACGGTATATAAGTTTATACTGAAATTACAAAGTCTAAAATGCGTGAGAAACAGTGAGACAACCCCTAAATGTGTGAGAATCACGCCAGATGTGTGAGATTCACGACAGATGCTTGAGTGTTGAGAGCTCTGCATACACTCTTGTTGGAATTATGATTCCCCTGAAAAATTTTGAAATTTTAGAAAGAAAATGGTGCATTCTGATGCATTGTAAAATTATCAGTATAAACTTTCTCCTTCTGCAAGTAATATATTGAGAAATTGTCCCCACTACTTATCAATTTGGGTATTTACGGCAAGTCGCGTCAATTCGTGCCTCATCGAGAAGGGTCTAAAAATTTTACGCCCCCCCTCAAGAGCAGTCAAAATATTTTTCGCCCCCCCCCTCAGGAGGGGTAAAAAAATTTTACGACACCCCCCCCCCTCAAACTCACCCCCCCCCCCCCCACCGTTGTTAAAAAATGAACACTCCCTAAGTCCTGAACTTGGGCTGTCATCGCTACACTCTTCAACCAAACTTCCAAAGTCACCTAAGTAAGATACATGCACCTAGAACACGATCTACTTACCGGGTTTAGAAGGCCAAGTTCCCTAAGAACTCTTTTGTTGTCTTCAAGGTTCTTTAATCGCCTGGCTTCGTAGGTAGAAGTCATTTTAAAGCATGCGTTGTGTGTAAAACTAATTAGATCTAGTGCAGATCTAGTAATCAACTTTTCGCGGGAAAGGACCGGTATGTGCTAGAGAGTCCTACAAAGTTGCTGCTTGCGTAATCGCCGCGGCGCTGGATGCACCCCTGCTGCCATCTGTAGTTGACTTTGGAACTATGCTGGGGGGGCCACTCCAAATATTTATGAACAGAGCGGTGCCACAGGGTTTGCCAGCTCTCAACTTTTACACATTTGGGGGCTAAATCATACTTGTACTCTCAGGACAGTGTACATCATGCACTTTGGCACTTCTCAACACTACACAGCACCAAAGAGTAGAACCTCCATCTTTTCTATTGTTACCGATAAGGGAGTGCTCATTATTTATCAACGGGGGGTGGTGGGTTTGAGAGGGGCCTAAAATTTTCAGACCCCTCCTGAGTGGGGGCTAAAAAAAAATTGGGTTTCAGGGGGGGCCTACAATTTTCAGACCCCTCCTGAGGGGGGGGGCTAAAAAAAATTGGGTTTCAGGGGGGCCTAAAATTTTCAGACCCCTCCTGAGGGGGGAGGGCTAAAAAAAATTTGACCCCTGTTGAGGGGGGGCTAAAAAATTTCACCCTCTCTGTAAAAAAGCCTGTGCGCTACTATAGATCAAAGAGAGGCGTAAACATATACACGGAAGTAGGTCACCTCACCAAAACCGGGTCAGAAATGTTTGTATACATTTCCCACACCGGTTCTGTCAGACCCCTCACCCAGTGATAGAAGCCTACACATACAATAGATCTACCTATGGAGAGAAAACTTTGTAGGGTCACATACACGGAAGTAGGTCACCTTACCCAAACCGGGTCAGAAATTTTTGGAAACATTGCCCCAACCCTCCCATGTGGATTTTTCCCACACCAGTTCCGTCAGACCCCTCACCCAGTGATAGAAGCCTACACATACAATAGATCTTCCTATGGAGAGAAAACTTCGTAGGCTCACATACACGGAAGTAGGTCACCTCACCCAAACTGGGTCAGAAATGTTCGGATACATTGCCCCAACCCTCCCATGTGGATTTTTCCCACACCGGTACCATCAGACCCCTTACCCAGTGATAGAAGCCTACACATACAATAGATCTTCCTATGGAGAGAAAACTTCGTAGGCTCACATACACGGAAGTAGGTGACCTCATCCAAACTGGGTCAGAAATGTTCGGATACATTGCCCCAACCCTCCCATGTGGATTTTCCCCACACCGGTACCGTCAGACCCCTCACCCAGTGATAGAAGCCTACACATACAATAGATCTTCCTATGGAGAGAAAACTTTGTAGGCTCACATACACGGAAGTAGGTCACCTCACCCAAACCGGGTCAGAAATGTTCGGATACATTGCCCCAACCCTCCCATGTGGATTTTTCCCACACCGGTTCCGTCAGACCCCTCACCCAGTGATAGAAGCCTACACATACAATAGATCTTCCTATGGAGAGAAAACTTCGTAGGCTCACATACACGGAAGTAGGTCACCTCACCCAAACTGGGTCAGAAATGTTCGGATACATTGCCCCAACCTTCCCATGTGGATTTTTCCCACACCGGTACCGTCAGACCCCTCACCCAGTGATAGAAGCCTACACATACAATAGATCTTCCTATGGAGAGAAAACTTCGTAGGCTCACATACACGGAAGTAGGTCACCTCACCCAAACCGGGTCAGAAATGTTCGGATACATTGCCCCAACCCTCCCATGTGGATTTTTCCCACACCGGTTCCGTCAGACCCCTCACCCAGTGATAGAAGCCTACACATACAATAGATCTTCCTATGGAGAGAAAACTTCGTAGGCTCACATACACGGAAGTAGGTCACCTCACCCAAACCGGGTCAGAAATGTTCGGATACATTGCCCCAACCCTCCCATGTGGATTTTTCCCACACCGGTACCATCAGACCCCTTACCCAGTGATAGAAGCCTACACATACAATAGATCTTCCTATGGAGAGAAAACTTCGTAGGCTCACATACACGGAAGTAGGTCACCTCACCCAAACCGGGTTTGAAATGTTCGGATACATTGCCCCAACCATCCCATGTGGATTTTTCCCACACCGGTTCCGTCAGACCCCTCACCCAGTGATAGAAGCCTACACATACAATAGATCTTCCTATGGAGAGAAAACTTCGTAGGCTCACATACACGGAAGTAGGTGACCTCATCCAAACTGGGTCAGAAATGTTCGGATACATTGCCCCAACCCTCCCATGTGGATTTTCCCCACACCGGTACCGTCAGACCCCTCACCCAGTGATAGAAGCCTACACATACAATAGATCTTCCTATGGAGAGAAAACTTTGTAGGCTCACATACACGGAAGTAGGTCACCTCACCCAAACCGGGTCAGAAATGTTCGGATACATTGCCCCAACCCTCCCATGTGGATTTTTCCCACACCGGTTCCGTCAGACCCCTCACCCAGTGATAGAAGCCTACACATACAATAGATCTTCCTATGGAGAGAAAACTTCGTAGGCTCACATATACGGAAGTAGGTCACCTCACCCAAACTGGGTCAGAAATGTTCGGATACATTGCCCCAACCTTCCCATGTGGATTTTTCCCACACCGGTACCGTCAGACCCCTCACCCAGTGATAGAAGCCTACACATACAATAGATCTTCCTATGGAGAGAAAACTTCGTAGGCTCACATACACGGAAGTAGGTGACCTCATCCAAACTGGGTCAGAAATGTTCGGATACATTGCCCCAACCCTCCCATGTGGATTTTCCCCACACCGGTACCGTCAGACCCCTCACCCAGTGATAGAAGCCTACACATACAATAGATCTTCCTATGGAGAGAAAACTTTGTAGGCTCACATACACGGAAGTAGGTCACCTCACCCAAACCGGGTCAGAAATGTTCGGATACATTGCCCCAACCCTCCCATGTGAATTTTTCCCACACCGGTTCCGTCAGACCCCTCACCCAGTGATAGAAGCCTACACATACAATAGATCTTCCTATGGAGAGAAAACTTTGTAGGCTCACATACACGGAAGTAGGTCACCTCACCCAAACCGGGTCAGAAATGTTCGGATACATTGCCCCAACCCTCCCATGTGGATTTTTCCCACACCGGTTCTGTCAGACCCCTCACCCAGTGATAGAAGCCTACACATACAATAGATCTTCCTATGGAGAGAAAACTTCGTAGGCTCACATACACGGAAGTAGGTCACCTCACCCAAACTGGGTCAGAAATGTTCGGATACATTGCCCCAACCTTCCCATGTGGATTTTTCCCACACCGGTACCGTCAGACCCCTCACCCAGTGATAGAAGCCTACACATACAATAGATCTTCCTATGGAGAGAAAACTTCGTAGGCTCACATACACGGAAGTAGGTCACCTCACCCAAACCGGGTCAGAAATGTTCGGATACATTGCCCCAACCCTCCCATGTGGATTTTTCCCACACCGGTTCCGTCAGACCCCTCACCCAGTGATAGAAGCCTACACATACAATAGATCTTCCTATGGAGAGAAAACTTTGTAGGCTCACATACACGGAAGTAGGTCACCTCACCCAAACCGGGTCAGAAATGTTCGGATACATTGCCCCAACCCTCCCATGTGGATTTTTCCCACACCGGTACCATCAGACCCCTTACCCAGTGATAGAAGCCTACACATACAATAGATCTTCCTATGGAGAGAAAACTTCGTAGGCTCACATACACGGAAGTAGGTGACCTCATCCAAACTGGGTCAGAAATGTTCGGATACATTGCCCCAACCCTCCCATGTGGATTTTTCCCACACCGGTACCATCAGACCCCTTACCCAGTGATAGAAGCCTACACATACAATAGATCTTCCTATGGAGAGAAAACTTCGTAGGCTCACATACACGGAAGTAGGTCACCAAAAATGCACAGGATGCAGAGAATATTATACCAAGAAGGAACCATACAGGGTGCTGCGTTATGAAGGGTATATATTCTATAATAAAAAGATGGGCAGTGATTGGAAACAACAGAGAGAACGGACCTACCATGCTGATGCAAGCTGCATCAGAAAGATTAACAGAGAATTTACAGGAAAAGTTATTGTTGATGAGCGTCTAACGCTTTCTGCAAATGATAAAGTCACGCTAAAATCAGTTGGAATTAATGTAGATTAGATAGAGTTGGCCATATATAACGATTGGATGATTGGAAAAAGTGTAAGGTATGAGTAAACTAATGTTTGTTATATTTGAATTTAAGTAGATGACATCCAAGCAAAGAGTATCCTGTATCTGGTAAACCAGATAGGAGATAATAATGAAGATGACGGTTGGGAAATTGATTTTGGGGAATTTAAACAGATATTTTGCCTGACAATAAAAGGGGAAGGATTCCTTACTCTTATCTGTAATTGATTACCATCTTACATCTGGACTATTATCTATTGGGTGGGAGTATCACAGTGCATTGTTATTACTGTATATAGACTGCTGTGATGAGTGGATTATAAAAAGCCTTTTCACACCAATTGTATGAGGTGTGGATCATGGTCTTTTTGGATAATTATAAAAACAACAAAAGGTTCCTATGCTATGAAGGACATTCCTTATCTATACAAATTAAAACATTTGCAAACTATTTACATGTTATTTGTTGTGATTCTTCTGCGAGAGGTAAATAATGCTGAATCATTTATTTATTCACAATATTGCCTGATGAAGATACTTCAATAGTATTGAAACATTGCCTACAATGAACTATTCCCTCCATCATCTAGATGTGAATGAAACCCAAAACAAAATTCAACAATTTCAATTATAACTTCTATCTATGGCTGGGGGTCCAATGGGTCCGGGATCGGATAAAATCACCGGGGGGGTGAGGACAATATATCCGAATTTATTTTACCCGGTTTGGGTAAGGTGACCTACTTCTGTTTATATGAGCCTACATAGTTTTCTCTCCATGGGTATATAGCTGGGAGGGGTAGCAATCTATCTCTGGCTGGGGGTTCCAATGGGTCCGGGATCAGATAAAATCACCTGGGGGGTGAAGACAATGTATCCGAATATTTTTGTCCCAGTCGGGGTGAGGTGACCTACTTACGTCTATATGAGCCTACAAAGTTTTCTCTCCATAGGTAGATCTATTGTAGGTCTAGGCTTCTATGTCTGGTTGGGGGATGTCCAGGCAATGTATCCGAATGTTTTTGACCCAGTTTGGATGAGGTGACCTACTTATGTCTATAGGAGCCTACAAAGTTTTCTCTCCATGCATATATACATGGGAAGTCTAGGAATCTATCTCTGGCTGGGGGGTCCAATGGGTCTGGGGTCGGACAAAATCACCTGGAGGGGGTCAGGACAATGTATCCGAATATTTTTGACCCAGTTTGGGTGAGGTGACCTACTTACATCCAAAGGAGCCTACGAAGTTTTCTCTCCATAGGTAGATCTATTGTAGGTCTAGGCTTCTATGTCTGGTTGGGGGTCCAATGGGTCCGGTGTCAGACAAAATCGCCTAGGGGGGTCCAGGCAATGTATCTGAACATTTTTGACCGAGTTTTGGTGAGGTGACCTACTGACATCCAAATGAGCCTACGAAGTTTTCTCTCCATAGGTAGATCTTTTGTAGGTCTAGGCTTCTATGTCTGGTTGGGGATCCAATGGGTCCGGTGTCAGACAAAATTGCCTAGGGGGTCCAGGCAATGTATCTGAACATTTTTGACCCAGTTTGGGTGAGGTGACCTACTTACATCCAAATGAGCCTACGAAGTTTTCTCTCCATAGGTAGATCTATTGTAGGTCTAGACTTCTATGTCTGGTTGGGGGTCCAATGGGTCCGGTGTCAAACAAAATCACCTGGGGGGTCCGGGCAATGTATCGGAATATTTTTGACCCAGTTTCGGTGAGGTGACCTAATTACGTCTATATGAGCCAATGAAGTTATCTCTCCATAGGTATATACCTGGGAGGTTTAGGAATCTATCTCTGGCTGGGGGGTCCAATGGGTCCGGGGTCGGACAAAAATCACCTGGGGGGGTCAGGACAATGTATCCGAATATTTTTGACCCAGTTTGGATGAGGTGACCTACTTATGTCTATAGGAGCCTGCAAAGTTTTCTCTCCATGCGTATATACATGGGAAGTCTAGGAATCTATCTCTGGCTGGGGGGTCCAATGGGTCCGGGGTCGGACAAAATCACCTGGGGGGTCAGGACAATGTATCCGAACATTTTTGACCCAGTTTGGGTAAGGTGACCTACTTACATCCAAATGAGCCTACGAAGTTTTCTCTCCATAGGTAGATCTATTGTAGATCTAGGCTTCTATGTCTGGTTGGGGGTCCAATGGGTCTGGTGTCAGACAAAATCACCTAGGGGGGTCCAGGCAATGTATCTGAACATTTTTGACCCAGTTTGGGTGATCTGACCTACTTATGTCTATATGAGCCTACAAAGTTTTCTCTCCTTAGGTATATACCTGGGAGGTCTAGGAATCTATCTCTGGCTGGGGGGTCCAATGGGTCCGGGGTCGGACAAAATCGCCTAGGGGGTCCAGGCAATGTATCTGAACATTTTTGACCCAGTTTGGGTGAGCTGACCTACTTATGTCTATATGAGCCTACAAAGTTTTCTCTCCATAGGTATATACCTGGGAAGTCTAGGAATCTATCTCTTGCTGGGGGGTCCAATGGGTCCGGGGTCGGACAAAATCACCTGGGGGGTCAGGACAATGTATCTGAACATTTTTGACCCAGTTTGGGTGAGGTGATGTACTTTCGTGTATATGAGCCTACAAAGTTTTCTCTCCATAGGTAGATCTATTGTAGGTCTAGGCTTCTATGTCTGGTTAGGGAGTCCAACGGGTCCGGTTTCGAACAAAATCACCTGGGGGGGTCTGGGCGATGTATCCGAATATTTTTGATCCAGTTTGGTTGAGGTGACCTACTTATGTCTATATGAGCCTACAAAGTTTTCTCTCCATGCGTATATACCTGGGAGGTCTAGGAATCTATCTCTGGCTGGGGGTCCAATTAGTCAGGGGTCAGACAAAATCGCCTAGGGGCTACGGGCAATGTATCTGAACATTTTTGACCCAGTTTGGGTGAGGTGACCTACTTACATCCAAATGAGCCTACGAAGTTTTCTCTCCATAGGTAGATCTATTGTAGGTCTAGGCTTCTATGTCTGGTTGGGGGTCCAATGGGTCTGGTGTCAGACAAAATCACCTAGGGGGGTCCAGGCAATGTATCTGAACATTTTTGACCCAGTTTGGGTGAGCTGACCTACTTATGTCTATATGAGCCTACAAAGTTTTCTCTCCATAGGTATATACCTGGGAAGTCTAGGAATCTATCTCTGGCTGGGGGGTCCAATGGGTCCGTGGTCGGACAAAATCACCTGGGGGGGTCAGGACAATGTATCTGAACATTTTTGACCCAGTTTGGGTGAGGTGATGTACTTTCGTGTATATGAGCCTACAAAGTTTTCTCTCCATAGGTAGATCTATTGTAGGTCTAGGCTTCTATGTCTGGCTGAGGGTCCAATGGGTCCGGGGTCGGATAAAACCACCTGGGGGGGTCAGGACAATGTATCCGAATATTTTTGGCCCAGTTTGGGTGAGCTGACCTACTTATGTCTATATGAGCCTACAAAGTTTTCTCTCCATAGGTATATACCTGGGAGGTCTAGGAATCTATCTCTGGCTGGGGGGTCCAATGGGTCCGGGGTCGGACAAAATCACCTGGGGGGGTCAGGACAATGTATCCGAATAATTTTGACCCGGTTTGGGTGAGGTGACCTACTTACATCCAAATGAGCCTACGAAGTTTTCTCTCCATAGGTAATCTATTGTAGGTCTAGGCTTCTATGTCTGGTTGGGGGTCCAATGGGTCTGGTGTCAGACAAAATCACCTAGGGGGGTCCAGGCAATGTATCTGAACATTTTTGACCCAGTTTGGGTGAGCTGACCTACTTATGTCTATATGAGCCTACAAAGTTTTCTCTCCATAGGTATATACCTGGGAAGTCTAGGAATCTATCTCTGGCTGGGGGGTCCAATGGGTCCGGGGTCGGACAAAATCACCTGGGGGGGTCAGGACAATGTATCTGAACATTTTTGACCCAGTTTGGGTGAGGTGATGTACTTTCGTGTATATGAGCCTACAAAGTTTTCTCTCCATAGGTAGATCTATTGTAGGTCTAGGCTTCTATGTCTGGCTGGGGGTCCAATGGGTCCGGGGTCGGATAAAACCACCTGGGGGGGTCAGGACAATGTATCCGAATATTTTTGACCCAGTTTGGGTGAGCTGACCTACTTATGTCTATATGAGCCTACAAAGTTTTCTCTCCATAGGTATATACCTGGGAGGTCTAGGAATCTATCTCTGGCTGGGGGGTCCAATGGGTCCGGGGTCGGACAAAATCACCTGGGGGGGTCAGGACAATGTATCCGAATAATTTTGACCTGGTTTGGGTGAGGTGACCTACTTACATCCAAATGAGCCTACGAAGTTTTCTCTCCATAGGTAGATCTATTGTAGGTCTAGGCTTCTATGTCTGCTTGGGGGTCCAATGGGTCTGGTGTCAGACAAAATCACCTAGGGGGGTCCAGGCAATATATCCGAATAATTTTGACCCGGTTTGGGTGAGGTGACCTACTTACATCCAAATGAGCCTACGAAGTTTTCTCTCCATAGGTAGATCTATTGTAGGTCTTGGCTTCTATGTCTGGTTGGGGGTCCAATGGGTCTGGTGTCAGACAAAATCACCTAGGGGGGTCCAGGCAATGTATCTGAACATTTTTGACCCAGTTTGGGTGAGCTGACCTACTTATGTCTATATGAACCTACAAAGTTTTCTCTCCTTAGGTATATACCTGGGAGGTCTAGGAATCTATCTCTGGCTGGGGGGTCCAATGGGTCCGGGGTCGGACAAAATCGCCTGGGGGGGTCAGGACAATGTATCTGAACATTTTTGACCCAGTTTGGGTGAGGTGATGTACTTTCGTGTATATGAGCCTACAAAGTTTTCTCTCCATAGGTAGATCTATTGTAGGTCTAGGCTTCTATGTCTGGCTGGGGGTCCAATGGGTCCGGGGTCAGATAAAACCACCTGGGGGGGTCAGGACAATGTATCCGAATATTTTTGACCCAGTTTGGGTGAGCTGACCTACTTATGTCTATATGAGCCTCAAAGTTTTCTCTCCATAGGTATATACCTGTGAGGTCTAGGAATCTATCTCTGGCTGGGGGGTCCAATGGGTCCGGGGTCGGACAAAATCACCTGGGGGGGTCAGGACAATGTATCCGAATAATTTTTACCCGGTTTGGGTGAGGTGACCTACTTACATCCAAATGAGCCTACGAAGTTTTCTCTCCATAGGTAGATCTATTGTAGGTCTAGGCTTCTATGTCTGGTTGGGGGTCCAATGGGTCTGGTGTCAGACAAAATCACCTAGGGGGGTCCAGGCAATGTATCTGAACATTTTTGACCCAGTTTGGGTGAGCTGACCTACTTATGTCTATATGAGCCTACAAAGTTTTCTCTCCATAGGTATATACCTGGGAGGTCTAGGAATCTATCTCAGGCTGGGGGTCCAATGGATCCCGGGTCAGACAAAATCGCCTAGGGGGTCCAGGCAATGTATCTGAACATTTTTGACCCAGTTTGGGTGAGCTGACCTACTTATGTCTATATGAGCCTACAAAGTTTTCTCTCCATAGGTATATACCTGGGAAGTCTAGGAATCTATCTCTGGCTGGGGGGTCCAATGGGTCCGGGGTCGGACAAAATCACCTGGGGGGTTCAGGACAATGTATCTGAACATTTTTGACCCAGTTTGGGTGAGGTGATGTACTTTCGTGTATATGAGCCTACAAAGTTTTCTCTCCATAGGTAGATCTATTGTAGGTCTAGGCTTCTATGTCTGGCTGGGGGTCCAATGGGTCCGGGGTCGGATAAAACCACCTGGGGGGGTCAGGACAATGTATCCGAATATTTTTGACCCAGTTTGGGTGAGCTGACCTACTTATGTCTATATGAGCCTACAAAGTTTTCTCTCCATAGGTATATACCTGGGAGGTCTAGGAATCTATCTGAGGCTGGGGGTCCAATGGATCCCGGGTCAGACAAAATCGCCTAGGGGGTCCAGGCAATGTATATGAACATTTTTGACCCAGTTTGGGTGAGCTGACCTACTTATGTCTATATGAGCCTACAAAGTTTTCTCTCCATAGGTATATACCTGGGAGGTCTAGGAATCTATCTCAGGCTGGGGGTCCAATGGATCCCGGGTCAGACAAAATCGCCTAGGGGGTCCTGGCAATGTATCTGAACATTTTTGACCCAGTTTGGTTGAGGTGATGTACTTTCGTGTATATGAGCCTACAAAGTTTTCTCTCCATAGGTAGATCTATTGTAGTTCTAGGCTTCTATGTCTGGCTGGGGGTCCAATGGGTCCGGGGTCGGATAAAACCACCTGGGGGGGTCAGGACAATGTATCCGAATATTTTTGACCCAGTTTGGGTGAGGTGACCTACTTACGTCTATATGAGCATACAAAGTTTCCGCTCCATAGACAGCTTCATGGTACCGGTATAGGGTACCGGTACTATCTCTGGCTGGGGGGTCCAATGGGTCCGCTGTCTCAAAAAAAAAACCTGGAGGGGTCGGGACAATGTCTCTGAACATTTTTGACCCGCTTTGAGTGAGGTGACCTACTTATATATATTTGAGCCTACAAAGTTTTCACTCTGTAGGCAGACCAATGGTAGGTTGATCTAGACATCTATCTATCGCTGGGGGGTCCAATGGGTCCGATGTCCGAAAAAAATTACCTAGAGGGGTCAGGGCAATGTTGACAAACATTTTTGATCTACCGTACTAGATGTATAGCAGCACTCAGAAAAAGGAAGGAAAATTTTCTACCCCTGAAGAGGGACCTAAATTTTTCATCCATTTTTCATGCCCCCCCCCCTCAGGAGCAGTCTGAAAATTTTATTCCCGCCTCCCTCAAACCCAAACCCCCCCTACTCCGTTGATAAAAAATGAACACTCCTTAATAGCTGTAGGCCTACTAACACCATGACCATTCATGTCAATGCTTTCCAAAATACCCAGTACTCCCCCTTTTTGAAAAACATAGACTTTCCAATTGTGAAACAACTGAATTTCTATACACCCAATACCCCCTGTTGGTACCGAGGGTACAGGTACGTCTGTATTGCACAGATAGTCCCTGACGTTTGCTAATTTAAGTTGGGAGTGACCCCCCTGTGTATTAGTTCCCAGCTCAGCCACCGCGCGCGCCACTGCGGCGCCACTTCGTAGGACTCAATAGACGACAGCGAAAGGACCCGTCGCTCAGAGTGTCACAGGAGAAAAGTTGGCACTACTTTATTGCATTATATGGCTAAATCACGCTAATAGGCTATCAGGTGAACTACCAGATAAAATATCCTGTATTTCATAATAGGTACCGATATCCTCAGCTGACATACAAGTCATTACAAGTGAAAATAATAAATATATTAATAGAGATTGTTACCTGCAACACTTCCCGCTGGTTGTTGGTACGGCTGTTTGTACCAGAGTTGCAAAACGTGATTGGTACCCGTCAGTCGCTGTCACTTACGCCGAAAAAAAAGTAGCAGATTCACGATGGCTCTTCGACAAAGCCTGACACTTGTCAGGCAGTCCTTCAACTTTCGTGCCTTCAGGTATGCAACAAAGGCCCATAATCTTTACAATGTGTTTGGTTTAGTTTATAAAATTTCCATGTATTCTATGCCACAATAGACTGAATTCTAGCTGATGCCACTATCGCTAGCCGGCAGTGACCTTGGCTTGTCGCTTGGCAGTACTACCGGTACTAGTACTACTACTACGGTACTAACTTACCGGTACTAGTAGTAGGGAAAATCATGCCAAACTTTTATTTTGGATTTATTTACCCGGATAATTTTACATCACCAGGAAGCTGGCAACGAGTAATTTAATGGTGTTTAAATTGTCTTTATAATGGTACTAGAACAGAAGTTATGAGGGATTGAATGTGGAATTTCTACTAGACTAAAATATTTTCTGTCAGTGGATTTCCAGCCACTGAGCCAGTGTGGGTCTTATCAGTCCCTGCCCACTGTACAGTAGAACCAAAGTTATGAATTTTTCATTTTTTTGAGAATTTTCCAAAATTCTAGGTGTGCCTTTTACGCTAAGCCGAAATACCTGCCTGCTCGCAGGCAGGATCCAAGATGTATACAAGTCTATAGTGGCACAAACACATGGCTAGTCTGAACTAAGTACTCACTTTCAGTTCCTGGAAATTGTCCCTCCTATTCACAAACATGTAGTTTTCATGTACATCAGCTTATATTGACTGAAACATGAGATATATCCAATAAATCTGACATGTTTATCTTGAGCTTAGATATCACTACCTCAATGGCCTCCATTGTCAACATCTTGTGCTGCTACCTTGTGTTAGACTGCTCTTGAAACATAGGGCTAACCAACCAAGAATAGTGTAGTCTTTTTGGCACTAGGTGGCTACACCTGGCTTCAAGATGGCCGACAATGATTTGGAGTTAGGGAGGGAGATTTGAAAATCACCTGGATTATTAATTATTACAAGTATTTCAAGTGCTTTGTGTATTGTGAATCTTTGGATATACATTGAGGGAAGTGTTGGTGGAAGCATTGGACCTGACAGTAAGTACTTCTGTGAGAACTGGGCACTCAGCCAATCTGGCTGACCAAACAGACTACAACAGACACACTTGGTCTCTGAGGTTCCCTCAGAGCGTCTACGGAGTATTTTACGCAGGCTGCAGCCTATACGCGGGAGATTACGGTAGGGTAGGAACTGTAATCTTTCGCGTATAAGGCGCATCTTATACGCGAGGTTTTAGTTCTCCTGGATCCACAAGGGGACACCAAGATCTTTCTTTTGATATGTTACACTTCCCCCTAAGTCTTAATATGACATAGAGGGTGTCAGGAGGATCCGGGGGCCTTAAACTACACATAGTTTTTTGAATTTTCAAAATCCATTTAGTAGAACAAAAGTTATGAATTTTTCATTTTTTTGACAACTTTCTGAAACTAGGTGCGTCTTATAGGCGGGGTGCTCCTTATACACGGGAGATTACGGTAGGCAGGGAAATTTTTTTTGAGGTCAGCTCTAAATTTTCGCGCCTATGCAACGTGAATTTGATGTGCAAGATTGTGAGAAAAAAAACTTCCACATCTGTATATAAAGTGCCAAAATATCAGATTTTCCCCAAAACGCCATAAAAAAGTTGGGGTAGGGACATAATATTAGGGTAGGTAGCATTACCTGAACACAACATTTTTTTAGACCTAGGGAAAATTACTGACGAGGTACACAAATTGCTGCTTCATTGTACACAAAATAAGTGCTGCTATGATTTATGAACTGGTTGTATCAGATTATATCGGGTATAGAAATTGCATCCTCCACCTTTATGAGCCCAGCAAGTGAAAACAGATTGTATATTGGGTATTGATTGTATGTAGTTTGAATGACAAGACTTGTTAAAGGTTTCCAAAATGAAGCTATGAATATTAGTAAGCAATCAATATAATGGGTTAATGAAGAGTATACTTTAGTTTTGCCTTTACCTGTCTTACTTAATTATTTCCCCACTGTGTACAATCATCTGTTGATTTCAGTGTGGTTCAGTCTAGCTGCATGTCGGACGTCGCTGGATCTGGCAAGGGAAAGGTTTGTATTTGACATTCCAGAGGATTTAAAGATATCATAGAACTAGAGAAGTTTTGTCCATAGATAAAAGAAAATTCATGCTAATGTATGAGAAAACATACTATATAATGAATGGATGTAAAGCGGGGAAGACTACACAAAAAATCAAGCTAAACTTTTATTGACCCAGGGACATTTGTGCACCTGAGTATCAGGTGTCTTTTTTTGTTTGTTTTTTTTTGGTTTTATTTTTTTTTTTTTTTTGGTTAGCGGAATTTTATTCAACCATATTGGCAGAAAATTAAATTGATTCAGTACAAGTCTCCCATTAATTTATTCATAGAGGGTAGAGTCTTCGGAAAAAGACACTAATGTCTTAGAATAAAGTATACTGGAATTATTTATTAAAACCAGGAGGGGTTGCGGTCTCGTAACGTGTGTTTTTAGGCGATGAAGGGGGGGAGCCCCCCACAGCAGGGTAGGTTGAAACAAGATACTGTGGACCTAATAGTTGGGTGCATCAATTAGGTTCCAACCATGAGGGACCTGGGTTTTTGAGTTTTGAGTCTTAAGTTTATTGCGCAGGCCCTGGGCACATATTGAGTGTGGTGAGCTGAAGATGAACTCAACCATATGGATTTCCATATCCTGGAGGCCTTGGTGGCCATTGGAGTTAAAATGGTGGCCCAATTGGGTCCCCATTCGTTTGTTTTTAACATTTCCAACGTGTGAACCGCATCGGTCCATCACTCTCTGTAGAGTCTGGCCTACAAACTGTTTTTTGCAGTGTTTGCAGGAAAGACAGTATATCACATTACTACTTTTGCAAGATACATTCTTCTTGGCAGTGTAGCTGGTGCCAGTGGAGCCAGAAATGATCTCTCCACTGGTGTAGATGAGGAGGCAATGTGTGCAGTCCCTTGTAGTGCACTCATTAGAGAGTCGGCCACCCCAGGCTGCCCGGTGTTTGCCCAGGCATTCTGGATGGTAGTCAACTCTAGCCTTAACTAGGTTGTCCCTTAGTGAAGGTTGTTTTCTGAGACCCACAATGAGTCTATGTTCAATAAACTGCTGTCTCGAGACAACAGTTTAATTATATCCATACTGGAAAGCGCCGTTTACCTGGAATCCGGATCGTCAGAAATCAAGTATAGAATCTGACTGGTCTCCCCCTCCCCTCCCACCCTTCTTGCCCGCCCAGACAGCTATAGTTGGGTCCTGACTGCTCATTTTGACCAGTGACCGGGATTTAGACTATAAATGTATGGGAGGGTTATACCCCTGTGGAGGTACATAACATGTAACCATAGTGTTGGGTACCGTCTGACGTGGCGGGTGAGTCGAGTCGTCGGACGTTCCTCAGGTTCCGGATAGGTGGCAGCACCGATCCGGGTCTGTGGGGACATCTGACGACGAACACCTGGGTCCTTATATTAAGCCCAGGGCTCAGCCGCTACGTCAGAGGCCCTTCTGGCCTCCAAAGTATGTAGAACACTATTGATAATTACTAGCTGCCCTTTTTATACTACCGGGTAGCCGTGAGTGTGCATTCGTAATAAAATCTATCCGTTGGCATACACTTGAAACACCGTCTTACTCTTTCTTCCCGAATCGTAAGACCCGAACCCCCCAGGTCCGTAAGGCCACAACCCCTTACACTGTTATAGCATCTAGGATAATAGTTGGATTCCACAGAGGGTAGTCTAAAGCTGCTGCTGCCTGTGCTTAAACGCAGTATACACAAACTTTGCAAGTGCATTTATTATACTAGGGTCATTTTCTTTCATAACCGTAACAAACTTATCCATATTTGACATATCCCGGTAATTACAGATTTTACCATCTATATGATTTTAATGAGTTGTTCGAGCTGCCTTATGTAGTTCACATGTTGTCAGAAAATGCACCTCATCATCAATAGCACCAGTTGAGCAATATAGACATACTCTCTCACACTCAGGTTTGGGGGGCCTACAATGCCTCCCTATCTCAATACCAAGATTATGGGAACTAAGTCTGTATTGTGCTAGTGCAGTCCTGTGATTTTGATAGCTAATTTTAAGTAGATAGTGTTCAAGCCTGAACTCCCTCTTGAATTTTTATGTATGTATGTGTGTGTGTATATATATATATATATATATATATATATATATATATATATATATATATATATATATATATATATATATATATTCCATCTACCCAATATCTCTGACGGCGGCATTCTGCTCCTTCATGATGAAGGCATGAAGGAGCAGAATAACTTCATGGGGAGTTCACAAAGGAAAATTCTCATTGGGCATACCAAATTCATAAAAAAAAGATAATAATCATTGGTGTTGAAAACACACGCTCATTTTTTTGTGAATGGTTTTCTCAAAACACAATCCCTCCATGGTAGGTAGAAATTTGATTATTGATATATATTTTACAGGGTGGCGGCGCTGGTGGAACTATCCGGTAAGTGATATTATTGTCCCATTTGCTGTCTTGAAAAAAACTTGTGATTGGTATACATAAGTGCCGAAATCTTTATATTAAAAAAAAATAACTTGCTTGGATTTTTCTTTTTAAAAACACCTACATCAGTAGAACAACAGTTTGTTTTCATTGGTATTGTCATAGGCACTTTTTCCATCGACTAAGTAAGATATCTTTATGCCATAAGCAGGAGAGTTTACATGGTAGATATAGCCCAAGAAAATTGTTGTATGCATTTTGTAATCCAGTTACATGGGTGACTGCCTGAGGCGCAGCCAAAGAAATAATCCATGTCCTTTGGTTATAAAAATCCATGTCCTTTGATTATAAAAAGGCATTCTGCAATTTCTGCACACTTATGCCTCACTTGAGGTAGGGGATTTTGTGCTCCCTGGATCGTATCAGCTTACAGTCAATTTATGCAATATATTTCCTGTATTGAAAATCCCGAAACCCAACTCGGCTGCAACCTGATTTCAGTAGTCAAATTAATTTCCATATAAGATTGTAATATGTAAGATGGTTTCAAACAAATTTCAGTGAAGCTGGAGGTTCTTTCGGCAAGCGGGAAGCCGCCCTGGAGGAGCAGTACTTCCGCAAACAGGTGATATTTTGTCTCTCAAGTAATGTGGATTTAAGAAAAAAAAAAGATGTAAGGATAAGGATAAGAATGTAATCGGAGATTCAGCGGAGAGGTAATAGGAGCACTCAAAAACTGTCAGGAGAAATTGTGTTGCTGTGTATATCAGGGTGTCCAGCGATCCTACTTTTCCTACTTTTTCCTATTTTTTTATGATTTTGCTATTTTTCCTACTTTTTCTCCAAAATACCTACTTTTTTATTTTGCTTTGGCGCATGCAAAATAAAAATACCGTTAGTTGCTTTGAAGCACATCTTGCTTATGTCAGTACATGTTTATAGTAACTTATGTCAAGTGAAATCAACCCTCAAGTCTTAATGTGTGCCTTGCATAGGCTATTGTAGTTCCCAATGAGGTACCTGAGGGAACTTATCATAGGTATGGTAAATTATTAAGGAGTACCCGATTTTATTACCAAAAGTATGGCATGTGAATGATTTTCCTCTTATATGTTTTATCCATTTAGTCTTGTACTGGAGTGTAACATTGCTTTGGGTAGATAGCAAATTCTGTAATATCATTTGCATTATTATCTGGTACTCAAATTTTGCCATGTCTGCCGCGCTCTTTTAGTACTTGCAAGAAACTGAGTAGTGGAATTGTAGCACTACTACATTTAGCCTCCACATGGTTTATGAATAGTGCAGTTTTACTGTTATCTAAGATATCTATGACTCAGCATGTGAGTTGTATCATTGCAATTTACAGTATTTATTAATCACATCTTCATTAAAGATTCAGAGATATTGGCTTGTGGAATGAAAGAGCCAATTCTAACACCTTTGGTGTATCAATTGATGTTTGATGTGGTGATGGTTAGTGATTGACTTGGTGAACATATATGCTTTGAGCATTAGAACTAGTATTATACTAATGTTTCACTCATAAACCCTTTAACAGAATACGTGCAAACACCTGACTGATAGTGATCAGGGAGGTAATAACAAAAGGTGGTTACATGAAACATCAATAAGAGACTAATGGTGTCAGTGTTGGCTGCAATCTATATTTTAAACCATGGAGTGCCAATGTAGAAAACATTCAGAATTGCTTGAGGTTATGTTGTTATGATTGTCATGATACTTTTGGACAAAGATTGCACTCCCTTAACATTGCTGTGCCTAGTTTTAGGCTATGATCTGCTGGTGATGGGTCAATAGATTGGTGACAGATTCATCTGATATCAAGTAACATAGATCATTAAAGCCTGCTATAGAACTCTATAGAAACATGCCAAATCCCACATTTCAAGAATCTTGGTTAAATAAGACAGATAAAAATGGAAATTTAGTCAAACAGTGGTGTCGTGTAGAGCCAAGTTCTGCTTACAAAGCCTACTGGACACTATGCAACAAATCATTTCAAATAGACAATACAGGTCTCCTGCAAGTTCTAGCCCATGCATCAAGGGTTAAGAATACTGGTTTTGCTAAAGCCAGATTTGGAAGCACACAGCGCCACTTTGAAAAGAAAAGTGCTAGTGGAGCAGCTAGTGCATCTGTATCAGATGGTGCTGAACCAACCATAAGTGACAAAACTACCCAGTGCAAGCACCTCTGCTAAGCCTAGTTCATTCATGGTGTAGACAGCTTCCCAGCAAGAACAGACTGCCATTGCTGAAATCCTATGGGCCCACAAAGTATGTGAGAGCAACTTCAGCTTTCGGTCTTGTCTGACTTATTTGAGATAATGCTTCCCTGTGTGACATCACAGCACTTTTCACTGAGCAAGTCCAAAATGTCATATCTGCTCTCAGATGGACTCGGACCATTATTACAAGAGGGAACTTGTTAGTATGATCCGTGAAACTGGATGTGCTTTCACATTACAATATGACGAAACTGGGAATGCCCAAAACTGTAAACAATGTGATGTTCTGCTCAGATACTGGTGCCAAGACAGTGGGCAAATCTGCGTAAGATTCTTAACAGCTTTTCAAACTTTCACGGGCTTCCCTAGCCCACTTAAAAGGGTCTATTTCTCCTCTTTCCTATCCCCTCAGGATGTGTGTGGTGCACATATGCGCGGGTACTGACACATTCCTCAGTGAAATTGTGTAATGTCGTTCTTGCCATGAATATGACCTTAGCTGTTGAAATGGCATTCAACATCTATTACTCACTCACTCACTCACTCACTCACTCACTCAAACTTTCACAAAGCCTCTTTTGCCTTTACAAGACAAAAGTTTAGACTAGTGGGGGTTGGTTTACAATGGTTATAGGGTATGAATTGAGTTATAGTAATGGGTCATTCGGTGACCTGTGGATAGTAGTTTTATGGAGTGAAGGTTGTGGATCTCATGGGGTTTGGATGTACAGGCATTCACAGGTTCAAATAGATGGGAACTTCAGTCAGATGGAGAGGGGTCACCACAGGGGGAGTGATAGACAGGGGTCCGCATAGAGAGTGATATTGTGACATACCCTCTGTGTAGTACATGAATACATTGTACAAAAACTGTGTCTATTGAGTAAGTTTTATAGAGGGGTTTCACAAAATTAGTACCTCACAGATCTTGTATGGCAATCATGTTGAGGCAAAACTTTTGCCATAGACTTATCATTCCAAGTTTCCCCTGTTAGTGTGCTGAAACAACTAGCCAATTTCTCAATCTCAGTCTAGGATCAGTAATCCCAATACATTGGCAACAATTTATGACAAAGAAAAAATTTACTGTTTTATTTCACACATTGTGCTCCAACATGGCCACTGTACATCATTTTGACATAGCAGACTCGCAGTAAATGCCTTCATGAAACCACTGTATATCATGTTTCACATACCAATGATACAGGTACAAACTGAGCACCATTTAAATATGTTCTGGAATATTATCCTAATTGATTCTACATATAAGGTTATCAATTCTGAGGATAAATAGATTGTTACACATGCATTGTTTATTCTGGATATGTCCTATTTTTTCTCGGGCTTCCCTAGCCCACTTAAAAGGGTCTATATCTAGTCTTTCCTATCCCCTCGGATGTGTGTGGTGCACATATGGGTGGGCACAGGCACATTCCTTCGTGAAATTGTGTAATGTACAGGGATGTAAGTCTTCATGATTTCCTGTTTTTATGTATCCTGGAATTTTTATTTTTTATTTGACAATATAAACTCCACATGATATTCCTGGAGGGAATCTACCATTTCGTGCATCCCCTGACCTCCCCTCAATTCTCCCTGTCTGCTGTGGAATGCAGGACAGTGCCTGCTGATGGCCCTACTCAGCCCCAGGCCAGCCCCTACTCCCTGCCTGGCCTCCCTGCAGTCTCCCCAGTCACTCCCATGGCCCCAGTGCTTCCCTCATGATGAATCCTGATTGTGCCTGATTCACAGAGAAAGCAAAAATCAGGCACAGGGCAGTCCCCACTATGACACTGCACTATGATACTGACTCCTGATTGGACAAAAGTAAATTCAGCTTGAGCTGGTTCCTCTGTGTGTGTATACAGACTGCAGACACAAGCACATCAACTCACAACAACCCAGAACAACTCACAATGAGAATAGGTGCAGCCATGCAGGTCAGGCTATGGTCTGTTCAAATCAGTGAGGAGATGGTAGCTCTATACAAGATACTCCATGTCACTGTGACGGGTGGGGAGGGGGTGCAGCCACATTTCTAGGTCAGGCTATGGTCTGTTAAAATCAGTGAGGAGATGGTAGTTCTATACAACGATACTCCATGCCACTGTGATGGGGTGGGGAGGGGGTAATAGGTAAATCTTGAAACTTGTGTTTAGAAGCATTTGAACCCCATATACAATTGTTTTCAGGTCATATTAAGTGTTTATATACAACCTTTGTATGTCTGTTAATGTTTTCATGTTTTTTCACCACCCCTGACTTACATCCCTGAATGTAGTTCTCGCCATGAATATGACCTTAGCTGTCGAAATGGCGTTAAGTATCTACTACTCACTCCTATTTTTTCTTATATTTTCCTACTTTTGTCCTACTTTAGTCCTACTTTTTGAAAATTTTCAGTCCTACTTTTTCAAAGGGGTCTGCCGCACACCCTGTATATATATATCCTATCCTGTTTTATGGAAATATTGCCTTATCAATGTAATGAAGATCTTAAGTTATTTTGACAAAATCGCCTCAGGCTACCTGCTACGAAAATATAACCCATATTGGTGGATCCATCGGGTGCGGGTCTAGAATCCTATGTGACCCATATTGGTGGATCCATCGGGTGCGGGTCTAGAATCCTATATGACCCATATTGGTGGATCCATCGGGTATGGGTCTAGAATCCTATATGACCCATATTGGTGGAGCCATCGGGTATGGGTCTATGATCCTATATGACCCATATTAGTGGATCCATCGGGTATGGGTCTAGGATCATATATGTCCCATATTGGTGGAGCCATCGGGTATGGGTCTAGAATCCTATATGACCCATATTGGTGGAGCCATCGGGTATGGGTCTAGAATCCTATATGACCCATATTGGTGGAGCCATCGGGTATGGGTCTATGATCCTATATGACCAATATTGGTGGATCCATCGGGTATGGGTCTAGAATCCTATATGACCCATATTGGTGGATCCATCGGGTATGGGTCTAGAATCCTATATGACCCATATTGGTGGAGCCATCGGGTATGGGTCTAGAATCCTATATGACCCATATTGGTGGAGCCATCGGATATGGGTCTATGATCCTATATGACCCATATTGGTGGAGCCATCGGGTATTGGTCTAGGATCCTATATGTCCCATATTAGTGGATCCATCGGGTACGGGTCTAGAATCCTATATGACCCATATTGGTGGAGCCATTGGGTACCGGTCTAGAATCCTATAGGCTGTGAGTGTCACAAATCAGTGCATCCATATTCGGAACAGGTATTTGGCTTTTGGGCAGTATTTTACACTGATATAGGCTCCCACAGTGTCACTGTTCAATGCCATTGTAGAAAATTGTCATAAGAATGTATAGACATGGATTATTGTCTATCCAGGTTTAATTGGACATTTTCATTGAAGCCAGATTCTTAAGTGCATACCTGTAGTCCTATTATTAGCGCGGCGACTAGTGAGTACTACTCGTGAGATGAGTAGACTAGTGTATGGTTCACAGTCGCCACGGTGTAAGGGATAGGGAGGCCTTGCAATCTATTTTTGTTTGTGGCTCCTCTGCTATGGACTATTCCTGCTCACTATTCTAATGTAATAACAACAGTGTGTGTACTTTACTTATCAGTGAAGGAATTTTCAGAATATATCTCATACTTTTGATTTTATTCGCAGATAACACATTTCATCATTTGGAGCCCTATGGCAGATTAGCATTAGAGCATTTTAAGATTCAGAAATGCATCCCTGTAGCCTTTGTTTTAGAATTGTTTGTTTTGAAACCACTATATATATGTAGTACAGGTTTTATCTCAGTGGGTTATGGTACAATTGGATCATATTTTCTGTATTTGAACAAAGTATTCACTGTCAAAGATATCTATGGAGAAATCAGTGCTAAAGTGTGTGTTGCCATATGTGCATTTTTGTAAATCAGAGGAGGTTGAAGTGTAAGGCCACCTTGTGGAACTGCTACATTCTTTTCTGTGTAAAATTTTTAGTTTACATTGAAATAATGCTATCTCAGAATATGTATCTACTATTGGTGATGAAAGATTAATTTGATTACTCCTTTCATTGTATAAACGATTTTTTTGGAACACTGAAAACATGTATGTACACTGGGGTACTTACACTGTGCTCCCCCTCTACAGAGAGGTGGAGTGATCTGGCCGGTTTGCTGACCACTGGCCCATGACGAGGTACAGACTATTACAAGTGATTGGCAGTTGGGTGTGTGTGTGGGGGGGGCAGGGGGGGCAGAGCAGGCTCGTGGCAATCTGAGACAGTGTACACTCATAATGACACACCTGTTGACTATGGCATTGAACATTGAATAAGACAGGTCCCTGTGGCAGCTGAGTGAGGTGCATGCAGAATGGACAGTCTACAGACTATTAGTACTTAGCTGCATTGGGTAGTTCAGGTTGAATTTGTCCTATATACTACCAAAAGCCCAGATGATAGTATGCCCTATCTGTCTCACCAACTGAAACTAGACACAAGATTACAAGTCGCCGCGCCATGTCTCACAGGACTATTCTCTACTATTGTATTAAAATCTACAACACTATGGTTTTATTTACAAATGTACCTGTGACGTTTTACATGTGTACTAATTCTGTGCTTCTTGTTAACATTTTCTTTACAGCAAGAGGAACAACTGAAGGCGCTAAAGGACTCTGTAAAGGATGAGATCAAACATCACCAAGAACAGATCGAGGAACACATGGTGAGGACATGAACAATATCTAGATAATAAAATCGTATTTGGGAGGAAGTGCTGGGTACTTGATTTAGCTAGTGAATGATTTTGACTGGCATCACCAAATATCATTACCAATATACTAATGTAGTAGTTAAGCCCTTTCCAACTATCCAAAGGCATTACCAAGTTTTTATTCACTGTGCATGGGAAAACTGCTAACTGTAGCCGGCCTTTCTTTATGAACAGATCCCTTGTAGTTGGTCTCTAAACAGTTCCCTTGTAGATGCAGGGATGAAAGTCTTCAGGGAATTCCCTGATTTCAGGGATTTTGAAGTTCCAGGGCCCTATACATTCATATAGAAACCCAGGTTTTTGGGGCGAATATTGGACCATTTCAGGGATTTTTGTGCTCTGTGACTTTCATCCCTGTAGATGTTCTATTGAATGGTAAAGTATTATGTAGGAGAGTCATGTTTTCCTCATTTTTTCCCTGTTCATCCTTTCAGGAGGCCATTGAGCGCCACAAGAAGAAAATGAAGAAGCTTGACAAAATGGCTGCAGAACATGATTAGTGAACTACCACAGTGATGGTACTTCTTTGTATGCAAGTTGGGCTGTTGGCAAGGAAAAAACTGTTTATTTGTAATTACGAAACATGCACCGAAATGAAGTATTTTGTTGTTAGCCATCAGCGAACGGTGAATAAAGAAGAATCAAAAAGATTTGATGATTCCTTTCAATTTGTATACTATATTTAGTGGGGGAAAATGCGTTTTAGGGTACATGATTTCAGCATCAATCATACAATCCAGACCCACTTGACTTAAAATGTAGGGTCAATATGCTGGGCCCTTCCCAATGCCTAGCAATTAAATAAGCGTGTGCCTTATAAGCAACTTAGGTATACTATAGAACAATACAGGCATAAGACTTTTTCAGAAATTTCCTGAAATCTGGAAATTTGAAGGTGAAATGACTACTATATGTATAAAGGAACGGAGTAGATATAGGGGTATATTTCCCCCCACTAGATGGACCTCCCCACCACCTGGGTCAGGTGGTACTGTGCTGCCACACCAGATGGCACTGCACTGAGACTGAACAAAGGAACTGAGTCATGGACTCCATGGACATTTGGTCATAAAATTTTGGTCAAAGGAACTTAGTCATGGACTCCATGGACATTTGCTCATCCAAAGTGGCTTGGGAATAAGTTGAGGATGCCTGTTGTGCACTAGAGTTCACTTCTATACCTCCTGGAACACTGCTGGGAGGGACTTTCATTGCACTCAAGCTAGACCCAGCACCCGCGGTGGTCGAAAGAACCGACCGGGAGCTACCGGGTACCGCGTGGGCACCAAAAGACTATTTTGATTGCCTTTTTGTAAATGAAGATTATTCATACCTGTGGCAAGTTGTTGAGGGCCTGTAGGGGCCTGTGGGAGGCCAGTTTGGCCTGTATTCATCGTTCTAGAGGCCGTAGAGCCGTGAACCGGCTGTTGTCAACATTTGGTGCGTTCGGGCCCCTGCCTACAACCTCAGTCACTAACTGTTTTATTGTCAGAACCCACGGCCTCTTCTGCCCTTCTCCATAGCTTGTAAGCTTGTAATTGGGCATCTCCTGCTCAGTTTGCCCTCAGTCTGTGCTTGTTCCCTCACCCCTGGCACCAGATTGCCAGATACCAAAAAATTTTTTGAGGAATGTTACTGGGGTTTGGGTAGTCGAACGCTCTATGGTGCGTTTGGGCCCCTGCAACCTCAGTCACTAACTGTTTATTGTCAGGACCCGCGAACTCTTCTTCAGCTAATTCCACCACCGTCGATATGACTAATTGTGTCGCTTGTAGTACCCCGTATCATGGGAATTCCTCTAAATGTCCACATTGTGGTGTGGCGAACCCGGGGAAAGCGGAAGATACGTCCCATAATATATCGGATTCATCCAACCGTGACCCTACCGGGCAGGAGGACCAAGCCACCGGGGGGGAGAGCTCTCCGCCCAGCCCGCAGGACGGGCAGGACGTGCAGGACGATAATTCTGACGATTATTTGGGAGAGAATGGGGACTTGCTGAGGCAAATTGCTGCAGAACGCTCACGTAAAAAGGAAATTGTTCGTTTATCTAAGCGCAGAGAATTAGAGTTAGCTAATATCCGTTCAGAGAATAATAGGACATTGCGTGAATTAGAACATGGTGAGCGGGCTTGGCGAGGCGCCATTTCAGCGCTTGATAAACCCACATTCATTGGCCAATCAGAGGCCGACGTCAACATTCCGGACAAGTCAACTTCCCGGTATAATCAACCGCACACCCAGGGGAATCAACCGCACAACCAAGCTACTATTCCCCAGTCCCGAGTTGATTTAGACAGTGAATACCATGAATTTCTGTTATGGAAAGAGTGGAAGCAGGGCAGATTGTCATCTAATTCAGCTGTGGGTCAGTCTGTTGGTGTTAAAGTTGAGCCCCCAGGTAGACAACCGACTGGCAGTGTTGAGGGAGCTGCACCCTGGGGGGATGGCCTGGCCCAACACCCACAGTTGTTCTATCAGGATGGTAGTCCCTACATTCCACAACAATCTAACTCTCCTGTTCGACATCCTCAACAACATGGTGTCTTTGTACAACAACAACAACAACCAGCATGGGTAGGAGCTGGTAGGCCTATGCAGTCAGCTGATGGTAGGCCCCTGTATCCCTGTGAAATTGGTCATCCTTGTGAATAATTGCATAGATTTATTGAGAAAATATTTTGGCATCAGTGATGCCACTTTTCCTGGTTTACCAGGAATTCCTGGTTTTCATTCCAAGATACCTGCATTAGATTATGTTAAATTCCTGGAGAAATGTGTCCAAAAGTCCAGTTTTCCTGGTTTTTGTCGGCCATGCTAAACAAGCTAAACTTGAAAGCATGAACAAAACTAAAACTCTGACTACTATGGGGATTGGGATGCTGAATAAATGGTGGAGAGGAGTTCCTTACTATTTACGTACAGACAAATTAAAAACAAGTCTGAAAGAAAACCACAGAATAGACTTGGAATTCACTGAAAATTTCTTCAAAGAAAAAAAACAAGAAGACTATGGCATGGAATCAACAACTGTGCAAATGTATTTCAGCTTATTGAGTGAAAAAATGTCTAGAGACATGATGTGCTAAATATGATATTCTAAATGTGCTAAATATGATATTTCTTGAATTTGATAAAAGAACAGATACAAACTAAAAATTAATTTAATTTTGGCTTATAAAGGCAATCAAAGGAAGCATATGTAACAATGATAAATAAAACTATATAAATATACATTTTTGTTTGTTCTTTAATCTATCTGTGAACACTATGCATATGCCATGATAATAGGTCATTATATGATATATTAAACAAAAACGAGAATGTCTGTTTTAAAATACAGTAAAATTCCTGATACTTTCTCCTACAAAAGAGGAAAAGGATATAGGGTTTAAATTATACAGCGTGTTCGACTATTATGTTCCCAGTAAAGAAAATTGTTTGAAACGGGTGTCAAAGTTGCTATCCCTAATGGTTATTATGGTTTAATTTCACCGTTAAGTAATTCAAGAAAACATAAATTCATAATTATCAAAACAAAAATAATAGATAAAGATTACAGAGGAGATATTCATATCATTTTATTGAACATAGGGGAAAAAAACTTTCAAATAAAAGGTGGTGATGCAATCGCACAACTTATATTACAAAAAAAATTACTCTGTAGCATTAGAAGAATGTTCTCAGCTTGAAAATACTGAAGAAGCTGAAAAATGTTATCAATTAACTTACAGTAAAATGTATGAAGATTATCACAGAGAACATCTTTTTAAAAAACTGGATATAAGCTAAACCCAAAAAAAAATGTCACTGTGAATAGCATAACTTTGATGAATAATACCATTTTGGTGTAACACCACTTTGATGAATAATACCATTGTAGCGGTCAGTGGAAAATGTCATGGAGAAACCGGGACCCTCCAACTTTGAAGCGGAAGCTACCCCTGAGCTACTTCCCCTGGCCTGACATTCTCTACCTTCCAACTACCCTCGATCAGTATGGTATACATAGGGGGAGTGACACAATCAAGTGAACGGTCCTTCTGAAGGCTCTGCGCACCCGAAGGGGGAACGAACCCCTACACTCCTCCCAACCAGCTTCAACCGTATCCCGCCAGAACCGGTCCTCCAGTCCAGTCTAAATGGTACCAGTACTGAGTCACACACAGCATGATTTGAGCTCCTGTTCCCAGGACCTACTGTGGGTGCCACCTGTTTCCAAGTCTCCCAGCACTAGCAAGTTGAAACGCTTGTCTATACCATACCGGCCCAGGTACCGAGCTCTCTTAAGATCCCCCTTGCGAGGCAGGACCACTCGGTTTCTCCACCACTGCAGTGGTCAGCGGAAAATGTCATGGAGAAACCGGGACTCGAACCCAGGACCCTCCAACTTCGAAGCGGAAGCCTTACCCCTGAGCTACTTCCCTTGGCCTGACATTCTCTACCTTCCAACTACCCTGGATCGGTATGGTATACATAGGGGGAGTGACACAATCAAGTGAACAGTCCCTCTGAAGGCTCTGCGCACCCGACGAGGAACGAACCCCTACACATTATTAATAACGCCAAGGATCTAATGAAATTGAATCAACCAAAAATGAATCATCTGATGAAGGAGAACCATTTTATTCAGCTTCTTCATTAATCAACAAAGAAGATGAAAAAGGATCTAATGAAATTGAATCAACCAAAATTGAATCAATGTCTATAGACCAACTGATAAAAGTACTTCTACATACTGATGATTGAATTTATTCATAAAATTGGTTCAATGAATCAAATGATTCATATACAAATTAAAGGGTCCCTCTCTCGATGTAAAATTATATATATTCCTAAATATTTTAAAATACAGGGTTTCTCTGGATATCTTAAAAGTACAGGTCTTCTCTGGATATTCCTAATATAAGGTCTTCTCTAGATAATCCAAATATAAGGTCTTCTCTGGATATCTTAAAATACAGGTCTTCTCTGTATAATCCAAATAATTGTTTTTTTTCTGGATAATATCCAGAGAAGACCAATTATACTACTACTGAGGGTCTTGACTGGTTGCAATGTCGACAAAGTAAATGACAACAAAGGTGGGGTAGGTGCCCCGATCCACCATCCCATAACGTATCAAGTTCAGCATGCGATCCCACAGCAGCAAAGCATGTCCCAGCGTCAGGAATATCGATTTCTACAAGTTATACAAATTTTTAAGACTGTCAGTGTAGGTCCCAACAGTCTTGTTATTGTTGGCTTCCTTTTGGCATAAAACAGATTTTGCTAAGCTGTTACTTAAAGACCAATACAAGCGAGTGCTTTTAAGCTGGTCCGAGCCCATCACATTAGATAGGTCAACTCCGCCATCCCAAACTCGTGTACCAGGACTGATAAGAAACTTGCTGACACCACCTTCTTATTTTTCCCAACCGGGACATAGTACTCCAGCAGTATCAAGATTGCCTAACCCCAATCCTGGCCCTACCAATGCACCTAATATTGGACAAGTTCCAAGGTCAAACCCACCACAACCTAATGTGGTAGGGGGTGCTTACATACCATGACCAGCTCCTCAAGGATATAGTTATAATAATCATAATTCTGGAGGAGGGGGGTATTCCTATTCGGGAAATTCATACAACCAGGGAGGGAATCAGAATAATTCCTACCCCAGGTATGTGCCTTCCGGATCATCCGGAAATACTGGCTACAGTGGAGGCTACTCTAGTGGTTCCTCTGGAGGCCATTCTAATAGCGGACCCCCAGGAGGTAACCCTGGAGGCGGCCCCAGTGGACCTGCATCCGGAGGATCAGGATCGGGTGGAGATGGCAGGAAACCAAATCGGAGAACATCCATGCCAGGAGGGATGCAAAACATCTTTGATAGAAGCCAATGTATCCAAAATTTGGGCATTGACTGCTACCTGAAAAGAGCAGATGGCATGGAAGTCATGAACTGGAGCATGCGAGAGGCTGATAGACTACGAGGATGTAATAATCCGGCTCGTAGACAGGCAAGGATACCCCCTCCCTATGATTCGAATGATCCATGGAAGGATAGGTATCAGGCTTTTGTCGATGAAGTTAACTGTAGCAGTTGGACAAAAGAAGAAGCTCTGCCTTACCTGATCTGCTGGTTAAACAAGGGCAGAAAAGTAGCTCTCAACCAGTGGAGAGCAGCGTATGGGGTATGCGGTACCTACGAGCAATTAGTCGAATGTGCCATGTACCTATTTGGTTCTATCGTAAGAGAAGATCCATGGGTAAGCTTTAAGAAGAGGACTCAGAAACCCAAGGAATCTCATAAAGTCTTCGGGTTGGAGCTACAGGATCTGCTATCAAAGGCACGTCCGAATTGGGCTAATGATGATAATTGCTATCTGCAAGAATTGTTCACACAATTCTATAGCGGATTGCTGGATCCGGATCACAAACAAGTAGTTTGGGATTCCTGGAAGGATGAAACATCTTTCAGTGACCTCTTCATATCCATCGATGGCTACAATATGAAGAAAAGGCTAGTGGGTCTAGGACCTAACCCGCTACAAGCTGCTCCATTACAATACGGAGCTGCACCCGCTCAAGTATTTGAAACCTCCCAATTGGCCCCCGTTGACTTACAGGAAGCTAATCAGGAAGACGAATATGTCTCCGATGAAAACGGAGAATATATTGGTTCAGTCCAGGTAGCTGGAAAATATTACCGCCAGAAACGGTATCGAAAAGTGTATCCAAAAGGAAAAGGAGGATCCGTTGCAAATAAAACAGCTCCCGGACCGGTTCAAGCTAGTAACATGACAACTACAGCTGTTCCTACCGTAGCAGCAGCTGCTGCTCCTACAGATCTGGTAGAGACACTAATAGCTCGATTGACAGATGCTCTGAGAAGACCCCGAGTGGATAAATCCCAGAGGAGATGCTTCAGGTGCCAGAAATTAGGGCACTATGCATCCGAATGTACAGCTGATAAGCCTGTCCCTCGTAGACAGGAAGGTATCTCTGGATTAACAACAGAGGAAAACTGAGAAAGGGTCCCCCTATGGGCAGAGAAGGGGATCCCGATGACAAATCTTGCCATGATATCGCCATCCATGACGATAGTTCGCATGTAGTAGCAAATTCGCCTAGCACCGGAGTGGTTGTAGACACCCGAAAGGTTAGGGAGGCCGATATAACAGGTGCCCAGGGAGCACAGGGGAAACCCAATATCGGTAATGAGGTAGGCGGTTATTTTTTAGCCAGGGTTGGTAGTGCCCACCTACCCCCGGGTCATCCTTGTCTGGAATTCCTAAAAGGATGTGGATTGACTCCAGGTGTGAACAATGACGTACCAATCGTCATGGACACGCCCTCTGTTCTGAACGGAAGGCGGTGGTATGTTTGCCTCACTGTTAACAGAAGATCTGCCGAATTTCTTATGGATACGGGTGCTAGCCACTCCTGTATCTCCAAGAGGTTCTATGATACCGAATGATCACGATACTCTCATATCGGGAGGAAATGCTCAGACGGCCGATGGCAGTACCATGCAAACGTATGGAAGAACTTGTGTAAAGTTGCAATTGGATGGAATACATGACTATGTCATGAGTGCCACCGTTGCGGATATAGCAGATGAGGGGATACTCGGGTTGGATTTCGCATCCCTGTATGGGGTGGTTTTAGAACCACAATCAGGAGTGTTGAGTGTGAAATACCCGTAACCTGTAAAGGTTAGGTGCGTACTAAGACAAGTAAGCAGTATGGCTAGTGTTGCACACACTGTGCGAATTCCCGCAGGTGTAGCCTGTGATGTGCTCTTGAGGAGCGATCCTGCAATGCGCAATAAGCCTGCAGTGATAGAACTGGATGCAATTACTTTGTCAAGTATCGGTTTAACCTCCGTAGACACTATAGTAGCGAATGCATCCTGGTCGGTAGTACCTGTTTCCAACACTGGAAACGCTACTATCTACTTAAAGAAAGGACAAGTTTTCGGTAATGTGACCCTTTCAGAAACAGTAACGGATAGTAAGTTGAATTTACCCAAGGTAACAGATAACAATGATATTTCGGATGACTTGTTAAAGTTGTATGAAGAAACTTCATTAGAAAATCTGGAACATCGGAAAGAGTTTCATGATTTGCTCCGTCAGTATAAAACTGCCTTTGCCAAACCTGGTGGAAAATTGGGTACAACAACTAAGGTAGTACATAAAATAGATACTGGGGAAGCAGAACCCTTTAAAATACCGTATAGACGGTTACCTTTAGCAAAGAAAAGAGTAGCTGAAGAAGAAATAAACAAGATGTTGGAACAAGATGTAATAGTCCCATCCAATAGTCCAGGGAGTAGTCCTGTATGTATGGTAACAAAAAAAGATGGTACCATACACTTCTGCATAGACTACAGGAAGTTGAATGGAGTGATAAAAAAGAACTTGTATCCATTACCGAGAATAGACGAAACCATTGACTCCTTAGGAGGCAACAGTTGGTTTTGTTCCCTAGACTTGCAATCTAGTATTGGCAAGTGGGAATGAACCCATCGGATATGGAAAAAACGGCATTTTAGAGTCATATTGGATTATTCCAATATAATGTAATGCCTTTTGGCTTGTGCAATACACCAGCTACATTTGAAGCGATGATGGAAACTCTTTTGAGTGACCTATTGTGGAAAAAATGCTTAGTATATCTTAACGACGTAATAGTCTTCGGAAAAACATTCGAAGAATGTTCTAACAATCTCAAATTGGTATTAGAACGTATTATTTGTAATGGTCTCAAATTGAAACCTAAGAATTGTCACATGTTTAGAAAGTCCATAAATTATTTGGGCCATATCATCTTAGATGAAGGAATAAAAGCTGATCCCGATAAAATCGAATCAGTTACGAATTGGAGTAGACCTAACTCACCTAAAGAAGTGAGGTCATTCTTAGGCTTCTGTTCCTATTACAGGGAATTCATTCCTAATTATTCTAGAGTCAGTTACCTGTTACAAATAATAGCTAACTGGACTCCAGGATGTACCAGGGAAAAATTTCCTTGGACGCGTGAACAGGAATCTGCTTTTCAAAAGCTAAAAGATCTGTTCACGAGTACTCCCGTATTGCAATATCCAAATGAGATGGATCATTTCATACTGGATACAGATGCTAGTAATGACAGCATTGGTGCTGCCCTTTCGCAAGTCCAAAATGGAAGAGAGGTACCCATTGCTTTTGCTAGCAATACACTGAGTAAAACTCAACGCAATTACTGCACAACTAAACGTGAGCTGTTAGCAGTAGTTGTATATACAAAGAAGTGTAATCACTTCTTATGGGGGACTGACTTTACTTGACGTATGGATCATTCCTCTGTAAGATGGTTATTGAACTTCCAAGATGCTGAAGGTATGTTGGGACGATGGCTAGCCCATTTATCCGAATACGGGCTTGAACATCACCAAATTCAGCATAGACCCGGAGTGAAGCATTTAAATGCTGATGCCTTGTCTTGAATACCAATTCAGAAATGTGATAATCCAGATTGTACTGATTGTGGAGCTCACAGAGCAGTTTTAGCAGGGATTCGAAGACCCTTCGAACCCCTAGTCGCCAGTGTACTGGAATGGTCTATGGATCACATACGACAGTTCCAGGAAGCTGACTCGATAACTGCACAGCTACTGCACTTGGTACCTAAGGGTATATGTCCAGTCAGACCAGATGTCTCCCTGGAAAATCGAGAAATGAGAAGGTTTCTTGCTCAATGGACTGAGCTTGAAGTCCGGAAAGGCGTGTTATACCATTGGAAGCCATGTAATAATGGTGAGAAACTCATACAAGTGGTTATACCACATGCAATGAGACATGACATTATGTATTATTGTCATGGACATCGGACCAGTGGTCATTTTGGAAGGAAACGCTCATTAGCACGACTTTCTAAAAAATACTATTGGCCCGGGATGTCACGAGACTTGCAAAGATGGGTAACCACCTGTCCGGATTGTTGTAAAAACAAACCCGGACCTGGGATGGGCAAACTTCCCCTATCTCAGGAACTTTTTGGAGCTAGATTCGTGAGAATCGGAGTAGATATCATTAGTGGATTCAATACAACCGTACAAGTATGATAATACTTGTATGATGGTAGTGTGTGATTACTGTACGAAATATACCAAAGTATTTCCACTACTGGATCACAAAGCAGTCACTTGTGCCGAAGCCTTTGCTACACAGTGACTAAGGTAGAGAATTCGAATCGAATCTCTGGCAAGGGATGTGCGAATACTTAGCTATTTGCAAAACTAGAATCAATCCATATAGGCCACAGAGTGACGGATTGGTCGAAAGGTTCAATAGAACCCTTATTCAGGTCCTAAAGTCACTTGTGAATGAAAACATGGACGATTGGGACGAGCAATGCCATTTTGTAACACATGCTTACAACAGTACAGTACATTCAAGTACCAACTGTACTCCGAATCTTCTAGTTTTCGGAGAGGATTTAATAATGCCTGCAGACTTGGTATTTGGAGTCGTAGGTATGGACCCGGAACTACCTTGTCACATAGTTTTCGTCGAATGTTTAAGGGACAGATTCAAAAAAGCATATCAGTCTGTCCGAATTGATTTAGAGAAAAGTGCCAAATGGCAGAAAGTAGGATATGATACCGATCTAAAGCATCGGAAATTCAAATCCGGAGATAGAGTGCTAAGACTGCATGAACCACTTAGACATGTAAAATTAGAGTCTAATTGGGACGGTCCTTTTACAATAACCCAGGTTATTAGTGATTGTACTGTAATCATCAAATCAGACCTCGGACGGCTTTATAAGTCGAATGTGGCTAGACTGAGAAAATGGTCTGGGAGAGAGACCTCCACAGAAATGTATGGTGAAGGATTCGAAAAGATTTTGAATCTAAATCGGATAGTAGACCAGGTAAAGAACCTGATATCGAAGAGAGGCCGAGGTAGGCCTAGAAAGATATCTAAATCAGTACCACCAACGCCAACACAGACTAAGCGTGGGGGGTTAAAAAAAGTCTCGGCAGGTGAAGACAAAAAGAAGAGGAAAGGTGTTTTGAAGGCCAAGAAACACCCAGAGAAAGCTCTTCGAACTGTCAGGTCCGAAAAGGAACTATCCAAGAAAGGGATAGACGTCCGCCGCAGCCCTCGACTTGCCCAGAGGACTGCAGTGACCTAACCTGTATACACAATGAGTGTAATGTTTACATTTAGAGGAACGGATAACAACTGACCGGAAAGGCCTATTTGTCGTCGCCGTATGATGTACCAGTGGGTAGTGGACGGATAATCCGGTGGATTTGCTTAAGCTTTCCATAAACTCCACTTAAATCCCTAGACGAGTCCACGGCATGAGCGATAATTACCTAAAAACAATCAGTTTGTTTATGTTCCGCTTGTAGCACGTGCGTTTCCGCATGACGTCACCGCGTCCAGTCTAGGCTGACCTCTCGTGACCCCGCTCGCAACCGAGGAAATGACGTCACGAAAGCTGGCGTGTCGCCATATTGCTTTTCGGTTTTGATCAGGACGGGCGAGCGATCGCCCTTCTATTGATTTACTACCTTTAAGCAATCTAGCTGCGTCTTCAGAGTCTATCCTCCAGTTGGCAGCTCCGTCCCTTGTCAGCCCCGCCGCCGTAAAAGTCGGGAAAAGGAGTGTTGAACTCCCGTGTTGATTCCTTCAGTTATGGCTATCGTAACTGCAGCCAAGCTATCCGGTAACCCGGATAAGCTGACTCCGACTACAGATGATTTCCCGGAAGCATTTTCACCTGTCACACAGGCGGAAAGCGAGCTGATGGAAGTGGAGGAATCCACTGATCGCTCGTTCGAAGAGAAGCTGGCTTCATTTTCACTGAATGAGCCCGAAAAACCGGTATCACCACTTCCTACCGATGGATCTGGAGACGCTTCGAACCCCGAAGTACTGCTTGGAGCAACCGGATCAGATACTACCCAAGTAGACGGATCTAAGGACCAATGGAAACCGGCCGTGGACGACCCATTTCCAGTGATCTATGATGGGCGGTACCTGTATGTCCACCCGGACTTACAGGCACAGGTTGTAAATCCGGACGGTACTCCAGTTAAACTGAACCCGAAGGTAAGGATGGCTATCGAGGATATCATGCACCCCCAGCAGCTCGATAGGACGCCACCGGAATGGCTTAGAGACTGGCCATGGTTCCAACGCGGACTCATGGTAGACATTGCCTTCCGGCAGGCAGTGTATGAAGCAAACAGAGCCTTCTTGCTAGGAACATATCCCAAGCCTGATAGGTCTCAGTGGAATGTGACCAAGACAAACATCGACTGGGTAGGCTGCATTTCGGAACCCAAAGGCCAGACCTATCCACGCCCTAGTACTGTCCGTCTGGACTTACGTACCATGAGAGAGTACTGGGAAACAGCTTCCAACTTTGAACAGTGGGACAATGGCTATTATATAGCCGAAGCGGAAAGGACCGAAGTCCAGAACTCCTCTCTCACAGGACTGGACAGGAGCACAGCCCTACGTACAATTATCGTCCGTCGTATGACTGCGGAAGAAGAAGCTTGTGAGAAAGCCCGTGTTGAAGCAGAGGTACCCGCACCTTCAATTCCCAATCTGAAACTAGGCGCTAGAGGTTTGGATGCTTCCAAGTCAACTTCTAGCAGCACTACCCGTAAAACTGTGAATTATGGACATGCATCAGGAACTCATGAAGGAGTTCGATAGTCTAAGTGAGGATGCTTGGTCAAAGATCCGACCAGGGGTTCCGAAGACCAAGGATTCGAAACTACATGTTAAGATTGTCCTTACTCCTGGCAAAGGGAAACTGGATATGCATGAGTCTCTTTGGCAGAAATGCGAAGAGTCCGGAAAGGAGGGCAAGCGAGCTAGGGAGAGAGTTAGGAGAGACCATAGCCGGGGTGGACCCGGTAATGGTCAGTCTAAAAATGTACCTCAAACCAGGGCGGATGATCGTTCTAGATCCCCCCTGGCACGTCACCCACATGAGCAGACCCAGGGTACTCCTGTTTTCAAGAGACCTGGACCTGCCGGATATGCAGGCGCAGTATCGAAACCAGGGAAAGTGGACACACATAATTTCCCATCCATGACACAATGACCTGGACCTGAGAGCCAGACCTTGGTCTTGGGGAGAGGGGGTCATTTAGTTCCTAAAAAGACCTCAGCACCTGCCGCTGCCGGTTCCGCAAGTGCCACAGCTGCTCTGCAGGTATCGTTCACCCCTGAACAGGTACAATTGTACATGGAAATGGGGATGAAACAGAATCAGCCACCTACCTACTGCGTCCCAATGGCACCAACAGGAACGTCCGGAAGTCCCACATCCGGAACTGTACCTCAGGCAGCGTCAACACCTCCCAAAGCTGTTGCACCGCCCGCGAAACCGAAAGATGCGATTACCATTAAGACTGGTAATGCAGAAATTTGGTTTGAAAAGTCTTGCCAGGGGAAAGCGGATGTCCAAAAGGCAATCTATACCCACTGGGAGAAATGTGTCAGAGATAGAGCTACAGAATTCCATCAGGGTCTTCTGAACAATACCCTGTTGTGTCTAAAGCAGGTAGGCGATGCTGAGAAGGAACGCCTCGAAACTGTCATCCGGGATGAAGTAAAGTCTCGGGAGGAGGATGCCGTAGCTGCCAAGGAACAGGCAGCTATGGACGTACACGTACTAGAAAAACGTGTAAAAGAGGAAATAACTCGGAATACAAATCTGAACACTAAGTTCATGAGAGTATTCGGGGGCGACATAGACGAATGGGATGGTACTCCCGAGTCGGCCTTAGATCTTCTGAGGAAGAAACACACTAAGAAGTCAACTTAAGTGTGTTCCGGGTTACCCAAAACATTTTCCCTAAACCCTGATAACCAGACTTAGTTTTTTGCAGATATTATTATCTATCTGCGAATGTTCCCTATATGAATTAACACTTACGATTATTCTATGTGTTCCGGGTTCCTTCATAACCAGAAATAGACTAATTAGGACCTATATTTATTGTTATATCCTGATGGTTCTATTCGGATTAAGAACTGAATATAAAAATCCGATAGTAGTGGTGTTGCTGAAAGTTACCTCCGGATGCTGATACGTTAACCTTCGAGGTTAATCGAATCCTTCGATAAACAACGAAGAACAACTATTCAGGTTCCAGTTAAAACTTTATTATCAATAACGCATAGGCATCAGCCGTTCTCGATGACAGTTACAGGTAGTAGAGTTTGAACTACAAAGCACTCTCGACACTAGACGACTAGCACAGCCTTCTAGTGTCTATAGTTATCAACCCACATTTACCTCCTCTGTGCAACAGCACAGAGAAGTATCACAACATGGTAGTCGGGCAGCCGCCAACCATCGCTCACGATGGTTCGTCACGACTGGACTGACCCTGAGGAAGGCCGTACAACGGCCTTATATACACCAGAGTCGAGGGCCACGTGACCATGTGGTGACGTGGCGCTGGACTCCAGCGCCCCCAGGCGTCGGGTAAGAGAGGTGCTCTCGATGTCGCCCACAAGGACCACGAAGGTAGCTCGAGGATGACTCGGGACCACCACACCACCCCCCACTAGACTGAAACGAGGTCTCTGAAAAGTTTCAGAGATCCTGGATCAGTCTAAACAAAAAGTAATAATTTAAACTACTATACCCGACGACATAGTCGACGGATACAGTAGGAATATATTGACATATAAAGTTTCTATTGTACTGTAGAAAAAAAAATATTATCACAGTTAGTTAGGGGCGCTGCTGCATCCAACGTTGGAGACCAGTGTCGACAACACTGCTTCACGACCGGTTCCTGGTCGATCCGAGGGAGGCACGACCGGGTATGGTAACCAGGGTTGTGTTGTTTCCTCCCTGTCTCGTCGAGAAGCTCCTTCCAGCGTAGGAAGCCCATCGGTAGTGTACAGTACAACTACGATGGTCCTTCAACCGTGAGGCCGAGGATGTGTGGCACCACCGAGTTCCTAGAACCAGGGTGGCGTCGGATCCACACAGCTTCGCAGGGAGGTCCGGGGACAGGAAAGGTACCCCCACTCGTGGAGGGTACACCGTCGTCCAGGAACAAGTTCCCGGGGGTTCCATGCTGACATCGAGACTCTGTTCGATGTCAGCGGTCCGAACTGGGGGGAGGGAACAGTAGTATCATACTACTGCTCCTCCGAGATGGACCCGTCGATTTCCGCCTGCTCTCCGTCAGTGCGATCATCATCATGTGAGGCACTGGTGGCTAACTGGCCGGAAAACGTCGGCGACTCAGGCAATGGAGCCTCGCGGTCCATTGTCGTTCCCCAAGCCTCGTTAGAGGTCTCGGGTGCATCTCGAGAGTCTCCCTCAGCATCTGAGTGGAGCACTGCCGAGTCTGCAGAGTCGCTCTCGTTGTCATCGTCGCTCTCTCGACCGTCAAGGTCGTCCTGGTCTCCCTGGTCAGAGTGGCCGATGACATCAACGTCTCCGTCTATCGACTGTTCCACCTCTGCAGATACTACTGCACTGGTGGATGCCGATTGGTCCGGGCAGACGGCTGCTCCTGTGGTATTCAGAGGCTTGATGCCCTGAAGATCCGGATGGATCCTCGGCGACACCACCCTCTGAACAGCTGGCGGAGCAGGCTCGGTGGCTCCCGAGAGGTCGACCAGGGGAGCGATGAGGAAGGCGCGGTTGCTGGTCGGTAGACGGAAGCGCCGAGAGACCTTCCAGGCTTATCCTGCACCACCTGCTCTCGACGCAACATGGTCATAGCCGAGCTCAGACTATCGATCCTCGGAGATAACTCTCTCAGAGGATTAGACTGCTGCCAGCGTCCTGACGTCGGGAACGACTCCACCTTCAACGAGGTACCTCTGTGCTTCGCGAGAGGGCTCGGTACGGACAGGTTTCAGGGTTCTGATGTCATGGTGCTTGTCCTTCAACCATTCCGAGAGTTGGACCCCGAAGACTCTAAAGAATTCGCAGTCCTTTTCCTCCCAGCTTTCTATGATAGCATCCCTCTTGGTGATATGATATTGAGCTTGTGGTGATATCATATTGAGCTTGTGACTCGAAGTTATTGAGTCGCGTGCAGACATCGGTCAGACGAGAATCCATCTCCATCTGCATGGTCTGACGCGCCTCTTCCCTAAGAGCCAGAAGGAGCTCATTACGGATGGCCGTGTTTGTTCTATCAAACAGGCCGAACAAGTAGGCATTTGCTTCCTCGCGAAATTGATCGATAGTGGGGCTACCCGTCATCTGTAGAAGTCCCTTGCATCCTTCCACGAATGACTTGGGAACTCCACATTCGACGCCATCGCCGTAAGCAGGCTGGGCCAACTCCCAACACAAGGTTGCTGTTGGGGTGTCGGTGCCTGACACAACGTTGGAGAAGGCAGCTCCTGCTCCTGAGGTTAGTGTCGCACCACCTACGTGAACACGCGGCGTGGCAGCTGGAGTGCTGCCCTCTGCCGCTGTAGGTGGCTTGACAGGGGGGGACAAGTTGGTGGTGACCTTGGGTTGTCGATCACGACCACTCCGAGGTTCCACCGCCTTGCCTCCCGACTTAGCACCGCTGGTACTGGTTTTGGCTGAACCAGTCGAAGCAGTCTTCGACTTTTTAGGAGCCGGGGCCGGAGTGGGCTTCGATGCCTGTACGGGCTTCGAGGGGGCCACTTGCGGCTTTGGCTTCTTAGGTTCAGTCGAACCAGCAGACTTTCCAGCGTCGGTAGAGTGGGTTCTCTTGTTTCCACTCGTAGAGGCTGTCCGTGCTGGGTCTCGAGGACGACTGGCCTCCCGCTTCTTTCGTTGCTCTACCCTGAACTCCGGGTAGGCACTGTAGAAAGCGGACATGAGCTCCAGTCTGATATACAGGCGCTTTGTAGACAAAGGTGCGGGAGCCATCCGCATCCAGTGTCTAGTCGGCGCGCCAGTTTTCTCATTCCGCTCACACTTGCCAACTAGTGTCTCTACTAGCTGAATAGCGCCCTCGGCGTTGTACTTGTGGGGCTGCTTGTACGACTTAAGATGACGCGCCATCAAGACTCTTCGTGCAGTCACGAAAGGAGGAGAGGTCGGGTTATCGGGGTCCTGATAACATGGAATGGTCTTTTCCACCTTAACACACCCGAACTGCGGACGGATGGCTCGATGCTCTTCCACCAAGTGTCAAGCATACCTGCCATCCGTCGCGTATACGCGAGGGGGGAACCCCTTACGTGTACAGTTCTCGAAAGCACACTGCTGCCCGGGATTGAAGATGCGCCACGCAAAACCAATCGGCTGTCTCTCGGGCAGCGACACCCCTGACGAGTCCGAGGCATTCGTGATGTTGTCGATCATCAAGACATACCAGTCGATGGCATGCGTATCATCAGAATACCACTCCTCGTCATCGCTTCCATCCTTCCCGACGAGACTGGGGAGTACCACTTGACCATTCTTGCGGTAATCCTGAAGCTTGGTCAAGGGCCTGTCATCGCCATACTTGGTACGTCGCTTGGCAGTGATCCCTGACAGCCGCTCGTCGACAGCCTTGGCACCTGCCTCGACCTCCGTTGGCTCGGTTCCAGGCTCCGGGGGATCAGTGGACTCACTGCTCTTCTCACAGGCTGGAGCCTTCTTGGCTGCGGATTCCTTCCTACCACCCTCTTTCTTAGGCACCTTCGGGATCTTGAAGTCTTTCAAGGTCCCTTTAGATGCCTTCGATTCATGACCTTTCTTGCTCTTCGAACCAGAAGGGGTGGCACTTTTCGATGTAGCTGGAGTCGACGGCTCATCGACCTCCATCTCATCGGGGGAGGAGTCTCTCGAGGCTGCAGCAGCCGCAACTTTCAAGTCGCGCTTCTGCTGCTTTGCAGCCTCTTTCGCCTTTCGATGGAGCTCCTTCTCTCTCTCCTGGGACTCTGCCAAGGCCTTTTGTGCATCCTCGATCTGCTTCAGAAGAGCTGCACTTTTAGCCGAGGTTGACCCTAGCAGGAGGTCCTCTTGGATTTCTTCTTCTTCTTCTTTTTCTTCTGCTTCTTCTGAGTTTGGTGACTCGCTGAAGAGCTGTACCCAGACTGCTCGTCGGATGAGGACCCCATGGTTCTTCTTGAATGATGGACTCAGAGAGGAATGACTTCGGGCCTCGAACCGTTCTCAGACGGGTCGAGACGTCGAAGAGATTTTCGAGGGGTTTCGATCCGCACTCCGTCGGGTCTAAGCCTCGAAGGGCCTTTGATGCACTTCAAACCGCACTCAGGCGGCTCGAAGGACCGAAGACAAGGGTTCGAGAGAACACGAACCTGCACACAGGCAGGTTGTGTCTCTCGAGGCTATGTTGTGGGCGACCTCCTACACTCAGGTAGGAAGTCCCCATGCAGAGGTGTACTAGCTGACCTAAGCTAGGCTTAGTCCAGCTTATCTGCGTCCGACTCTCACGAGAAGGGCACAAATGTGACCTGCGGGGTGTGCGACACGGCCTTTTATCCCTGCGGCGCGCGTCTCTGATTGGAGGAACAGCGCACGTGACTGAGGGGGGCGACCCCTATCGGTTCACAGCGCATCACGCCATGACCAAATAAGGTAATGCTCCAAAAATGGAACGACTCACTCTCCTCACACCGTCACGCTCCGGTTCTCCAGTTGCATTGTTTGCATATGCCGTTATTTCTATGCGGGCTATGGGGCTCCAACACTGTCAACATGGCCATCAAAGGCACCCCCGTTCTACCAGACTACCGGGATTAAAAATGGTCCCAATATGGACCTGCCCGTCAGGCAGAATCCATCAGCCTATGCTGGGAACCCATCCACACAGTCCGATTAAACAAAGGGGCCCAAGTTTTTCATGTTTTCAGTGTAGGATTGTCTCAAACTAAGAGGCAATCGCATGACTTCTCGTTGTGTAATTTTTTATTCACCGTCGGCTTCACGTCCACAGACAGATTTACCCAAGAACGGCACCCATTATTTAAATCCTTATTAAAAACAGGTTGGTAAAGCTGCTGCTTAGTATTGTGCGATCCATCGATTACTGAGTAGGGTTTAATCTAGGACTTTTCCTGATTTTAACCTTTACTGTAGGAACAAGTGTTGAGCCTCGGGGCGGGTTACTGTTACCCCCTCCTGGCTCCCCGTCCTTTGATGTGGCCGGGCCGACCAGGTTATTAGCCCATTTCCGTTGGCGTCGGCCTCCCATCACTTGTAGCGGCGTGGATGAAGGGGCCAGAGTGTTTGCTCTGGGTTTTCTTTCATCCTCGACACTTGTCGATCGTCCCTTTGATGAGCCTTGGCACTTAAGCCTTGCTTGAGTCATAGGTCCGGTCTGGAGTGACTGATCCTTGACTTCAATCGAAACATTTCGATGTGAAGTTTGTTCAGTAATTTGCACCTTCGAGGGGGGGGGTCGAGCTTCCGACGTTCCTTCAAAGGCGGTTTAGACGCTTTCGACTTATCTCGATGAGCCGGTCGACCACGGCGTCGCTTTGATGGTTTACTGGCGTCCAACACCTCCACCTCGCTCAGCTTTCAAGCTTTGTTCTGTCGTTTTCGATGACCCTGCTTAGTTTGTTTTTTAGACTGAGCTTCCGGTCGCGACCTTTCGATCTCTATTTCGACCTGTTCAGAAACAGACTTAGCCCTTTTCGTGGCCCCACGAGAAGGTGAATCATCATCAAGTTGTGGCTGCAACAACTCGACAGTTTGTGATAGTTCTACACCCAACCACCGGCGTACTCTATCAACATTGCTCTTTTGCAACCGCCCACGGGACAATTGAAGTAATAGTGTCGACTCAGAGAGGACACAATCCACTACGAACGGCCCGTCCCAGTTGGGTGCAAGCTTCATAGCTGCTTGGGGGGTGTGGTACCTCACCACCTGTTCCCCAACTGAGTATCTTCTCTGGTTCAGCCCATAGTCATACCCGACTTTCTGGCGTTCCGCAGATTTACCTAAATTTTCTCTTACCATGCTGTAACTTTCCCTCAACCGATCTTGAAGCTGTTTCACGAAAGCAACGGAACAAGAGACCTCGAGTGGGTTCTCGATTGAGCCAAAAATCACATCCGCTGGCATGAGAATTTCTTCCCCGAATACCATCATATTTGGACTGCATCCAGTAGAACTATGTTCAGAGCTGTTCATGCGGACACGGCATATTTAGCCTGTTCATCCCAGTCGTCCATATGTTTGTCAACCAACTCAGACTCTGAATCACTGTTCTGTTGAACCTCTCCACCTGGCCATCACTTTGTGGCCTGTACGGATTGGTCCTCTGTTTTACAATCATCAAATATTCACACATCTCAGAGAAGAGACGAGACTCGAATTCTCGACCTTGGTCGGAATGCAGGAGCAAAGGAACGCCAAAGGTCAAGACCCATTCATCCACGAAGGCTTCTGCACAGGTCTCTGCTGTGTGATTTGGTAAGGGAATAGCGCGAACATACTTGGTGAAGTAATCCTGGATTACTAACATGCAAGTATTCTTGTTTGGTGTGGGTGCAAAACCTGAGATGATATCCATAGCTATCCTCCCGAATCTCACCCCGAACAACTCTTGGTGCAAAGGAAACTTACCCATACCCTCACCGGGCTTTACCAAACAACAGGTAGGACCATGTCGAACCCAACATCCTATGTCCTTCCCCATTCCAGGCCAGTAATATCTCCGCTTCACCTTCTCGGGTGTTCATTTGCGACCAAAATGTGCTGCTGTTCGGTGTCCGTGGCAAAAGGAGAGTACCTCGCCCCTCAGTTGGCGTGGTATCACTACTTGGATCGTGCATCTTGCGCGACCCGCCTTGACTTTCCAGCGACATAACAAGCCTTCACGGAAAGTTAAGAGGGGCCATTGCCCTATTAATTTCCGTACTTCTGTGCTCTCGATTGATACCTCAGGCCTAGTGGGTTTAGCCCCCTTAACTAGCCATTCGGCAACCTGTCTGATGTCAGCGTCAGCTTTCTGAGCATCAATGAGTTCATCGAGAGACCAAAACGCAACTCCCACCCGACTGTCTAATAGACTACCTACAGCCGCCAAAACAGCGTTGTGACTGCCGCAGTCTGTGCAATCTGACCTTTGGCATAGCCACACAGGGATACGACTAAGGCCATCGGCATTCAGATGCTTGGGACCACTTCGATGTTCGATCTTAGAGTTTTCGAGACCGAACTCCGAAAGGTGGGCCAGCCAACTACCCATCATTCCTTCAGCTCCTTTGAAATTCAGGAGCCATTTCAAAGAAGAATGATCAGTGCAGATAGTGCAATTACCACCATAGAGGTAGTGCCTAAACTTCCTGGTGTACACGACAACTGCCAACAGTTCTCTTTTGGTGGTGCAGTCGTTTCGTTGTGTTTTACTTAGAGTGTTACTAGCAAAGGAGATTGGGACCTCCATTCCATCCTGAATCTGGGATAGAACAGCTCCAATCGCCGTATTGCTAGCATCACTGTCTAAGATAAAACGACCGTCGGGTGTGGGGAATCGAAGCACAGGAGTCTCCTTGAAACTTTGTTTTAACTCGACAAAAGCATGTTCAGCCCTTTCTGTCCATGCAAATGCCTTGTAACGACCTCTACTACCTTTAGGTTTCTGGACCACTAAGTCCTGCAAAGGACCTACTAGTTCCGCAAACCCCGGGATGAACTCTCGGTAGTAGGAACAAAAACAAATGAAGGATCGAATTTCCCTCACTGTGGTGGGCCTAGCCCAAGTCATTACATCACTAATTTTCCCCGGGTTAGCCTCTACACCCTGTTCAGACACGATTCGGCCTAGGTACTCGACTGAAGTCCTAAAAAGCTGACACTTTTTAGGTTTCAACTTCAGTCCCCATGCTCGAATCCTGTTGAAAACTTCTGCCAGATTTGCCATTGCTTCATCCATCGTTTTGCCGAAGACAATGATATCATCGAGGTAAACTAGGCAGATCTTACCTAGTAAACCCCTCAACATCTCCTCCATCATTCGCTCGAATGTGGCGGGAGCATTACACAAACCAAACGCCATTCGATCGAATTCATAGAGCCCCTCTGGTAAGAAAAAGCGGTTTTCTTGACATCGTCGGGATTCATCCCAATCTGCAAATATCCAGATTGGAGATCGAGACAACTAAACCACTTATTTCCTCCCAAGGCATCTAAGCATTCGTCGATGCGTGGGAGAGGATAGGCATTTTTCTTAGTCACTCCATTCAGACATCGGTAATCCATGCAGAATCTCATGGTCCCATCCTTCTTCGTCACCATCTGGACAGGACTGGACCAGGGACTAGTACTTGGCCTAACCACCCCCGTATCCAACATCTCTTTAAGTTGTTCATCCGCAGCAGCTTTCTTGCTGAGAGGAATCCTCCTATAAGGGACTCGGATAGGCTGTGCATCACCAGTATCGATGTTATGCAGACATCGATTGGTGCGCCCTAACAGTTCATCTGGACTTTTAAAGACATCCATGTGCTTACACAGTAAGGCAGACAGTTTCAGTCTTTCTTCTGGTTGGGTCAGGTGGGTGTCACCATACATATCTAACAGCCAGGTAGGGAGCTCCCCCGTGTGGGTGCTCGCAATTTCTGCTGTCTCGACGTCTGCAGCTTCTTGCTCGAGACGCATCATTACAGATCCTACCTCAGGTGAAGAGAATTCACAGTTCCTGTCAGCGTACTGTACAGTACCGACCACCTGGCCTTTCTCCAGGACAATGTCTCGATTCAGTGGATTACAGACGGGAAACACTTTACATTGCTGACAAGGGCAGCCTCACCAACCAACCCAAAACTTCTCAGAGTTTTCAGATCGGGTTCGACTATGCCCTGTCGATCTCTTTCCAGACCCTTGGATTTTACCAGGACATCGCATTGATGTCTAGCTGGTATCCTAGTGGTCTGTCTGTGCTACTGAGGCAACCGATGATACTCTTTTCAGTTTACACTGATGGTGCTCTTCTTTCGGCTCGGTCATGACCAATTGACCCGTCCTCGGGTTAAGGATCATGCCATATAAAGCCGCAAAGTCAAGCCCCAGAATACCATCGTCAGCCACGTCGGCCACTATTTGCTTTTTCTACACCGACATCTTTGGAACCCGACCGGTGATCAACCGGTGCCACTGTGGTAGAGGGCTTGGACGGCCCTACCGGGACCTTACCTAGTTCCTTCGAATCTACTGTCATTTGATCAGGAGTGCCAGAGGTGCTGATACCTTGGCTTTTCAATGGTCGGGCAGCTCGATTGCCACATCGAGCCGCCCGCCTCAGTTTTCTGTCGCGTCAGGTGGTAGACCTTTAATAGGCTCGGGGTAAGTTCGTGCAAAATGCCCTTGCCTCTTACAGTTCCAACACTTGGCGTCGGACGGAGGGGTACTCGGCTTCTCTGAGTTAGTAACAGGAACATTCCCTCCCTCGATCACCCTGAGTAAATGACTCAACGAGAAGGTCTGTTCCTGTACCTTGGGTTTGGAGGCCTTATTTGACACCCTCGATTTGCCAGCTGGTTTCTGACTTTTCTTAGTCTTACTCCCCGCCACGGGCTTCGAGTACGAGGACACTTCACCCTGTTCCTCATCGACCAAAGCGCTGTCGGCCAATGCCGACATTGCGTTTGTCGAAGTAGGATTCACCAACTTTGGCAGTAGTTGTCGTTTTCTCAACAACTCATCTGCCAAGTCCATAATATCCTTGAGGGACATGTAAGTGCGCCATTCTCGTAGCAAGTCTTGTTGCAAATCAGTGTCATATAGTCCACACCTGGATAGGCATCGCCGGCAAGTCGTCTTAAAGCAAAGCCATAAGCTCTGATGCTTTCGTTCTTGCCCTGGCGTCTCTTCTCCATAGTGACAATGGGGTCCTGCAGGCTCGAGGTCATGGCTTCTGTTACCATGTCGACCAGCCCCTCTAGAGTCCCATCTCCATGCTCCTCCCACAACCATACAGTATCAGCTGCGGGGCCGTTCTGGAGTAGCATGAGGAGTTGAGCCAATGCCATACTCAAGGTCCATACATTCACTCGACGGACATGATTGAATCCATGGTACCAACGGAGCCAATCATACTTCCATGTAAATGCAGGACACTCGACTGACCTAGTCCGGGCAGGTTCGTGCCCGATAGAAGTATTATCAAACATCCTACTTGATCTTCTGACCTGATCAAGAGCGAATGTTGTACCTCTTCTAGGTATTTGATGGTCCATCCCCATGTTTCTCATAGTGGTATCTGCATGACTATGATTCATCCCCCAGGGGTTACCAGTCTCGGCCTCACTCATATGTGAGGCTTCGAACCTGATATCCCTATACTTAGGAGGATCAACATGTTGTTGGGCAGTGATAGGGGTCGAAAATTGTCCGATCACATCACTTAGACCATCGGTCCGCGGCATCGAAGAAACGGGTTTGGTTCGATGTGATCTTGATTCTACTTTCAAGATGTCGTCGATAGCCCCTACCATTCGATCGATGTCCGACTGTTGTTTCGAAAGTTCCGCCTGTTTCAATTCCGATACAAGGAATTCCAGTCGGCTATGTTCTGCTTTCGAGAGATCTTGTTGCTCGCTTAGGGCAAAGAGTTGCTTAACCTCCTTCATGGCACGGTTAAGCCACTCCCTGTAGTCAGGATTCTCGACCAGATCCCCTTGAGTAGCAACCCTCGCAGTGCTGCATTCACTACTTTGTTGCTTCTCTAGAGGTCTAGCGGCACGCACTTTCATGTCTGTTTGCTCCTGCAGACATTCTTCAAGTGCGAGTTCATCACAAACTTCTTGATTGACCCTGGCTTTGTCAGCCTCTCTACAAGACGACATATCTCGTCGGAGTTTGTCGATTTCTCCACGCATGGCTCCCAAAGCACTCAAATCCTTCTGATCCTTCAGAGATTGAGCTACTAAGGTTTCAGATTTCAGGGAATTAAGCTCCGCTTCATGTCTCACTTTACGTTCCATCAAAATCTGATATTCGGCCATCTTATCTGCGTGTACGATTCGCTCCTCACAGCGACGACGCCTTTCTGCCTCGTCCCTGGCTCGAGCATCCTCGTCTGCTTGCATCTGACAGACTAACGATTCTCGTTCCTGACGTAGCTGTTCGACCTGCTTTTCATAAGCTGTTAGGTGTTCAGCTACTTCTTCAGTATGCTCTGCTGATTTTTGGCTCAGCTCATGCCGCTACTCTTGCAGTCGTTCCTCCAACATAGTTTTTTCTACTTCTTGTATTTTTAACTTATGTTTAAGGGATGTCTGCTCGTGCTGGGCATCCCGAAAATCATTTAGAGCTTTCTCGACGCATTCTCAGCGGCTTGTTGCAAGGCGGTCGATCTTCGCTTTTAGTGATTGACATTCCACAGCTGTCAATTGACTATGCTCGATCTCAGACTTCGTTGCAAGCAAGGACTCTTTCTCGTTTGAGAGTTGTTTGACCTTCTCTTGAAGATCAACAAGCTCTCTATTAGCGATTTGAGTCTTGTTTGAAGTCTCCAGCGCTTGCTGCCTAAGCTGCTCCAACCTCAGCTCTATTTCTGTACTCTTCTCCCGAGCCTTCGTGGTATTACTCGTGAGAGCATCCAACTGTTGATGACCTTGTCGTAGTTGGCATTCTTGCTCTTGCAACAACTCTTCGGTGAGTCCCTTGCCGCTGTCTATACTTCCTGGTATAGAAACGGGCGAAGGACCCTCGAAAGACCAACTACCAAGGCCCATCGGAGTTCCCACGGGCGATGCTGTTCTTTCCACATAGGACAAACTCTGTGTCCTTAGGAAATTCTCAGCAGTCGGAGAGAGTTGAGTCGACACTCGCCAGTTGAGTAGTCGACTCCTTTGATACAGGCCCAACGAGTCAGTCGATGGACCTGTTATCAGTGAGTGGTTCAAACCACCACCAATTAGTGGATCATTCATATCCACTAATGGACCTTAAGCTCACAGTATCTATGTGGACTAAAGTTAACAACTGGTCACGGCACCAGTGTAGTGTTCTACCCCTCGAGGTTAATCGAATCCGTCGATAAACAACGAAGAACAACTATTTAGGTTCCAGTTAAAACTTTATTGTCAATAACGCATAGGCATCAGCCGTTCTCGATGACAGTTACAGGTAGTAGAGTTTGAACTACAAATCACTCTCGTCACTAGACGACTAGCACAGCCTTCTAGTGTCTATAGTTATCAACCCACATTTACCTTCTCTGTGCAACAGCACAGAGAAGTATCACAACATGGTAGTCGGGCAGCTGCCAACCATCGCTCACGATGGTTCGTCACGGGCCACATGACCATGTGGTGACGTGGCGCTGGACTCCAGCGCCCCCAGGCGTCGGGTAAGAGAGGTGCTCTCGATGTCGCCCACGAGGACCACGAAGGTACCTCTAGGATGACTCGGGATCACCACAATTAGATAGTATGGTTACGTTTAAAGTCTTTATCAAGACTATTTAATTAATATGTTTGTAATAATAACAAACTCACTAGGATATTATTATGTGGTTTATTTCAAAACTTAACAGATCCGTTACAAATATCTGTTATCCATCCACATTGTTGAACTGTATCGACTTTCCTATTTGTTTATTCGTAACTATTAATACTATCGAGTATGTCTAATACCTTTCATATGATACTTTAAAGAATGTTAATGTTATACCTATGGTTATACCTCTATTATTAGGGTAAAAACATAATGTAATGTTATCCCTATATAATAATATAATAGTTACAACTGCTGCCTAATGTCTGGGGGAGTAGTGTAGAGGCATTGTATTATAACCATAGTTATGGGTACCGTCTGGCGTGTCCAGTCGTTGGGTGTTCCTCAGGTTCCGGATAGGTGGCAGCACCGATCCGAGCTGTGGGGACATCTGACGACGAACACCTAGGTCTGTATATAAAGACCGGGGCTCAGCCGCTACGTCAGAGGCCCTCCTGGCCTCTGACCATGTAAGATCTTTTATTAACATTAGCTGCCCCTTCATCATCTTCCGGGTAGCCATTAAGTGTCTTAAGCAATAAAACTTCCGTTGGCATACACTTGAATTACCGCCTTACTCCTTCTTTCCTGATCTGTAAGGCCCGAACCACCGAAATAGTAATATGAACCATTACACTCTCATATCGGGAGGAAATGCTCAGACGGCCGATGGCAGTACTATGCAAACGTATGGTAGAACTTGTGTGAAATTGCAATTAGATGGAATGCATGACTTTGTCATGAGTGCCACCATTGTGGATATATCAGATAAGGGGATACTCGGGTTGGATTTTTCATCCCTGTATGGTGTGGTCTTGGAGCCACAATCAGGAGTGTTGAGTGTGAAATACCCATATCCTGTAAAAGTTAGATGTGTACTGAGACAAGTAAGCAGTATGGCTAGTGTGGCACACACTGTCCGAATTCCCGCAGGTGTAGCCTGCGATGTACTCTTAAGGAGCGATCCTGTTATGCGCAATAAGCCTGCAGTGATAGAACCAGATGTAGTTACTTTATCAAGTATCGGATTGACTTCCGTAGATACTATTGTAGCGAATGCATCCTGGGCAGTAGTACTGGTTTCCAACACTGGGAACGCTACTATCTACCTGAATAAAGGACAAGTCTTCGAAAATGTCACACTTTCGGAACTAGTAACCGATAGTAAGTTGAAGTTACCCAAGGTAACGGATGACGATGATATCTCGGGTGACTTATTAAAGTTGTATGAAGAAACTTCATTAGAGAATCTGGAACATCAGAAAGAATTTTATGATTTGCTCCATCAGTATAGAACTGCCTTTGCCAAACCCGGTGAAAAATTAGGTATGACAACTAAGGTAGTACATAAAATAGATACTGGAGAAGCAGAACCGTTTAAAATACCTTACAGACGGTTACCTTTAGCGAAGAAAAGAGTAGCTGAAGAAGAAATAAATAAGATGTTGGAACAAGATGTAATAGTCCCATCCAATAGTCCATGGAGTAGTCCTGTGTGTATGGTAAATAAAAAAGATGGTACTATCCGCTTCTGTATAGACTACAGAAAGTTGAATGGAGTAACGAAAAAGAATTCGTATCCATTGCCAAGAATAGATGAAACCATTGACTCCTTAGGAGGCAATAGTTGGTTTTGTACCCTAGACTTGCAATCAGGTTATTGGCAAGTGGGAATGAATCCATCCGATATGGAGAAAACAGCATTTTCGAGTCATATTGGATTATTCCAATATAACGTAATGCCTTTTGGCTTGTGCAATGCACCAGCTACATTTGAAACAATGATGGAAACTCTTCTGAGTGACCTGTTCTGGAAAAAATGCCTAGTATACCTTGACGATGTAATAGTCTTCGGAAAGTCATACGAAGAATGTTTTAACAATCTCAAATTGGTATTAGAATGAATTATTTCTAATGGTCTCAAACTGAAACCTAAGAAATGTCATATGTTCAGAAAGTCCATAAACTATTTGGGCCGTATCATCTCAGATGAAGGAATAAAAGCTGATCCAGAGAAAATTGAATCAGTTACGAATTGGAGTAGACCTAACTCACCTAAAGAAGTGAGGTCATTCTTAGGCTTCTGTTCCTATTACAGGGAATTCATTCCTAATTATTCTAGAGTCAGTTACCTGTTACAAATAATAGCTAACTGGACCCCAGGATGTACCAAGGATAAATTTCCTTGGACGCATGAACAGGAATCTGCTTTTCTAAAGCTAAAGGATCTGTTCAAGAGTACTCCCGTATTGCAATATCCGAATGAGACGGATCATTTCATACTAGATACGGATGCTAGTAATGACAGCATTGGTGCCGCCCTTTCGCAAGTCCAAAATGGAAGAGAGGTACCCATTGCTTTTGCTAGCAATACACTGAGTAAAATTCAACTACTGCACGACTAAACGAGAGCTGTTAGCAGTAGTTGTATATACAAAGAAGTTCAAACACTTCTTATGGGGGACTGACTTTACTCTACGTACGGATCACTCCTCTTTAAGATGGTTATTGAACTTCAGGGATGCTGAAGGAATGTTGGGTCGATGGTTAGCCCATTTGTCCGAATATGGGCTAGAACATTGCCAAATTCAGCATAGACCCGGAGTGAAGCATTTAAATGCTGATGCCTTGTCTCGAATACCAATCCGGAAATGTGATAATCCGGATTGTACCGACTGTGGGGCTCACAGAGCAGTTTTACCAGGGATTCAAAGACCTTTCGAACCCCTAGTCGCCAGCATACTGGAATGGTCTATGGATCACATACGACGGTTCCAGGAAGCTGACTCGATAACTGCACAGCTACTGCAATTGGTACCTAAGGGTATACGTCCAGTCAGACCTGAAGTCTCTCTGGAAAATCGGGAAATGAGAAGGTTTCTTGCTCAATGGACCGAGCTTGAAGTCCGGAAAGGCGTGTTATACCATTGGAAGCCATGTAATAATGGTGAGAGACTCATACAAGTGGTTATACCACATGCGATGAGGCATGACATTATGTATTACTGTCATGGCCATCGGACCAGTGGTCATTTTGGAAGGAAACGCTCGCTAGCACGACTTTCTAAAAAGTACTATTGGCCCGGCATGTCGTGAGTAAAAACAAACCCGGACCCGGGATGGGCAAACTTCCCCTATCTCTGGAACTTTTCGGAGTTAGATTCACGAGAATCGGAGTAGATATCATTAGTGGATTTAACACAACCGCTAATGACAATACCTGTATGATGGTAGTGTGTGATTACTATACAAAATATACTAAAGTTTTCTCACTACCGGATCACAAAGCAGTTACTTGTGCTGAAGCCTTTGTAAAAGGTTGGGTACGACTTTCGGTGTACCACTTATGCTACACAGTGACCAAGGTAGAGAATTCGAATCGAATCTCTGGCAAGGGATGTGCGAATACTTAGCTATTTGCAAAACTAGAACCAATCCATATAGACCACAGAGCGATGGATTTGTTGAAAGGTTCAACAGAACCCTTATTCAGGTCCTAAAGTCACTTGTAAATGAAAACATGGACGATTAGGACAAGCAATGCCATTTTGTGACACATGCTTACAACAGTACAGTACATTCGAGTACCAATTGTACTCTGAACCTTCTAGTGTTCGGAGAGGATTTAATAATGCCTGCAGACTTGGTATTCGGAGTTGTAGGTATGGATCCGGAACTACCTTGTCATGTATTTTTTGTTGAATGTTTAAGGGACAGATTCAGGAAAGCATATGAGTCTGTCCGGATTGATTTAGAGAAAACTGCCAAATGGCAGAAGGTAGGATATGATAGATCTGGAGATAGAGTGCTAAGACTGCATGAACCACTTAGACATGTAAAATTAGCGTCTAATTGGGACGGTCCTTTTAGAATAACCCAGGCTATTAGTGATTGTATCGTGATCATCAAATCAGACCTCAGACGACTGTACAAGTCAAACGTGGCTAGACTAAGAAAATGGTCTGGGAGGGAGACCTCCACAGAAATGTATGGTGAAGGATTCGATAAGATTCTGAATCTGAATCGGATAGTGAACCAGGTAAAGGACCCGATATCGAAGAGAGGCCGGGGTAGGCCTAGGAAGATATCTGAATCAGTACCGCCATGGGTAACACGGACTAAGCGTGGTGGAGTTAAAAAAGTTTCGGCAGGTGAAGACAATAAGAAGAGGAAAGGTGTTTCGAAGGCCAAGAAACACCTAGAGAAAGCTCTCCGAACTGTCAGGTCTGAAAAGGAACTATCCAAAATGGGGATATTCGTCCGCCGCAGCCCTCGACTTGCCCAGAGGTCTGCAGTGACCTAACCTGTATACACAATGAGTGTAATGTTTACATTTAAAGGAACGGATAACAACTGACCTGAAAGGTCTAATTGTCATCGCTGTATGATGTACCAGTGGGTAGCGGACGGATGATCCGGTGGATTTGCTTAAGCTTTCCATAAACTTGACTTAAAATCCCTAGACGAGTCGACAGCATGAGCGATAATTACCTAAAAAGCATGGAAATGACGTCACGGAAGCTGGTGTGTCGCCATATTGTTTTTTGGTGAAGACCGAGGCGGACGAGCGATCGTCCGTCTGTAGATTTTCACCTCTAAACAGGCTAGCTCCACCCACAGAGTCGATTCTCAGGAAAGTAGCTCTGCTCCTTGTCGGCCCCTGACGCCGTTAAAGTTGGGAAAAGGAGTGTTGGACTCCCGCATCGATTCCTCCAGTCATGGCTGAGGAATCCGTAACCGTAGCCAAGCTATCCGGTGACCCGGATAAGCTGACTCCGTCTGCAGATGCTTTTCCGGAAGCATTGTCACCTGTAACACAGGCAGATAATGACCTGATGGAGGTGGATGAATCCGCCAATCGGTCATTCTAGGTCAAGCTGGCTTCATTTTCTTTGAATGAGCCAGAAAAGCCAGTATCACCACTTCCTGCTGAGGGACCTGGAGACGCTTCAAATCCAGAAGCACAGCTAGGTGCAACCGGATCCGAAACTACCCAGGTAGATGGATCCAAAGACCAAGAGAAGGAATGAAAACCAGCTGAGGATAACCCGTTTCCAGCGTCCTATGATGGAAGGTACCTGTACGTCCATCCGGAATTACAGGCACAGGTAGTACACCCTGTTGGCTGGCGACCTGCCTCTATGTTGGGGACATCATACAGGCAGGCCATGTCTAAGAAGTTAGCTGTCAATCATCCCCTGTTTTAGCCCTTACTCACAAGAGGGCATCCTAGTACCCCAATGGTTAACCTGTCTCTCCTATACAGATGTTTGGATATAGTCTGTGATTGTAGAATAGAAATACTCCCATCTAGTGGAGACCAAGAGTACTTCTCCCCATGATCTAGGGAGAATGTCATCAGACATGGCCAGCAGGTATCTAGCCCTCAAATACCTGCGGGGACCAGCATATACACCCTGATGGTACTCCAGTTAAAATGGATCCGAAAGTGAGACTCGCAATCGAGGATGTGATGCACCCGCTCCAATTGACATTCATGATGTGGGGATTTTTAAGAATTGTCGGACGCAGTTTCAAAAGCTCCTAGTATAGTCTCATATGCATAAAAAGTAACAGAGTGCAGGCATGCCACAGACTGATCACCAAAAACTTGGAAACCATCCCAATTTTCTCAATTTCCAGGAAATGCCGACAGGAATGACAGCTGAAAATCCAGAGTTCCTTATTAAGGTGGTATCTCTGCAAAGTGACACCCTGAAAATTTTGAGCAACCATGTGTAATGGTTCTATCTTAGACCGGCTGTCTGTTTGTTCGGAAAGGATCACGAATACAAGAATGTCCGGTTTAGAAGGCAACAAGATTTATTCAGTATTCTACTATAAGGGTATTCCGAGTAGGCGTGTTATCATTAGGATAGCTCTGATTGGTGACTACCAGGTAAGGCTTCAGAGTCAGGGAGATCTTAGGGTGTTTGAACAGAATCCGAGGGGATTCTGTCTCACTAGCTTCTATTATATAGCCACCCCAGGAAACAAGGCACGTGATTACCACCACTTTTACACGTGTCAGTTTGGTGAAAATCTGGTGTCATGACAATTCACGTGTACAGCACAAGAACTTCATGTGAATTATAATTTGTCCTGAGAAAATCTGGTGATATCAACACAAGAATTACATATGTCAAACTCATTCTGCACTAGGTGGTAGCACTATTCCGTTTTGACAGTTTTATCTTCCTCAAGATTAATCTATTACGTCTTATGCTTCAATAATGCTCCAAACCTATAGTTACTTCTGTACACATTTATAAACTTTTTAATATTATCTTCATGTATTAATTATTGATCCATGAAAGCAGGTAGAATACAGACTAACAATGGGTAAGGTGACACAGACACCATTTCTGTGGGTATAAGATGTGCTCATATGCCTGGGCACCAACACCAGCTGTAAACTTCATGGCTCCATTGCTCTTGCATATAAGGTGCACTTTCAGAGACCTGTTGAGAAAAGTGATGATTAAAAGCTGATGATCAATGGATTGGAGTACCGACATTGCCAAGGTTACCTTTCTCTGAGGTAAGGGAATGGTAGACCTAATCCCAACTTATAACCAATGCCTATCAGGTGGCTCTTACTTTATACATCACCACAGACCCTCTATCAAATGAAGGTCTCAATATATATCACTCATATATGAATCTATATTAATAATTAATGATCCTAATTACCCGCAAAACATGTGTAAATCTTGTGATTTCATGTGAATAAATCATGTGTTCAAAACATGTGATTTCAGTAGTCTGGAAGGTCACAGAATCACAAGAATACTTGTGTTTCATTCTCCTGAACGACACCAGATTTTCACCAATTTGACTGGTTCCGAACATGTGTTAAACACGAGATTTTGTTTCCAGGGACAGGGGTTGGGTGGCAACCCCTCGTGTTTAAGCCAGGAAGCCTGGAGGACAGTGCTGCCACCATCCGCCAGGTGTAACCGGCCCCAACCCAAAAGGACGCTCTGCTGGGAAACTCGTCAACCCTTAAGCCATAGATGCTAATACTAAACCGTGCCCCTACACTACCCCCACCAAGACTATAACAAGGTGCTACACGATGGGTAGTAACTAAGTTATAGTATTTACAACAACAACATATCAAACACAGGGTGCAAGGCTGGCCTATGAGTTGCCTGACTCAAATATAAGAATAAATAGGGTTATATGACAAATACCGGTATGGTTTCAAACATATGTACACTATAGTATATAAGTTCTATGTGAAAACACATCATTCAGGATGTTGTATTATAAGTAGTACTTGCTACATTATACACATTCACATGTAGTAATCATTCATGATACTGTAATGGTTTGTATTACTATTTCGGTGGTTCCGGCCTTACAGATCAGGAAAGAAGGAGTAAGGCGGTAATTCAAGTGTATGCCAATGGATGTTTTATTGCATAAAATGGCTACCCGGAAGATGATGAAGGGGCAGCTAATGTTAATCAAAGATCTTACATGGTCAGAGGCCAGGAGGGCCTCTGACATAGCGGCTGAGCCCCGGTCTTTATATACGGACCTTGGTGTTCGTTGTCAGATGTCCCCACAGGCCCGGATCGGTGCTGCCACCTATCCGGAACCTGAGGAACACCCAACGACTGAACTCACCCGCCACGCCAGACGGTACCCATAACTATGGTTATAATACAATGCCTCTACAATACCATATACCATAGTAGTGGAAGACAGAGAATGTCATTCCATATACCCCATATTAATCTAGAATAACCTTAGTTATCATCCTGGATAGGAATGTCAGGATTACTCCCAATAGAATACCAATAACAGTATTTAGTTTCAACCTTAGTTAGGAATGAAAGTTACCTTATAAACACCTTTTTTTCTTTTTTTTTTAGAAAATAATACAGACTACAATAATGTAACAATGTTTACATCTTCGATATAAACGTATCTATTTGAGTCTGACATATATATTAACAACTTTTAGGTATTTATTTATTGATATCACCGGAAACAAATTTTAATTATGAACACAGACTGGTTTAGTAGATCTGGACTTAACGATATGCCAGATATATATCTCTAAGCTATTAGTAACCTACCAGGATAGTAGGATACTTCACAAATGTATCTAGCTGCTATATGGATTGATAATAAATATGTTCATATCACCCTGGAAGCTTCCTGTTGTCTGTTATGTAGTGCCACGATCCTGAAGACGTAAAATCCTCCAGTAAGTACAGTTTGTAATGGGCTGGTGTGATAGTGCAGAAATAATGACTCAGGGCCTCTCGGGACCTTTCAGAGTTCATTTTAAGTAGAGTAGTGCATCCCTTGGGCATCCAGAATGTTCGTTGCACTAGTAATATGTGTAGTAATTGCACATCAGACAACAGTTCTGTAATAACTAGACCATAAAGTCCAGGTAACGTATTTATCCATCATCCCGGGTATGGTCAGCTCAACAGGAATCAGGGTTTCACCGGCTACAGCTACCACAGTGTCCTCATCCGACCATCCTCTTCTCGTAATCCATGTAACATCATGTCAGCAACCATCATACCTAGCCAGAATGGTAATTATATCGGATTTAATACTTAATATATTCATATATGCTTCTACTGATCGTCCTTAGGCTTATCCTTATTGGCTTCAGGATTCTTAGGCTTCTCAGGTTCAAGTCCGTAAGCAGCAATCTGGTCATCCAAGAACTCCTTAGCTTCACGGCGAGTGCCATCCTAATCAGATAACCGTTTTCCAAAGGCTTCGAAGAACTTCTGATTAAGGAAATCAACCTCACCTAGCCTTGGCTACTTCCAAAGTCCAAAATTCAGCTGATTTCTTCTGACGTGTCAAATACACCACAGACCCCATGACTTCTTGGAGATATTCCACAGAGAGTGCATGATGGCGTTTCTGCCAGTTAGTCATGCAACTCTGCTGAATCTGAAAGCTTTCCAGAGGGATATTACTAATGTCATACCTAGCTGGGTCTTTTACATATGGAACACGGGTTGGTAAAACCAGACTTCTATCCCAAATAATTTGATCCGGCGCTGGCCGTTGGATCCCCTGGAATGAGATCTTTCCCGGCTGTGCCTTCATGCGCTTCGCAGCAGTAGCCTTACTGGAATCCCAGTAAGCACTGTCACCCCGGTATTCCCTCATCTCACCAAACTGATCATTTGTGAATCTTAACCTTCCTGGAGTGTAGTTGAGCTGGAATGCCGCCTCCAACTTGGAGTTGGAATGCATCTCAACCTCACAAAGTTTGTTTACCTTGGAATTCCAACTCTTAAAGTTTGTCTTCTTCCAGGTATCCCACTTATCAATCAGAAGCTTATGCAGATCCAGAGCAGCTTTCAGAGCTGCCTTCACACCAACCTGATGTTATTCCTTAAGATGCCGGACCAGCTCACTTTTCCGGAATGTTGAGAGTCCCAAACAGATAGAACAGATGTATACGGGATGATGATGCATGTGCTCCTCAACAATGTGTCTGATAAATCTCATGTGGGAGCTGAACTTCTCAGTTTCATCACTCCCACAGGCACAGATGATAAATGGACATGTCGTATTGGTTTCCTTATCCCAACTATCAATGGCCCACTTGATCTTACAGAAGCCATCAAAGTCATTATATTCCCGATTCCGATTATCTATGGTCTGTTCCACCCAGTTTACATAGAAATAATTTGAATTCCGGTCCTGACGGGTGTATCGCCACATTCCTCATCATCCTGCTCCCTGTCCATATTTATAAACTGAGGGCAGCAGTAATATTTCGTATTACACTTGCACTCTTCCAGACATTTAGGAATCATTCGCATGAACCCACTTCTGATGTTATCCCAGATCTTCTTCTCATTCGGTGTTGGCGCACCCTCTTCATCATATAGTAGACCAATCCCAAGAAACAGATTCTGGCATTTCACTAGAACCAGATGCTTCATGTTTTGGACCGCCATCTGTGTTCGGAACATCCACAGACTCGGCCGGAACTACTTCCTTCTTAGCCTCTTCCTCCTTCTTCTTATCCATCTTTTCCATCTTCTTAAGCCTCTCCTTTTCCTTCTTCTTAATCAAGGCTTTCGCCTTCGTGCTAAGGTTTTGTTTCCAACCTTCTTTTTTCTTAAGCGTACCTTTCGTAGTCACCCTAGCTTGCATCCGGGCTTTCGCATCATCTACCGATGCAGATAGCCCAGCACTTAGCTGTGACAACTGTTCACGTTGATTCCGTAATACCTCCTCCTGTCGTTCTAACTTCTCATCTGATTCGGTATGCATTCTTATACTCTGTGTCAGCCGAAGTTGAGGCTTCCTGAGAGATGGACTTGGCACCGCCCATCCCCTCAGTTTCTCCTTCCTCGTCAACTTCCATATTATCTGATTTGGATTCAATCTTAGTAGGGTCAGAGGGATTCCGGGATGGCTGTGGTCCATACCAGAACAGAGATGCGCACTGCTCGACAGTGGCATCAGGGCGTTCCCATTCCCATTTATCCTTACAGTATGCTACCGTCCAGTAGAACTCCTGATTTACACTCATACCGGTGGCTAAATCCATATAGTTCAGCAACCATATATCTGGGACAGATAAGTCTTCCGGAATGGCTTTCTTAATGAGGTCCCTCCATTTCTTTGGAACCTTTTTGGGTTTAGCTGTCTTCGGATTCCAGATGTTGTCCTTATTAAGGAATATGGTGTCTCCGTTAGGCCATACTATACTACAGACGGCATAGTCGATCTTACCATGGGTCTCCGGGGGATCTACCATGTGTGCCATCACTCCTGATTTTCCCGATGCTGCAGGTGACTGAGGCGGAGGCATTTCCAATGCACTTGCCCCTTCTGTATCTTGATCCAGACATCCCTATCTTCCAAGACTGCCTCCTCTTCGGGATGCACAGGACTTAATCCGGAATGTTCTTCAGTGTCAACCTCCATACTTCCTTCTGACAGCATTTTCTCTGCCATTATGGTGAAACCTTCGACACTTTCCACTACCTCCGTAGTACCACAACAACCTCTCACACTTGCTACAGACTATCAGTGTTCGTATTTATCAGAATTCTTTGCTAATCCACAGTTAAAGCAACCAAAGCTTACCAAGCCCGTCGAGTTTCCCTGACGTACACGCTTGATTTAACAAGATGGCGGCAAGCCGAGCGAGAACCCTCAACCCGTGTCAAAGGTCATCAAGCCTTGTTTCGGGTAATTAGGTCACGTGGTGCCACGTGCTTTTCATGCTTTCGTAAACAAAACGATCTGTCAGAGTACATATTGTCATCTCAACTCGATATTATCAGGAGTACACATGGAGAATATGTATAGCCTTTCGCCAATACGTCGGTTTAATCCGTCCACTACCCACAGGAACCTCAAGGAAAGAGCAGGAAAGAGCTAGTTTCCTACCCTTATATGGTCTTAATACCTCCACATGACATCTTCTTACATTGCCATACAAGTCCTTTATGAAGCAAGTAGTTTCCGAAATAATCTGAGTTATGACATGTGGGCCATCCCAACTAGATACCACTTTCAATCTATCAAGGGGTTTATAGAACCAAAGGACTCTATCCGCCACCCTGAAAAATCTAGGCTTCAATCCAGTATCGTATCCCACCTTCTGCTATCTTGCTGATTTTTCCAGTTGATTCCTGACCAGTCCATAAGCTTTCTTAAAATTATCTCTTAGGGACTCCACAAACATAATAGAACATGGAGTTTCAGGACTGATTCACCAAACACTAGATCTGCCGGCATTATGATATCTTCACCATAAACCAACATATTCGGCATGGAATTCGTGGAAGCATGCACGGTACTGTTTTATGCATGCACCACAAAATCACACTGAATATCCCAATCATCCTGATATGTGTTTACTAATGGTTTCAGAACTTGCAGCAAGGTCCGGTTGAACCTCTCTACCAAGCCGTCCGACTGAAGACAATACAGATTCGTACGCGTCTTGCAGATAGCCAAGTACTTGCACATTTCCTGAAACAGCTCAGATTCGAAATTCCCTTCCCTGATCACTGTGAAGCATTAGAGGAACTCCATATTGTAACACCCAGCCTCTTTCAAATGCTTCTGCACAAGTAACAGCTTTGTGATCCTTCAAAGGAAACACCTTTGTATATTTCGTATAATAATCACACACAACCATCATACACATCTCTAGGGGTTGTGGTAAACCCACTAATTATATCAATCGCAATTCTAGCAAAGCATACTCCAAATAATTCCTGAATCAATGGATTTTTTCCTAACCCCTCACCGGGTTTATTCTTACAGCAGTCAGGACAAGTGGTGATCCACGTTAGTAAATCTCCACTCATTCCTGGCCAATAGTATCTCCGGGAAAGTCTTTCCAGAGATCTATTCTTTCTGAAATGACCACTTGTTACGTGGCCATAGCGATAATACATAATTTCCCGGCGCATAGCACTTGGGATGACAATCTGAAGAATCTTATTGATTGGACTTATTTTCCACCTACATAAGATTCCTTCCCTGACTTCCAGTTCGGCCCATCGTGCTAGAAGCCTTCTCATTTCCCTATTTTCCATACTAACAGCAGGACGAATAGGTTTAATTCCAGATGGAACTGTTTCCAGGAGTTTCTTAGTGATAGGGTCCTTGCTGTGGAACTGACGAATGGTTTCTGGTGACCACTCTATCAAAGTTCCCTCGGGTTTCCCTAGCCCACTTAAAAGGGTCTATATCTCCTCTTTCCTATCCCCTCAGGATGTGTGTGGTGCACATATGCGAGGGCACTGACACATTCCTCTGTTAAATTATCAACCTGTGAAGCACGGGATAGCCACTTAGTGCCGCTAAAGTGCTGTAAAAAACAAATCAATCAATCAATATCAAAGTTCCCAGGTAGTCCCTATATGGCATATGCACTTCAACAATCACTGCATTATGCTGTCCGCAATCTCCACAACTCTCTCGGCCACATTTCCTGATGGGTCTCCTAGATAGGGCATCTGCATTGGTATGCTTAGCTCCTGACCTATGTTGGATCTGGCTGTGCTCCAACCCGAATTCTGAAAGATGTGCTAACCATCTGCCTATCATTCCTTCAGCATCCTTGAAATTAAGGAGCCATCGGAGAGATGAATGGTTGGTTCTTAATGTGAAATCAGATCCCCATGAAAATGTTTAAATTTCTTAGTATACTCTACCACAGCCAGTAACTCCCTCTTAGTAGTGCAATAATTCCGTTGAGCCTTATTCAAGGTATTGCTAGCAAAAGCGATCGGAACCTCCACACCACCCTGGACCTATCCTTACTAGTGTAACGGGTTCCTTTCTCCTCTATTCTATTGGACAGACAAGTCAACAAGAGGAGGATTCAGGTGTATGCGAACAGGGTTTTATTTCAGTTCGGATGACACAGACGGCTACCCGGAGGTAGCTCGGAGAGATTGTATGAGATGCCGGATTCTCTGTTCTAGGTTAGAGAGCTTCGTACGGCGATGGTCTCACTATCTCTGACACGGCGACTGAGCCCTGTCCTCCTCTTATAGGTAGGGACAGTGGCGCCCCCCGTGCCTCTCTCACACCACCCGAACAGATGCTGCCACCTATCCAGGAAGTGGAGGGCGAAGCCCGGGTGGCTGACTCACCCACTGCGCCAAAGGACCATAACGTAATATATATATGTATACCTCTACACTACCCCCACTAGATAAAACTCGGGGGATAAATAAACTATTTAACCAACAATGGGGTTATGTTATAGTTATATCTATCTTATAATAATAGAGGTTATTAACGTTATGGATATGTGTCCTTAGATGACAATATGTGAACATATGTATAACCGGATAGAAGTGATATTAAATCGTATATCACATAATAACAATAGGTTTACATCCGGAATGGGAAAATACATTACAATATAATATTTAATCGTCATACACCCTTTGAGTTTTTTTGTTTTTTTTACAAACATACTATGAATAGTTATCAACAAGAATGACATAGTCATTATAGTATATGGATATCATATATTCATTCGGATCGCAGATCCGTAATCACTATCCAGCAGAGATCAAAAAATGAATACGGATGAACACAGTTGTAGAGGTACACGTTATTAAACCATAGGAGTTGGGTACCGTCTGACGTGGCGGGTGAGTCGAGTCGTCGGACGTTCCTCAGGTTCCGGATAGGTGGCAGCACCGATCCGGGTCTGTGGGGATATCTGACGACCAACACCTGGGTCCGTATATAAAGCCCAGGGCTCAGCCGCTACGTCAGAGGCCCTTCTGGCCTCCACACCATGTAAACCATTGTCTTTTAATATTAGCTGCCTCTTTGATATCATCCGGCAGCCGTGAGTGTGCGTTAAGTAATAAACCTAACCGTTGGCATACACTTGGAATACTGTCTTACTCTTTCTTTCCGAACCGTAAGACCCGAACCCCCCAGGTCCGTAAGGCCACAAACCCTTACACTGGTGCCGTGACCAGTTAATTCTGGTGTATAGCCCGGACGTTATAACGTCCGAACGGCTAGTACATGGGTTAGACACCCTCAGGGAAGCTAACCCAGCAGGGCAATCACTTGCCCAAGAGAATGGAAATGGATCATTAATGCTCCAAGCCCATTCGGACTCGCAAGATGCGGAATCAGCATCTTGGAGAGATCCCGGACCCCACTATAATGATAGTGAGGAGAATCTGCCAGACTCTGTACGACGCGAACAGTCTATACAGAGACATAGTAACTTAATAGGCCAACAATCGCTTGTTGACGAATTAAGTGATTCGATGTTCGAAGTTGGTGGTAGTACTAACCCAGAACATCCGGCACCAATGCGAAAAAGGGTAACATTCGGAGAACTACCTTATAGATTACCCAGGCCCGAATTACCAATATTAGATTATAGCGCTATAGATGGCGACTTAACCTATGCGGTACTGGAAGGTGAGGAATTAAAACGACCGGATGTCCTGTTGTTGAATGAAACTTATGTAACTTTGAACGAGAGTTTAAATACCTTGGTCAAAGCTAAGGATGAAGTATTTCATGAAAAACTTCAGATGGAAGAGGACCTAACTGGCATGCGAAAGGAATTTGAAGCCAGAAGGAGCGAGTACATGAAAGAACTCGAGAATGAAGAACTAAAACTTCAATCAATGAGAGAATCATTCAACAAAGAATATGATAATAGGCACATTCGTATCCAAACATACATAGATACGAACGACCAACTAAACCTTGATAAGGCAAAATTCGAATCCGAAATTCGCCATTATCAGGACGAGTTGGATAAATTGAAACTTCAGTGTAGTAAACAAGCTGAAGACAATGAAACCATCCGGGTAGGCATCATAGCTTACAACAAACAACTGGAGGAGGATAGACAGAAACTCACAAATGAGCTTCAGGAATTGCAGACTACTGCAATAACTCTAGATAAATAAGAGAAGCAGCCCAGTTAACTATAGGTAATATAGATCCAGCTGTGGTATCTACAATGTTGGGAAAGACATCTAAAGATGCAACCCCAATTAGATACAGCCCATTCGTTGATGATGGGGCTGACAAGAATGTAGTATCCGGAATCTACAAGAAACCGGATAATGCCGCAGTAAATGGAACCGCATCTAAACCAGTAATTCCAATGCTGGATACGATAGGTCCGGCACCACCCATACCAGATTTGAGTCACAAGATTAAAGCGACTCACGATGGTGCTACAGGGAATAATAATAATACACCCGTGGCACAACCAAGAGCACCCGGACCAATGAGGCATATGTTGACACCACCTTCATATTTCCCCCAACCCGGCCACAGTACACCAGCAGTACCAAGATTACCGAATCCACCTCCGGGTTCTGGTAATGGTCCTACTGATAGACGTTTTCCGAGACCAAACCCGTCACAAAACAATATTAATGGCGGTACGTATCAATCAAGAACATCTTCCTATGGATATAGAAATAATTATAATCCATCAGGAAGTGGTAATTATCAAAATGGTAATAGCTATAACCAGGGATGGAATCAAAATGATTCTTACCCTAGATATGCGTCTTCTGGAAACACCGGTTACAATGGTGGATGCCCTGGTGGTTCATCCGGAAGCTATAATAATAATGGTCCACCAGGAGGAAACCCTCCAGGCGGCCCAGGAGGATCCGGATCCGGAGGATCAGGATCAGGAGGAGATGGCAGGAAACCAAATAGGAGAACTTCTATGCCTGCAGGGATGCAAACCATCTTTGATAGGAGCCAATGTATCCAAAACCTTGGCATTGACTGCTACCGAAAGGGAGCGGACGGCATGGAAGTCATGAACTGGAGCATGCGAGAAGCAGATAGACTACGCGGATGTAATAATCCGGCACGTAGGCAGGCACGGATACCCCCTCCATATGATTCTAATGATCCATGGAAGGACAGGTATCAAGCTTTTGTCGACGAAGTCAATTGTAGTGGATGGACAAAAGAAGAAGCTCTGCCATATTTGATTTGTTGGTTAAATAAAGGCGGAAAAGTAGCTCTCAACCAATGGAGAGCAGCTTACGGCATATATGGTACCTATGATCAATTGGTCGAATGTGCCGCATACCTTTTCGGATCAATCGTTAGAGAAGATCCGTGGGTAAGCTTTAAGAAGAGAACACAAAAACCTAAAGAATCACACAAAGTCTTTGGTTTGGAGCTACAGGACTTCGAAAGCACGTCCAAATTGGGCTCATGACGATGATTGTTATCTACAAGAATTGTTTATACAATTCTATAGTGGATTGCGAGATCCGGATCATAAGCAAGTGGTCTGGGACTCCTGGAAAGATGACACTTCCTTCAGTGATCTGTTCATAGCAATCGATGGACATGACATGAAGAAACGTCTGGTAGGTCTTGGACCTAGTCCAGTAAGAGCAGCTCCATTCCAATACGGAGGTACACCTGCTCCGGTATATGATACTTCCCAGTTAGCTCCGGTTGAATCGAATGAAGTTGATGAGGAAGATGAATATGTCTCCAATGAGAAAGGAGAATATATTGGTTCAGTCCAGGTGGCTGGAAAGTATTACCGACAAAAGCGGTATAGGAAAGTACATTCGAGAGGGAGAGGAGGATCTGTTGCTGGTAAAACAGCTTCCGGATCAACTCAACATGGCAGTGTAGCCTCTACGGCGAACTCAACTGTAGCAGCCACTGTTGGTCCGACTAACATGATGGAAACATTAATAGCCGGATTAACAGAAGCTCTAAGGAGACCAAGAGTTGATAAATCTCAAAGGAGATGTTTCAGATGCCAGAAACTGGGGCATTTTGCTCCCGAATGTATGGCTGAGAAGCCTGTTCCGCGTAAACAGGAGGGTGTCTCTGGGATAAGTACAGAGGAAAACTAGAAAGGGATCTCCCGAGGGGCAAAGAAGGGGATCCCAGTGACAAATCTTGCCATAATATCACCATCCGTGATGATGGTTCGCATTTAGTAACAAGATCGCCTAACACCGAGGTGGTTGTAGACACCCGGAAGGTTAGGGAAGCTGATATAACAGGTGCCACAGGAGCACAGGGGAAACCCAATATCAGTAACGAGGCAGGCGGCTATGAATTAGCCAAGGTCTGTGGTGCCCACCTGCCCCCGGGTCATCCTTGTCTGGAATTCCTGAAAAGATGTGGATCGACTCCTGGTGTGAAAAATGACGTTCCGATTGTCACGGACATACCCTCTGTTCTAAACGGAAGGCGGTGGTATGTTTGCCTCACTGTTAACGGAAGATCTGCCGAATTCCTTGTGGATACGGGAGCTAGCCACTCTTGTATCTCCAGGGGGTTCTACGATCGTATACCGGATGAACATGATACTCTCAAATCGGGAGGAAGTGCTCAGACGGCCGACGGCAGTACCTTGCAAACGTATGGTAGAACTTGTGTGAAACTACAGTTGGATGGTATACATGACTATGTCATGAGCACCACCGTTGCGGATATAGCAGATGAGGGGATACTTGGGTTGGATTTCGCATCCCTGTATGGTGCTGTGTTAGAACCTCAAACAGGAGTATTGAGTGTGAGATACCCGTATCCCGTAAAGGTTAGATGTGTACTGAGACAAGTGAGCAGTATGGCTAGTGTGGCACACACTGTGCGAATCCCTCCGGGAGTAGCCTGTGATGTGCTTGTAAGAAGTGATCCTGCAATGCGTAATAAGCCTGCAGTGATAGAACCGGATGTAGTTACGTTATCAAGTATCGGATTAAATTCTGTAGACACGATAGTAGCGAATGCATCCTGGTCGGTAGTACCTGTCTCCAATACTGGAAACACTACTATCTACTTGAAAAAGGGACAAGTTTTTGGAAATGTGACCCTTTCGGAAACTGTAACGGATAGTAAGCTAAGCTTACAGAAGGTAACAGGGGATGATGAAATTTCAGAAGACTTACTTAAGTTGTATGGAGAAACTTCATTAGAAGATCCGGAACACCGGAAAGAGTTCTATGATATGCTCTGTCAGTATCATACTGCCTTTGCCAAACCTGGTGAAAAACTAGGTACGACAAATAAAGTATTACATAAAATAGATACTGGAGATGCCGAACCCTTTAAGATACCGTATAGACGGTTACCTTTAGCAAAAAAGAGAGTAGCTGAAGATGAAATAAACAAGATGTTGGAACAGGATGTAATAGTCCCTTCCAATAGTCCATGGAGTAGTCCTGTGTGTATGGTAACAAAGAAAGACGGTACTATCCGTTTCTGCATAGACTACAGGAAGTTGAATGGAATAACGAAAAAGAATTCGTATCCATTACCGAGAATAGATGAAACCATTGACTCCTTAGGAGGAAACAGCTGGTTTTGTACCCTAGACTTGCAATCAGGCTACTGGCAAGTGGGAATGAACCCTTCAGATATGGAGAAAACTGCATTTTCGAGTCATATTGGATTATTCCAATATAATGTAATGCCGTTTGGACTGTGCAATGCACCTGCAACATTTGAAGCAATGTTGGAAACAATTCTAAGTGATTTATTGTGGAAAAGATGTCTTGTATATCTAGACGATGTCATAGTCTTCGGAAAAACATTCGAAGAGTGTTCTAATAACCTGAAAATGGTACTAGAACGTATTATTTCTAATGGTCTCAAATTGAAACCTAAGAAATGCCACATGTTTAGAAAGTCCATAAATTATTTGGGCCGCATCATCAGTGATGAAGGAATAAAGGCTGATCCGGAAAAAATCAGTTACGAATTGGAATAGACCTAAAACACCCAAAGAAGTGAGGTCCTTTTTAGGATTCTGTTCCTATTACAGGGAATTTATTCCGAATTATTCTAGAGTCAGTTACCCATTACAAGCAATAGCTAACTGGACTCCAGGAAGTACCAAGGAAAAATTTCCTTGGACGCATGAACAGGAAACCGCTTTTCAAAAGCTAAAAGACCTGTTCACGAGTACTCCCGTATTGCAATATCCGAATGAAACGGATCATTTCATACTGGATACTGATGCTAGTAATGATAGCATTGGTGCAGCTCTCTCGCAAGTCCAAAATGGGAGAGAAGTACCGATTGCCTTTGCCAGCAACACACTGAGCAAGACTCAGCGCAATTACTGCACAACCAAAAGAGAGTTGTTAGCAGTAGTCGTATATACCAAGAAGTTCAAACATTTTCTATGGGGAACGAACTTTACTTTACGTACGGATCATTCCTCTTTAAGGTGGCTACTGAACTTCCGAGATGCTGAAGGAATGTTAGGCCGATGGCTAGCCCATTTATCCGAATATGGGCTTGAACATCAACAGATTCAGCATAGACCCGGAGTTAAGCATTTAAATGCTGATGCTTTGTCTCGAATACCAATCCGGAAATGTGATAATCCGGATTGTACTGATTGTGGAGCTCATAGGGCAGTGTTAGCAGGGATTCGAAGACCATTCGTACCCCTAGTTGCCAGTATACTGGATTGGTCTATGGATCACATACGACATTTCCAGGAAGCTGACTCGATAACTGCGCGGCTACTGCAATTAGTACCAAAGGGTATACGTCCAGTTAGACCAGAGGTCTCTCTGGAAAATCGAGAAATGAGAAGGTTTCTTGCTCAATGGACCGAGCTTGAAGTCCGGAAAGGCGTGTTATACTGTTGGAAGCCATGTAATAATGGTGAGAGAATCATGCAAGTGGTGATACCACATGCTATGAGACATGACATTATGTACTTCTGTCATGGGCATCGGACTAGTGGTCATTTCGGAAGGAAACGCTCGCTAGCACGACTTTCCAAGAAATACTATTGGCCTGGCATGACACGGGACTTGCAAAGATGGGTAACCACCTGTCCGGATTGTTGTAAAAACAAACCCGGACCCGGGATGGGCAAACTTCCCCTATCCCAAGAACTTTTCGGAGTTAGATTCGCAAGAATCGGGGTAGATATTATTAGTGGATTTAATACAACCGCTAATGATAATACCTGTATGATGGTAGTGTGTGATTATTATACGAAATACACTAAAGTATTTCCACTACCGGACCACAAAGCAATTACTTGTGCCGAAGCCTTTGTAAAAGGTTGGGTACTAAGTTTCGGTGTACCATTAATGTTACACAGTGACCAAGGCAGAGAATTCGAATCAAATCTCTGGCAGGGTATGTGCGAATACTTAGCTATTTGCAAGACTAGAACCAACCCGTATAGGCCACAAAGCGACGGATTGGTGGAAAGGTTCAATAGAACCCTCATCCAAGTTCTAAAGTCACTCGTTAATGAACATATGGATGACTGGGATGAGCAATGTCATTTCATGACACATGCTTATAACAGTACGGTACATTCAAGTACAAATTGTTCTCCGAACCTTTTAGTATTCGGAGAGGATTTGATAATGCCTGCTGACCTAGTTTTTGGAGTCGTAGGGATGGACCCTGAACTAACTTGCCATGTAGTTTTTGTGGAATGTTTAAGAGACAGATTTAGAAAAGCATATGAGTCTGTCCGAATTGATTTGGAGAAAAGTGCCAAATGGCAGAAAGTAGGATACGATACCGATCTAAAGCATCGGAAATTCCAATCCGGAGACAGAGTTCTCAGATTACATGAACCGCTTAGACACATAAAATTAGCATCTAATTGGGACGGTCCCTTTACTATAACACAAGTTATCAGTGATTGTACCGTAATTATTAAATCTGACCTTGGTCGACTTTATAAGTCAAATGTGGCTAGATTAAGGAAATGGTCTGGGAGGGAGACCTCCACAGAAATGTATGGTGAAGGTTCCGGAAAGATCCTGAACCAGAATTGCATAATAGACCAGGTAAAGAACACTACAGTGAAGCGCGGTCGTGGTAGACCCAGGAAGTGTTCCGAATCAGTGACACCCACGCCAACACCGATTAAGCGTGGGGGAGTTAAAAAAGTCTCGGCAGGTGAAGACAAAAAGAGGAGGAAAGGTGTTTCTAAGGCTAAGAAGCACCTAGAGAAAGCTCTTCAGACTGTCAGGTCCGATAAGGAACTATCCGAGAAGGGGAGATACGTTCGCCGCAGCCCCCGAATTGCCCAGAGGACTGCAGTGACCTAACCTGTATACACAACGAGTGTAATGTTTACATTTAGAGGAACGGATGACAACTGACCCTAAAGGCTTATTTGTCGCCGCCGCATGATGTACCAATGGGTAGTGGACGGATAATCCGGTGGATTTGCTTAAGCTTTCCATAATCTCCACTTAAATCCCCAGACGAGTCATCGGTGTGAGCGATAATTACCTAAAAAAACAATCAGTTTGTTGATGTACCGCCTGTAGCACGTGCGTTTCCGCATGACGTCACAGTGTCCAGTCTCGGCTGACCTCTCGTGACCCCGCGAGCAACGGGGAAATGACGTCACGAATGCTGGCCTGTCGCCATATTGTTTTTCGGTAACGTCTAAGACGGTCGAGCTCGCTCCCTTCTTGGATTTTACCGGCTAGCAAACCCCTCGCTGCTCCTCCAGATTCTGTCTCCTGGTAGACAGACTCCGTTTGTGTCGGCCCCGGCGCCGTAAAAGCCGGAAAAAGGAGTAGTTTACTCCCGTGAGCGATTACCCAGTCATGGCTGAGGAATCCGTAGCAGCAGCCAAGCTATCCGGTGACCCGGATAAGCTGACTCCGTCCGCAGAAGCTTTTCCGGAAGCTTTGTCGCCTGTTACACAGGAAGAGAGCAAGATGATGGACGTGGAGGAATCCACGGATCGCTCGTTCGAGGAGAAACTGGCTTCATTTTCACTAAATGAGCCAGAGAAGATGCTATCTCCACTCCCACCAGAGGAATCCGGAGCGGCTGCGAGTGCTGAACCCGCAGCGACAGAGTCCGAGACCACACAAGTCGACGGCTCGAAGGACCAGTGGAAGCCAGCAGTGGCTGACCCGTTCCCAGTAGAATATGATGGTCGCTACCTGTATGTCCACCCGGAACTACAGGCACAAGTGACCTACGCAGACGGGACACCAGTCAGGTTGGACCCGAAAGTTAGGGTAGCTGTCGAGGGCGTTATGGTTCCCGATCAGCTGACCAGGACGCCTCCCGAGTGGCTTCGAGACTGGCCGTGGTTCCAACGGGGACTTATGGTAGACGCTGACTTCCGCGAGACAGTGTATGAGGCCAACCGAGCCTTCGAGCTCGGAACGTACCCTAAGCCGGACATGTCCCTGTGGAACATCAAGGCAAAGAACATCAACTGGGTAGGCTGCGTCTCGGATTCCGAGGGGCAGACTTACCCACGCCCTTGTGCTACCCGGCCCCAGTACCAGACCACAAAGGAGTACCGGGAGGCCGCTGCTAACTTCGAGCAGTGGGATGAAGGTATTTATATTACCGAGCAAGAATTAGTGGACGTCCAGAACGGTTCACTAATTGGTATGGACCGAGGTGCAGCCATTCGGACGGTTCTCGTCCGCCGAATGACTGCCGAACGTGAGGCTCAGGAAGAGGCTAAGAGGGCTGCGGAAGCACCCACACCTCCTATCCCTGACCTGAAACTCTCTACCAGAAGTTCAGCCAGTGCTACACCAGCCACCGGCAGCACTACCACCCAGGTAGGAGCCTCGACCTCCAGCACATCCGGAACCCAGGAACCGGAGGAAGACTGGAAGGTCAGCAAGAACCGAAGGTCCGCTGCTCGGAAACTTAAGAATCTCCCGGATTCTGCAAAGGCCGAGCCGAAACCCAGCACTTCAACCACCGGCAGTACTGCCATGGAGGTTGAATCGTCTGACTAGGAGTCTGTGCACGAGTCCTCGGTTGAGTATGATGAGAAGGCCACTCCATCAACTCAAACCGAGGCCGAACGCTGGGCTAACGCCAAATCCGGATTCAAAACCCGGATTCCGACGTGTTTCTCCGACTGTGCGTACGGAGTTAAGAAGGACGGCTCTATGCCTGTCCAGACTCAATCAATAAGAACGATGAGTCGGATGATGAAGATTGGATGCGTCTTTCGGACGAGGACCCCAATCCGAGCAAAGCCTATCGAAAGATGTGGCTTATGCTAAACCACACCGAAGGGTATTACACTTATACCCAGAGGAGGAAGCTGCGTTGGGCTTTAGAGAAGTGGTACGGCGACGATCAAAAGTCCTGTCCCTTCTCTATCTGCCAGGATGCGAGTGATGTCTCGATCCGGACCTGGAGTACTCCAGCCCGGTTTCAACGGCATCTGGTAGAGGCCCACTTCCACCATCACCCGGTTTACATTTGTGATCCGAGTTATGGTTAGAAGGGCAAGAAGTGTACTACGAAGGTGCAATACAACCGACGTAGTGATCTGGCTAGACACCAGAAGAAATGCCACGCAGAAGGTTTGGACGGGGCACGGAAGCGCATCATGGAGCTTCATCAGGAACTCATGAAGGAGTTCGACAGTCTGAGCGAGGATGCTTGGTCTAAGATCCGACCAGGGGACCAAGTCCTCTGCGAAGTTCCGAAGACCAAGGATTCGAAACTCAGAGCAAAGATAGTCCTGACTCCTGGAAAGGGTAAACTGGACATGCACGAGTCTCTCTGGCAGAAATGCGAGGAATCCGGAAAGGATGCAAAGAGAGCTCGTGAAAGGAGCAGGAGAGATCAGAACGTGGCGGCAACGGTAATGGTCAGGGCACGACTAAACCGAAAGTCAGAGCAGAGGACCGTTTCAGGTCCCCTCTGGCTAGGCACCCCGCAGAGCAGGCTCAGGGCACTCCGGTGTTCAAGAAGCCCGAACCTGCCGGATACGCTGGAGCCGTATCTAAACCTGGGAAAGTGAGTTCTCGAAACTTTCCGTCCTTAAACCAGGGACCTGGACCTGAGAGCCAGACCTTGGTGGTAGGAAAGGATGGTCGCCTTATGCCAAAGAAGACCACCGCATCTGCTGCCGCCGGATCTGCATCCGCTCCAGCCGCCCCACCAGTTACCTTTACCCAGGAGCAGTTAAACATGTACCTGCAAATGGGACTGAAGCAGAATGCACCACCTGCCTACTGTGTACCAACGGCAGGTGTGTCCGGAAGCCCTAAACCCGGAAGTGGTCCACAGGCCGCCTCGACTCCTCCCAAGGCTGTCGCTGCACCTGCGAAACCAAAAGACGCTATTACCATTAAAATCGGTAATGCGGAAGTTTGGTTCGAGAAGTCTCGCCAGGGGGAGGCAGATGTCCAAAAGGCCATCTACACCCACTGGGAGAAGTGTGTTCGCGAAAAAGCGACCGAGTTTCATCAGGGTCTCCTAAATGACACCCTGATGTGCATGAAGCAGGTGGGCGACGCTGAAAAGCAACGCCTCGAGACCCTCATCCGGGACGATGTGAAGGCCCAGGAGGAGGCTGCCGCAGCTGCCCAAGAAAAGGCAACTATGGATGTACACGTGTTGGAGAAGCGTGTAAAAGAGGAGATCACTCGGAACACCAATCTGAACACTAAGTTCATGAGGGTGTTCGGAGTCGACTTGGACAAGTGGGACGGCACTCCCGAGTCGGCTTTAGCTCTTCTTAAGAAGAAGCATGCTAAGAAATCCGTTTAAGCATGCTAGGGTTATTTCTTCTATAATTTTTTTAATGACCAGATATAGTCTTTGCGGAACCCTATAGGTCTGCGAATGTTTTATTCACTAGTGTATGAACACCTATGGTATGTGTTCCGGGTTCCTCTTATGACCAGTCTATTGTATAATTCAGGTTGTATAACTTTATTGCACCCTGAATAGTCTATTCGGATTTATAACTTCATCCATGAACAATCTGATAGTAGACTTGCTGCTGTGAGACGTATCCGGATGCCAGTTCCAGACTCCTGCTGTTACCCGTGCTAACCACTTACTAGGATGGACTTTACGATTTACCTCTACAACTCATCTGTACTCCCGAATGGACTTATATCAAATACTACTATTACTTCCGGATCAACCTATATCGGACTATTATTTACTTATGTCAACTAAGCTTAAATAGGATTACGTTCTCTACATAGTTGACACATCCGGACTATTATTCTACAAATCTACACCATTCGGATATACTACAAACTTTAGCACTACTAGAGGATTGTGGGTAGCTGCCCCAAAATCAACTACCGTGTTCACTCTATATAAGGAAACTATAAACTTTAGCACGTCCATCCCATGGTTAGCTGACCACACCTACCTACTAGTACCCGGAGGATACAGCAGAAGACTTCAGCAGCATTTATAATTCCTGTATATTGTATATAATGTCATATTTCTATTTTTCTATAATATTATATGTATGTGCATATCCACTAGATACATATTATGATACGGGTACATAGACATTTTCTTGAAACGGATCTCTGATTATTATTAGTATTCATATTATAAGATCCGTTAAACCTCACCAGAAAACACATATTATTGTCCTGCGAGACAAATTGTATAATAAGTATATTGATCTGGTGCTATAAAGGTTATTAGGTACACGGTGATGATATATCATTATTATATTCATTACCACACCGTGAATTTTTTTCTTTTTTTTTTTTCTTTCAAGTGTATGGTATAAATAACCCTATTCGTACTACTCACGGAATCTTTAACGGATTCGTATGTTAATAATATACGACATGTCATTATATAGTGATGTTACTATAACAGTCTTCTTTAAGACTACATATTCAAATGTGGTGTTAATAACTACAAACACACATACGGATGTTACTATGTGATATATTTTATTATCGACAGTTCCGTTACACATAACTGTCATCATCACATGTATACGATTCATATTGCTTGTCTTATTAGTTATACCGTAAATATAATATAATATTATGTGGTATAATAATTTAATAGACAGTTCCGTTTCACATAACTGTCTCTTGTTCAAGTAATTCGTATAATATTTCAACATCCTAATCGTTATTTGTAACTACATTTCACTATCGAATATATATATGACATTCGGTTCATAATTAATTTGGTGTTAATGTTATACCTATGGTTGTACCTCTATTACTAAAGGTTTAGACATGTAGAAATGTTATCCTAGTAATATTATATGTATAACACCCTCCTAAATGTCTGGGGGAGTGGTGTAGAGGTACACGTTATTAAACCATAGGAGTTGGGTACCGTCTGACGTGGCGGGTGAGTCGAGTCGTCGGACGTTCCTCAGGTTCCGGATAGGTGGCAGCACCGATCCGGGTCTGTGGGGACATCTGACGACGAACACCTGGGTCCGTATATAAAGCCCAGGGCTCAGCCGCTACGTCAGAGGCCCTTCTGGCCTCCACACCATGTAAACCATTGTCTTTTAATATTAGCTGCCTCTTTGATATCATCCGGCAGCCGTGAGTGTGCGTTAAGTAATAAACCTAACCGTTGGCATACACTTGGAATACTGTCTTACTCTTTCTTTCCGAACCGTAAGACCCGAACCCCCCAGGTCCGTAAGGCCACAAACCCTTACACAGTCCTGTTAATCCAAGTGGTGGAACAGTCCAAATGATAAGATATATGTATTGATATTATTGCTCTGACAGTAGAGCAGTGTCCATTCCTGTGATGTGGAACTTGTGTAATTAATCCATGTGTTTATAGTATGTAAGATGGTAGGGCAGCTACCCTAATCCTCTACTGTGTGCTAAAGTCTTGTTTATTTAATATAATATAGTGTAGGAAACATAATGACGCTATCCACGATTGCGTTATATGCTCCTATATCTGTTATATTGAATAGTCCGAGTGAAAAAAATATATCAGGAATGTAACAATCATAGGATACCACAACGGCACTATCCACGAGTGTGCCGTGTGTCTCCTCACAGATGTATAGTTCCGGTTGGATATCGGGTACATCCGTGTGCTGCAGTCCCTTTTATAACTAGGTTGTAGATGTCATATGGTGAACATCGGACCCGGATGGGTTAGTAGTCTAGTCGGGGCCTCGGGAATCATTCCTGGCGGGTCATCCGGTATCCTAGTCCGAATGGATGAAGAATACTGTACGGTCTACCGGATTACACCAATAGACTTATCGGATCCCTTAAAGAGGGCTGCGGTTACTTTTTGCCATATTTGTCTTTTAGCAACCGCAAGGCATGTTCCTTTGTGCCATCCCACTCATCGAGATCGACACCGAAGACTGTCATAAACTTACTATGAAGTTGGACATTCTTCATCTCTTCCGCGTCCAATTTCTTTTTCAGGACGTGGACGGCACAATCCGATTTCTGTTGTGCTTTTTCCGCCAGGTCTTCCTGATATTTAACATCGTCCTTGACCTGTTTCTCCACACGATCCTTTTCGGCTTCGTGCAGCTCCCGGAAACACATCAGAGTGTCATTAATCATCCCTTGATGGAATGCTATGGCCCTCTGACGTTGAAGTCCTTCCCACGCCTGATAGATGGTGCTTTGGACTTCAGCCTTACCTGGTTCGCAACTGTCGAACCAGGTCTCCGCCCTTCCACAACGAACAACAATTTTGTCTTTCGGCGCTTTGGGCGGTTCCTTCTCCACTTTAGCGGGTGCTGGTGGAGCGGTTGGGTTAGTTTTTTCAGTACTAACCACAGCTTTCGGAATGGGAGCAGGCCCGGATTGGTCTGGTCCCACGTGAACAAAGGGTACACCATCCGGAGTAGGAGGGAGGTGTACCTGCAATCCCAATTTCAGATAATGCTGAATTTGCTCGTCGCTGGTGAGGGGTTTATAAGTACCTCCAGCGATAGGACTGCCTGCCGCCGAAGCCGGCTTCCAGCGCAGTTTACCCTTGTTACCGGGTGTCAAAACTTGACTCTCCGGGCCATGTGCTCCCAAGTCGGGAAATTGGCTGTAGTCAAGCTTGCCGGGTATGGCTTCAGCAGCGGCCTTATAAGAACTAGGCCTGCTGGAAGCGCCCCTTAACACCTGTGATGGGTGTTTAAAGGTCACTTCTTTCGAAGACTTCTCCGCATCATGATGGTCCAGCGGTGACCTTGATCGGTCCATCCGGCTGTGGGTACCATCCGGAAGTCTTGGGGATCCCTCCCGCCTAACATCTTTTCTGCTGCGTCCGGTTTGAACTGGCTTCCTCCCGGAGTTGCAGCACTCATTCCACTCTTCGTCGTGGAGGTCCAGCTTACACCGACCTTCGGTGAGCACAAACCTCGCCACGAGCTTTTTCCCGTGCGTGGTGTCCGTGGTGCCGAATGATTGATCACTCGGCTTCACGTTCGCCCAACGCTCGTTGTCCATCTTCCGGAACTCGGCCATGAGTTCTTTATGCAGGGCCATAACTTGGTCACGGGCTCTGTTGAGTCTGTCAGCGTGAGCCGACTTACCGTGACGACATAAGTCACCCCGGCGTTTGTAACTCACGCGTTTAATGCATTTAGCACTCTTCTTGCCCTCGTCTGGGTTACACGAGTACTCGGGGTGGTGGTGCATATGCTCCTCCACCAGGTGGCGCTGGAACCGGATCTGGGTATCCCAGACGCGTTCCTGTTCCATGTCGCTCTTATCCATACAGATGGAGAAGGGGCATGTCTTCCGGGTCTTGGAATACCATTTATCCAAGGCCCACCGCAGTTTCTTTTTCTGTACCTGACTGTAATATGTGTCGGCACAATTGTTCAATAAGAGCCAGATGCTCTGGTACATCTTATTCGGGACGGGATCGCTGTCGGTCAGACGCATCCAGTCCTCATCGTCAGAATTACCGTCCTTGTTGTACCGTTTCGGGCAGGCGTATTTTACCGTACCCTTTTTGGTGACACCAGTGATGCAGTCCTCCATACTAGTAGGGATGCGGTCTTTAAAACCCCCTTTAGCGTTGGCCCATCTGTCCGCATCGGATAGAGTTGGCGGGACTATGTTGTCGTCCGACTCATCCGAAACATGCGATTCGGAAACAGATTCCTCTACTTCCATAGATTCTACGGGTTCGGGGGCTCTGTTCCGTCATTCAATGATGGCTGAATCCGGAAGGTTTTTAAGTTTCCGGAGTTCCGACTGGGTCTTAGTCCAGCTCCCGTCGTCAGAGTCTGCGGGTGTTTCCGACTCTTTGGCTTTGGGCTTAGAAGTCGATTTTCCCGCACGAGGACCCTTAGGTGAGGGGTCCTCCCGTTTGCCGGTAACGACAATCTTCTTAATCGGAGGAGCAATGGCGGCTTCGTCATCCAGACGCTTCCTCTCACTCTCCTCATGTCTCGCTTTTGCTGCGGCTCGCTCATCCCCCATTTGTTCCCGGATGAGACGACGGATAAGTTCGGGTCGAGTCCATGTTAACAGGCTCGACTTCCGACACTTTTCAATGTCGGATTCCTGGAGAGTATAACCCGTAGACCAGGAATCAAACGCTTCAGCAGCTCTCCGGTACTCACTGACGTTCAATAAGGACGTCTCGTGAGAATCCGGGTTAGGGTAACGGTGGCTTTCATGCCGTACAAAAAGCCCGATCCAATCTACCTGTTTAAGGTCGTCGATGCCCCATGTACTACGATCGGGTCGTGGCATGAGGTCAAGCTCCAGTGTCATAGCAGCATCATATACTGCCTTACGGAATTCTTGGTGGACCATGAGTCCCCGTTGAAACCATCCGTAATCCGTCAGCCATTCCTGAGGGATTTCCGAGTATACGTGGTTAGGTATAACCTCCAGAATACTCCGTCGGACTTCCGGGTCAATCAGCATATGACAACCGTCCTCATCCGTCTTCATCAAGTTCGGGTGAATGAAGAGGTACCTACCATCGTAAGATGGGTAGTAGTTTTCGCTCACTCTGTGGCGCCCAAGGGTTCGAAATCCGTCATCCGGGTTTCCACTGCAGTCGTCCGCCCAACTGCTGGTAGACGGGTTACCGGTGGCTCCACCGGATTCCCCCATCGTCTCGGGTGACGAATCCGGTGCAGGAGGGCGACCTCCCCCTGCACTGTTGTCGCCTGGGGAAACCGGTCTGCTGTCTTTCCCTAAGTTGAAGTTCTCGAGATCATCGTCGAACTCCATCATCTCTTCTTCCCGCGGGGTAACCGGGGACAAAGGCTGTGGGCCTTGCTCAATGTCGGCATCCGGAAGGACGCTATCGGGAGTCAAGTGACCCGGCTCGCCGGACCGCTTGGACTCCACAACAGTTTTCTCAGCCATTGAGCTGAGAAGACAACTTCTGGGGTAGCTTTTTCTGTCTCCCCACCGAACACTCACCTACTCGGTGTTCATTCTCCTCGCTGCGCTAGAAGATGTCCTCGTTTTGTTCAATCGGATAGGGCCAGAAAAAAAACGAACCAAAGGCTAGGTCTGTTTCTCTCGCCCGCTCAATCCAATATGGCCGAATTCTCGCGGTTGACGTCACTTACCCGCGGTCCGGCGGGGTCACGAGAGGTCATACGCGAGTAGCCAACGTGACGTCACACAACACGTGCGATACATATAAACAAATAACAATCCGTACAGTTCTGCCATTATCGCTCGTCTTCGGGAGACTCTCGAGGGATTCATATGGAGCCTTTATGGATAGTCTTTACGTACCCATCGAATTTATCGTCCAATACCAACTGGTACGTCTCCCGGAGGTCATAACAGCAACCGTTAAACAAAGGACAACATATAACGGATTACAGGACGATACACTCGTTGTGTAACGGGTTAGGTCACTGCAGCCCTGGCAAGTCGTGGACTGCGACGGAGCACTACACCGTCTCCAGCTCCCTTATTCAACCTGGCAGACTTCCGAGCCTTCTCTAGGGATTTCGTAGCCAACAATTTCCCTCTCCTCTTCAGTCCGCCTGCAGCCGTCGAGACTTTTTTTACTACACCGTGCCGAGATGGTGTTGGCGCTGGCATTACGGTTTTACCCAGTACCTTTCTAGGTCTCCCGGGACCTCTACTTGGTAATTTCTTTAACCGGGGTACCCTATCCATATTAGATATGGATTTGGAACCTTCTCCATATTTCTCGTCGGAATTCACTCTTCCTAACCAAGGACGTAGCCTATCTATATTGGATTTGTACACCCTTCCTATATCGGATTGTATTAATACCGTACAATCGCTGATCACAGTAGTTACTGTAAACGGACCATCCCAATTGGATGCCAGCTTAACATGCCTGAGGGGTTCATGTAATCGTAAAACACGATCTCCGGGTTTAAAGTGTCTTATCTTTAAACCCGTATCGTATCCGGCCTTTTGCCAGCGGGCACTTGTAATTCTAGACGAACCACTTCATATGCCTTTTTAAACCGGTCTCGTAATGCTTCCACAAAAACTACCTGACAAGGTAATTCCGGATTCATTCCGACGACACCAAATACCAGATCTGCTGGCATTATTAAATCTTCTCCAAATACTAACAAATTTGGGGAGCAGTTAGTACTCGAATGAACAGTGCCATTGTAAGCGTGTGTTACAAAGTCGCATTGTTCATCCCAATCATCCATATTGTCATTTACAAGTGACTTTAGGACTTGTATAAGGGTTCTATTGAACCTTTCTACTAGCCTGTCACTTTGTGGACGATACGGATTGGTCCTGGTTTTACAGATGGCGAGATATTTACACATACTTTGCCAGAGATTGGATTCGAATTCCCTTCCCTGGTCACTGTGAAGCATTAAGGGCACTCCAAAAGTTAGTACCCAACCCTTCACAAAAGCTTCCGCACAAGTAACAGCCTTATGATCCGGCAGTGGGAAGACTTTAGTATACTTGGTATAATAGTCACACACTACCATCATGCACGTATTGTCATTCGGCGTTTTATTTAGTCCGCTAATAATATCAATTCCTATTCGGGCGAATCTTACCCCGAATAATTCTTGGGATAAGGGCAACTTACCGGGTCCGTGTCCGGGTTTGTTTTTACAACAATCCGGGCAACTAGCCACCCATCGGAGTAAGTCCTGCGACATACCCGGCCAGTAGTATCTTTTTGAGAGACGAGCTAAAGATCGTTTCTTCCCAAAGTGACCACTTGTTCTGTGTCCATGACAATAATACATGATGTCTCTACGCATGGCAGATGGAATGACAACTTGTATCTGCTTTCCACCATTGTTACATGGTTTCCAGAGGTACAGTATTCCTCTCTTGACTTCCAGCTCCGTCCATTGAGCTAGAAATCTTCTCATTTCCCTATTCTCCAGCAAGGCTATAGGCCTAGCTGGACATATACCCTTTGGTACCAATTGTAGGAGCCTAGCAGTAACCGAGTCAGCTTCCTGGAAGTTCCTTATGGTTTCTAAGGACCAATCCAGGACACTGCCGATACGTGTTTCGAAAGGAATTCGAATCGAGGCTGCTACTGCTTTATGGATCCCACAATCAGTACAATTCGGATTGTCACATTTCCGAATTGGTATTCGGGATAAGGCATCAGCATTCATGTGCTTATTTCCGGCACGATGCTGTATCTGACTATTTTCTAGTCCGAATTCCGACAGATGGGCTAGCCATCTCCCTATCATTCCTTCGGCATCCCGAAAGTTTAATAACCATCTTAAGGAGGAATGATCTGTACGTAATGTAAAGTTAGTACCCCACAAGAAGTGTTTAAACTTTTTGGTATACACCACGACAGCTAGTAATTCACGTTTAGTTGTGCAATAATTTCGCTGTGTTTTACTCAGTGTATTGCTAGCGAATGCAATCGGAACCTCCACTCCACCTTGGACTTGGGAGAGGGCTGCTCCGATACTTTCATTGCTAGCATCCGTATCCAGTATGAAATGCCCATCCTCAGATGGGTATTGCAGTACTGGAGTACTCGTGAACAAGGCTTTCAATTGTTGGAAAGCTTGTTCCTGTCCGGTTCCCCATGGGAACTTCTCTTTCCTACTACCGGGGGTCCATGTTGTTAGGATTTGTAAGGGATAACTTACCCGAGAATAATTCGGTATAAAGTCTCTGTAATAGGAACAGAATCCTAAAAATGACCTTACTTCCTTTGGACTTTTCGGTACTCCCCAGTCCGTTACTGCCTGGATTTTCTCAGGATCAGCTTTTATTCCTTCCTCAGATATTATCCGGCCCAAATAATTTATGGACTTTTTAAACAAATTACATTTCTTAGGTTTAAGTTTTAGACCGGTAGATATTATTCTTTCTAATACTAACTTGAGGTTGTGTAAGCATTCGTCAAATGTTTTACCGAATACTATAACGTCGTCAAGGTAAACGAGGCACCTTTTCCATAACAGATCACTCAGAAGTGTCTCCATCATGGCTTCAAAGGTTGCCGGAGCATTACATAAGCCAAAAGGCATAACATTATACTGGAACAAACCTATATGACTTGAAAAGGCAGTCTTTTCCATATCATCCGGGTTCATTCCTACTTGCCAGTATCCGGACTGCAAGTCCAGGGTACAAAACCATTTATTACCCCCTAAAGAATCGATTGTCTCATAAATTCTTGGCAATGGGTACGAATTTTTCTTCGTTAAACCATTTAGTTTCCTATAGTCTATACAGAACCGGATAGACCCATCCTTTTTCGTCACCATACATACCGGACTACTCCAAGGACTGCTAGATGGAACTATTACATTCTGTTCTAACATCTTAGCTATTTCCGCTTCCGCTACCCTTTTCTTAGGTAGGGGTAGCCTCCGATACGGGATCTTAAAGGGCAGCGCCTCCCCCATATCAATGGTATGTAATACCTTCGTAGTCTTCCTGAGTGGTTCACCTGGAGTGACAAACGCCCTCTGATACGTAATCAACAACTCTTTGAGTGTATCTTTCTGCGAAGGATCTTCTAGACTCGTATCTTCATACAATGTCTTCAGATCTTCGGTCCATTCTTGTTCAACCGTCTCAACCGGAAGGTTCAGGGAACAACTAGTCACTGTCTCAGCCAATGTAACGGTATCAAAATTGGCTCCTTTTTTCAAATACAAGGTCCTGTTACCGGTGTTGGAAACCGGTATGACTGACCAAGCCCCATTGGCTACTATCGTGTCAACCGATTCCAATCCTATACCAGCCAGCATATCCGGCTCAATCACTGCATCCTGGTTCCTTAACTCGGAATTACTCCGAACCAGAACATCACAGGCCACTCCCGGAGGAATCTTTACAGTCTGAGCGACGGACGCCACACTGCTAACTTGTCTCAATATACATTGTACTTTCACAGGATAAGGATGCTCTACACTCAGTTCACCAGTTCTCGGGTCCAAGACTGCTCCATACAGGGCCGCAAAGTCTAATCCTAATATCCCCTCATCCGCTATACCGGCAATCGTAGTGGTTATCACATATTCGTGAGTACCCTCAAATTGCAATTTCACACACATCCTACCATATGTTTGCATCTTACTACCGTCGGCCGTTTGGGTGTTTCCTCCCAATAGGAGAGTATCGCGCACATCCGGTATAAGATCCGCTATCTTCCGAGAGACACAGGAATGGCTAGCTCCCGTGTCAACTAGGAATTCAGCGGGTCTTCCATTGATATTAAGCGAAACATACCACCGCCTTCCATGCAACATGGAAGGTACATCAGTTATTGCAGAATCCTCATTATTCACACCCGGGTCCCGTCCACATCCTTTTAAGTATTCCAGACAAGGATGGCCCGGGGGTAGGTGAGCACTACCAACTCTGGCCAAAAATTGACCTCCTACCTCCAATCCGGTACAGGGTTTCCCCTGTGCTCTCTGGGCACTTGTTATACCGGATTCCCCAATCTCCTGAGTGGGCTGCTCTACCACCTCAGTATTGGGCGAATGTGTTACTCCATTCGGATCTGCACCACTGCTGGTGGTATCATGGCAAGTGACTATTCTGGGATCCTGTTGCTTGCCCGTAACAGAATCCCCCCTCAGTTTTCCTTATCCTCTACTGTGGAAAAACTCATCCGTGCTCTATACACCGGTTTCTCTGCCACACATTCGGCAGCGAAATGGCCTAATTCTTGGCACCTGTAGCACCTTCTCTGGGACTTATCTACCCTTGGGCGTCGCAGAGCGTTCGTCAACCGGGTAACCAGATTCTCCATAAAATCCCCCTGAGCAGTTGACACTGTCATCTGAGGAGTAGAGAATGTGGGTAACTGTGGTACCAGTAATTGTGCTACCGGTTTCTGCGGCACCTCTAGTTTGGGTGCTATGGGTAATGCATCCCCTATGGATTTCTGGAAGTTTGTTTTCTTCTTGAAACCTCCCTTTCGGTACCTTTTCTGCCGATAATATTAACCGGCAATTTGTACAGATCCGATATATTCTCCATTATCATCAGAGATATATTCGTAATCGGAGTCCATTGAACCGGACTCAACCGCAGCCGTGTGTTCCGGTATGGGCGGATCACTTTTAACTGCTGAAGCTCTTGCAGGGGGTGCATTTGCACCTAGCAACCGCTTCTTTCTGTCATAATTTTTGATAGCCAGGAACAGATCATTGAAGGAGGTATCGTCCTTCCATTCGTCCCAGGCCACAGTCTTATGTTCCGGATCACCGAGTCCGGCAATGAATTGAGTGAATAATTCTTGTATCCAACATTCATCGTCATATTCCCAATTAGGCCTAGCTTTACTAAGCAGGTCCAGTAGTTCCAACCCAAAGACTTTATGTGATTCTCTGGGTTTCTGTGTCCGTCTCTTAAATGTGATCCAAGGATCTTCTCGGACAATAGAACCAAATAGGTAGCAGGCACACTCCAACAATTCGTCGTAGGTACCTTCTATCCCATATTCTTTTCTCCATCTGTTCAGGGCCACTTTACCTCCCTTACTAAGCCAGCAGACTAAATACGGTAATGCGCAGGGTTAGAACAACCCCTAAGCCGATTGGCTTCCTTTAGACTCCAATCCATTACTTTGACAACATCGGCTCCTTTACGATAGCAATCGATTCCCAATCCTTGAATGCATTTACTATTATCAAAAATTTCTTGCATTCCGGGAGACATAGAAGAACGCCTGTTCATTCTCTTAGGCTTTCCTCCGTCTCCTTGATTAGCACCGTATGGGGTATTACCCCCTCCTCCTGGTCCTCCCGGTGGATATCCTCCACCTCCGGATCCTCCTGATGGATGTCCTCCACCTCCGGATCCTCCAGGTGGATATCCTCCACCTCCGGATCCTCCTGATGGATATCTTCCACCTCCGGATCCTCCTGATGGATATCCTCCACCTCCGGATCCTCCTGGTGGATATCCTCCACCTCCGGATCCTCCTGATGGATATCTTCCACCTCCGGATCCTCCTGATGGATATCCTCCACCTCCGGATCCTCCCGGTGGATATCTTCCACCTCCGTCATAGCCTTGGCTGCGTCCCTGCCCAAAATAATTTAAATTTTGGGTATTGGGATAACCGGTATTATTACCGTCATAGCCGTAGCTATTCGCTTGGTATCTCTGGAAGCCATGGGAGTCACCGGCCGAAGGTTGACCACCATCGGCATACGTTCCTGTATGTGGGCTCTGTGCATTTTGCATACCTACATAAGTTGGACGAGATGGAGCATTCCGATAATGACCATCAGGCAATGTATTCCTTGTGGGAGGACATGGTGTACTTGCTCCGGGACCAGGGGTGGGTTTCGGCGGGTCAGGTTGTTTCGGTTTATTATTCTGATTCCTGTCTTGTTTACCCGAACCATTGTTATTTGAATCCGAAGGATCACCTGCTCCACCAGCGGCTGTCTTTGTATTCGTCAAGAAAGGTAATTGAGGTACTGGTGGGGCTCTCACATTGTTTCCGGGTGGAGTAGTATGGGAACCACCTTTAGTGGGTGATCCTGTCCTTTTAGTTGTGGAATCCACTCCATTCGGCGGTTTATTGGGATTATAAATACCGCCTGCCACATGTTTATCAGCCCCATCGGTTACGAAAGGATTATACCGTGTGGGGCCGGCAACAGGTGTCGCACTCTGCGATCCTACAGCATCATTATTATCTACTGTAGTTCCTGCCTGTAAACGACTAGCTAATTGTACGATTATTGTATCGTCTAATGGGCCAATTGCTTGTTGGGTTTGTTCTACATAGTCACCCAATGCCGCTGCAGTATTTTGTAAATCCTGCAGTTCGAGTAGATATTCATCCCGATCATTCATCAACTGTTCGTTATATCGGAGGATACCTATTCGGACAGTTTCATTATCTTCGGCCTGCTTAACACAACATTCTTTCAGGCGTTCGTATTCTGCCTGCAGCGATTCTTTTGCACTCAGAAATTGGGTTTCTTCTTCATGCAGTCGCTGGTTCAGAGTTTGTTTTTCACTTTTAAACTCAGCTCTCATATCTCGGAGATTTTCCAAAATATCCTCTTTCTCTTCGAACGCTTCATCTTCAGCTCTCGCTATCAGGTTCAGCGTCTCGTTCATAGCCAGATATTGCTGGTTCATTTCATCCATTTCCCGATTGTATTTATCATGATCCGGAACGGTGAAAGTAACATTCCCAGTGGTAATCGCACTACAATCAAGTGGTGGTAAATGCCCTGGGACATCATAGGGAAGCTGACCAAAGGTTACCTTCCTTGGCATAGGAGCCGGATGATTTGGGTCATGGCTTCCTCCAGTTTCGAACAAAGAATCTGCCAATTCTAAATTGACAGAATAATGTTGGTTAACACATTCAATCCGGTGTTTCACCAGGATTGATTCCGGACATTTTCTTCACTATCCGCATAGTGAGGTATCGTGTCCCTCCATTGCTGGTCCCTGGAGGGCGCATTAAAATGCGCTGGTTCCTCCCGGGTCTCATCCGGATTGGCGTTATACACCAATCTTGTACTCGCCTGTTCGGACACTATGTGTCCGGGCTATACATTTCGCCCGCCCCTGGGGGTCTGCCACCGAGTACAGGGAATTACTGCCCCTACACTAGCATCCGTATCCAATATAAACATTTTTTTTTTTACTGAAGGGTTTATTAACCGCTCCACTACACAAAGAGGTGATAATAATGCAGTTAACTAATTTGGGAACAGGTTTCATTGGTGCATACTAGTTTGATATGGACACAAATAAACAAGAGATATGGGTTATATAAGATGAGAACGAAGACACAAATAAACAAAAGGATCAAGTATAACACATACAAACAAATAAATAAAAATTATTACTAAAGATTTGTAATCTGGCTTGTTGTTCAATGTGACAAATTGTCCCTATCTACTTGGCATAAAAAAGTGACTTTGTTAATCTAGTGACAAATAATAGACATAACAAGAAAAATTGACCACATTCAAGCTAAAAAGGACATAAACTAGGGTAAGAAGATGTAGTAGAGATAAGTTAGAACTTGAACAGAGGCTTAGTACACAAATCTGATCCATCAGCACATTTCAGGTCTGAGGTCAACACAAGATGTATTTAGAAGTAGCATCAATTTAGTTCACCTGTCCCAGGAAGTTCCCCAATTGGGATCTCCCTACAGATTGATTTGAATTACTCATTTGATGTCATAGAAACGAATCGGGGTCTTCATCTTCGTCAGAAGTCTCGCAGGATGGTAGCTTCCTTAAGTTTCTTGCTTTGTTTGTGCAGTTCCTTAATTCTCTTGATTCGGGCCTTGAATTGGGATTTCTGCTCAGACTCCTGATACCAGACGTCGAGGTTGTTCCATAATTGGGCTCCTCTGTAGAAGGGTGATCTCTTGAAGAAGTCACGCCTTGGCCTTTTTACTGCAAATTTGACCTAGCCTTTGGTTCTGGTGAGCCTATCATTATCGGTATTTTTGACATACGCACCACTTTGTGCATATTTATATATGTACACCAAGGTTACCTCATCACATCTCCTTTCGAGTTTGTCAACACTACATTCTTCATGTAACTTATCAACAGATTTTCTCATCACATCAGTACGACAGCAAATTCTTAGACCACGATTTTGTACTTCGTTGTAGTTTTGCCATTAACGTGTGATTCGCACCAGAATGCAAGAAACTTGCATAATCAAATAAACTCATAAGCATGCTCTTGTAAACAAGGATAGCAGCGCTTTTGGTCAGGTCATATCTGAGTTTGGCAAATTTGAAGAGCCGATGGTTGACTTTCCTTATTAGGTCATTTATGGCTGGTTCAAGACTCATGCTCTCATCAATTTTTACACCTAAATATGGATACGATGTGACCCTCTCCAGTTGTACCTCTTTAACAAGTGATGGGTTGCGTACAGCTATCTTCATCTTTTCTTTACTTCCGCTTAGCATATATTTTGTTTTCTTTGTATTGATCATCAAACGTAGCTATTAACCACTCGATTTAGGTCCTCCTTTAGAGCTTCGACTGCTAATTGCGGATCTTTGTTACTACAGAAAAACACCAAGTCATCAGCATACAACAAACTTTTGCTATGTATAAGGTTACTGGCCATGCTGTCAATGTAGTAAATAAAAAAGAGAGGACCAAGAACTGACCCCTGTGGTACACCATATCCAACAGGGGCCAGTCCAGATTCACATGTGCCAATACGAATTTCCTGTTTCCTGTCGCTGAGATAACTAAACACCTGATCATAACTGCTTTTGTGCAATCGAAGAGATTTTATCTTATACAGCAAATAGGAGTGGTTAACAGAGTCTAACGGCTTCTTCAGGTCGACATAACAGAGTGCTGTGATGAGGCCATCATCTCTATTTGTATATAGACTGGTGGCCAGACTGAAAATAGCATCTCCGGTCCCAAGATTACTACGATACCCAAATTGCCGGTCAGAAATTGCTCCTAGATCATCCATTCTAGATAACAGATGTACATACATTAGCTTTTCAGCTATTTTCCAAGCAATGGACAGGAGAGAAATAGGCCTCCAATTACTCACATCCTGGGTATCACCACCCTTTGGGATCGGAGTGACCCTAGCATGTTTCCACTCCTCTGGAAATTTCCCAAAATAGAAGCATGCATTTAGGAGTTCCGTGAAATGGTCTAACGACTTTTGTAAGAATGTTTTTAGGAATTTGGCATGATCCATCCCAGAGGTTTTTGATAGATTGATTTCATCCACCAGGTACCAAACTTCTTCCAAACCAGGACATCATGCAAGTCATCAGTTTCTGGGTCAAGTTCATATGAACAATCTAAGTCAGTCAGTTGCTGTCCTTCGTTTGTCAATTGGTTAGATAACTCATCCCCTATATTTGTGTAGAGGTACACGTTATTAAACCATAGGAGTTGGGTACCGTCTGACATGGCGGGTGAGTCGAGTCGTCGGACGTTCCTCAGGTTCTGGATAGGTGGCAGCACCGATCCGGGTCTGTGGGGACATCTGACGACGAACACCTGGGTCCGTATATAAAGCCCAGGGCTCAGCCGCTACGTCAGAGGCCCTTCTGGCCTCCACACCATGTAGACCATTATTCTTTAATATTAGCTGCCTCTTTGATATCATCCGGCAGCCGTGAGTGTGCGTTAAGAAATAAAACTAACCGTTGGCATACACTTGGAATACTGTCTTACTCTTTCTTTCCGAACCGTAAGACCCGAACCCCCCAGGTTCGTAAGGCCACAAACCCTTACACTGGTGCCGTGACCAGTTAATTCTGGTGTATAGCCCGGACGTTATAACGTCCGAACGGCTGGTACATGGGTTAGACACCCTCAGGGAAGCTAACCCAGCAGGGCAATCAATTGCCCAAGAGAATGGAAATGGATCATTAATGCTCCAAACCCATTCGAACTCGCAAGATGCGGAATCAGCATCTTGGAGGGATCCCGGACCCCACTATAATGATAGTGAGGAGAATCTGCCAGACTCTGTACGACGCGAACAGTCTATACAGAGACAAAGTAACTTAATAGGCCAACAATCACTTGTTGACGAATTAAGTAATTCGATGTTCGAAGTTGGTGGTAGTACTAACCCAGAACATCCGGCACCAATGCCAAATAGGGTAACATTCGGAGAACTACCTTATAGATTACCCAGGCCCGAATTACCAATATTAGATTACAGCGCTATAGATGGCGTCTTAACCTATGCGGTACCGGAAGGTGAGGAATTCAAACGACCGGATGTCCTGTTGTTGAATGAAACTTATGTAACTTTGAACGAGAACTTAAATACCTTGGTCAAAGCTAAAGATGAAGTATTCCATGAAAAACTTCAGTTGGAAGAAGACCTAGCTGGCATGCGAAAGGAATTCGAAGCCAGAAGGAGTGAGTACATGAAGGAACTTGAGAATGAAGAATTAAAACTTCAATCAATGAGAGAATCATTCAACAAAGAATATGATAATAGGCACACTCGTATCCAAACATACATAGATACGAACGACCAACTAAACCTTGATAAGGCAAAATTCGAATCCGAAATATGCCATTATCAGAACGAGTTGGATAAATTGAAACTTCAGTGTAGTAAACAAGCTGAAGACAATGAAACCATCCGGGTAGGCATTATAGCTTACAACAAACAACTGGAGGAGGATAGACAGAAACTCACAAATGAGCTTCAGGAATTGCAGACTACTGCAATAACCCTAGATAAATATGTAGAAGCCGCCCAGTTGACTATAGGTAATATAGATCCAGCTGTGGTATCTACAATGTTGGGAAAGACATCCAAAGATGCAACCCCAACTAGATACAGCCCATTCGTTGATGACGGGGCTGACAAGAATGTAGTATCCGGAATCTACCAGAAACCGGATAATACTGCAGTAAATGGAACCGCACCTAAACCAGCAACTCCAATGCTGGATACGATAGGTCCGGCACCACCCATACCAGATTTGAGTCACAAAATTAAAGCGACTCACGATGGAGCTACTGGGACTAACAATAATGCACCCGTGGCACAACCAAGAGCACCCGGACCAACGAGGCATATGTTGACACCACCTCCATATTTCCCCCAACCCGGCCACAGTACACCAGCAGGGCCAAGATTACCGAATCCACCTCAGGGTTCTGGTAATGGTCCTACTGATGGACGTTTTCCAAGACCGAACCCGCCACAAAACAATGTTAATGGCGGTACGTATCAACCGAGAACATCTTCCTATGGATATAGAAATAATTATAATCCATCAGGAAGTGGTAATTATCAAAATGGTAATAGCTATAACCAGGGATGGAATCAAAATAATTCTTACCCTAGATATGCGTCTTCTGGAAACGCCAGTTACAATGGTGGATGCCCTGGCGGTTCATCCAGAAACTATAACAATAATGGTCCACCAGGAGGAAACCCTCCAGGTGGCCCAGGAGGATCCGGATCCGGAGGATCAGGATCAGGAGGAGATGGCAGGAAGCCAAATAGGAGAACTTCTATGCCTGCAGGGATGCAAACCATCTTTGATAGGAGCCAATGTATCCAAAACCTTGGCATTGACTGCTACCGAAAGGGAGCAGACGGCATGGAAGTCATGAACTGGAGCATGCGAGAAGCAGATAGACTACGCGGATGTAATAATCCGGCACGTAGACAGGCACGGATACCCCCTCCATATGATTCTAATGATCCATGGAAGGACAGGTACCAAGCTTTTGTCGACGAAGTCAATTGTAGTGGCTGGACAAAAGAAGAAGCTCTGCCATATTTGATCTGTTGGTTAAATAAAGGCGGAAAAGTAGCTCTCAACCAATGGAGAGCAGATTACGGATTATACGGTACCTATGATCAATTGGTCGAATGTGCCGCATACCTATTTGGATCAATCGTTAGAGAAGATCCGTGGGTAAGTTTCAAGAAGAGAACACAAAAACCTAAAGAATCACACAAAGTCTTTGGTTTGGAGCTACAGGACTTGCTTTCGAAAGCACGTCCAAATTGGGCTCATGACGATGATTGCTATCTACAAGAATTGTTTATACAATTCTACAGTGGATTGCGAGATCCGGATCACAAGCAAGTGGTCTGGGATTCTTGGAAAGATGACACTTCCTTCAGTGACCTGTTCATAGCAATCGATGGACATGACATGAAGAAACGTTTGGTAGGTCTTGGACCTAGTCCAGTAAGAGCAGCTCCATTCCAATACGGAGGTACACCTGCTCCGATATATGATACTTCCCAGTTAGCTCCGGTTGAATCGAATGAAGTTGATGAGGAAGATGAATATGTCTCCGATGAAAACGGAGAATATATTGGTTCAGTCCAGGTAGCTGGAAAGTATTACCAACAAAAGCGGTATAGGAAGGTACATTCGAGAGGGAGAGGAGGATCTGTTGCTGGTAAAACAGCTTCCGGATCAACTCAACCTGGTAGTGTAGCCTCTACGGCGAAGCCAACCGTAGCAGCCACTGTTGCTCCGACTAACATGATGGAAACATTAATAGCCGGATTAACAGAAGCTCTAAAGAGACCGAGAGTTGATAAATCTCAGAGGAGATGTTTCAGATGCCAGAAACTGGGGCATTATGCTCCAGAATGTATGGCTGAGAAACCTGTCCCTCGTAGACAGGAGAGTGTCTCTGGAATAAGTACAGAGGAAAACTAAGGAGGGGTCTCCCGACGGGCAAAGAAGGGGATCCCAGTGACAAATCTTGCCATGATATCACCATCCATGATGATAGTTCGCATGTAGTAGCAAACTCGCCTAGCACCGAGGTGGTTGTAGACACCCGGAAGGTTAGGGAAGCTGATATAACAGGTGCCACGGGAGCACAGGGGAAACCCAATATCAGTAACGAGGCAGGCGGCTATGAATTAGCCAAGGTCTGTGGTGCCCACCTGCCCCCGGGTCATCCTTGTCTGGAATACCTGAAAGGATGTGGATCGACTCCTGGTGTGAACAATGACGTTCCGATCATTACGGATATGCCCTCTGTTTTAAATGGAAGGCGGTGGTATGTTTGCCTCACTGTTAACGGAAGATCTGCCGAATTCCTTGTGGATACGGGAGCTAGCCACTCTTGTATCTCCAGGGGGTTCTATGATCTTATACCGGATGAACATGATACTCTCAAATCGGGAGGAAGTGCTCAGACGGCCGATGGCAGTACTCTGCAAACATATGGTAGAACTTGTGTGAAACTACAGTTGGATGGTATACATGACTATGTCATGAGCGCCACCGTTGCGGATATAGCAGATGAGGGGATACTTGGGTTGGATTTCGCATCCCTGTATGGTGCTGTGTTGGAACCTCAATCAGGAGTGTTGAGTGTGAAATACCCGTATCCCGTAAAGGTTAGGTGTGTACTGAGACAAGTGAGCAGTATGGCTAGTGTAGCACACACAGTGCGAATCCCTCCGGGAGTAGCCTGTGATGTGCTTGTAAGAAGTGATCCTGCAATGCATAATAAACCTGCAGTGATAGAACCGGATGTAGTTACTTTGTCAAGTATTAAATTCGGATTAAATTCCGTAGACACGATAGTAGCGAATGCATCCTGGTCGGTAGTACCTGTCTCCAATACTGGAAACACTACTATCTACTTGAAAAAGGGACAAGTTTTTGGAAACGTGACCCTTTCGGAAACTGTAACGGATAGTAAGCTAAGCTTACAAAAGGTAACAGGAGATGATGAAATTTCGGAAGACTTACTTAAGTTGTATGAAGAAACTTCATTAGAAGATCCGGAACACCGGAAAGAGTTCTATGATATGCTCTGTCAGTATGATACTGCCTTTGCCAAACCTGGTGAAAAACTAGGTACGACAAATAAAGTATTACATAAAATAGATACTGGAGATGCTGAACCCTTTAAGATACCGTATAGACGGTTACCTTTAGCGAAAAAGAGAGTAGCTGAAGATGAGATAAACAAGATGTTGGAACAGGATGTAATAGTCCCTTCCAATAGTCCATGGAGTAGTCCTGTGTGTATGGTAACAAAGAAAGACGGTACTATCCGTTTCTGCATAGACTACAGGAAGTTGAATGGAGTAACGAAAAAGAATTCGTATCCATTACCGAGAATAGATGAAACCATTGACTCCTTAGGAGGAAACAGCTGGTTTTGTACCCTAGACTTGCAATCAGGTTACTGGCAAGTGGGAATGAACCCTTCAGATATGGAGAAAACTGCATTTTCGAGTCATATCGGATTATTCCAATATAACGTAATGCCGTTTGGATTGTGCAATGCACCTGCAACATTTGAAGCAATGATGGAAACAATTCTAAGTGATTTATTGTGGAAAAGATGTCTTGTATATCTTGACGATGTCATAGTCTTCGGAAAAACATTCGAAGAGTGTTCTCATAACCTAAAAATGGTACTAGAACGTATTATTTCTAATGGTCTCAAATTGAAACCTAAGAAATGCCACATGTTTAGAAAGTCCATAAATTATTTGGGCCGCATCATTAGTGATGAAGGAATAAAGGCTGATCCGGAAAAAATCGAATCAGTTACGAATTGGAATAGACCTAAAACACCCAAAGAAGTGAGGTCCTTTTTAGGATTCTGTTCCTATTACACGGAATTTATTCCGAATTATTCTAGAGTCAGTTACCCATTACAAGCAATAGCTAACTGGACTCCAGGAAGTACCAAGGAAAAATTTCCTTGGATGCATGAACAGGAAACCGCTTTTCAAAAGCTAAAAGACCTGTTCACGAGTACTCCTGTATTACAATATCCGAATGAAACGGATCATTTCATACTGGATACTGATGCTAGTAATGATAGCATTGGTGCAGCTCTCTCGCAAGTCCAAAATGGGAGAGAAGTACCGATTGCCTTTGCCAGCAATACACTGAGCAAGACTCAGCGCAATTACTGCACAACCAAAAGACAGTTGTTAGCAGTAGTCGTATATACCAAGAAGTTCAAACATTTTCTATGGGGAACGAACTTTACTTTACGTACGGATCACTCCTCTTTAAGGTGGCTATTGAACTTCCGAGATGCTGAAGGAATGTTAGGCCGATGGCTAGCCCATTTATCCGAATATGGGCTTGAACATCAACATATTCAGCATAGACCTGGAGTTAAGCATTTAAATGCTGATGCTTTGTCTCGAATACCAATTCGGAAATGTGATAATCCGGATTGTACTGATTGTGGAGCTCATAGGGCAGTGTTAGCAGGGATTCGAAGACCATTCGTACCCCTAGTTGCCAGTGTACTGGATTGGTCTATGGATCACATACGACATTTCCAGGAAGCTGACTCGATAACTGCGCAGCTACTGCAATTGGTACCAAAGGGTATACGTCCAGTTAGACCGGAGGTCTCTCTGGAAAATCGAGAAATGAGAAGGTTTCTTGCTCAATGGACCGAGCTTGAAGTCCGGAAAGGCGTGTTATACCGTTGGAAGCCATGTAATTTTTTTTTTTTTTGGACGTGTTTATTACAACAATGCATGGTTAGACGCGTTTAAATGTTGACAGAAACGTACCCTTTTTCATACAATATAATAAACAGTAATGCATAATAGACAAGTAATTCTTAAATTATTAGTGATTCCTAATTAGTAAACAAAGTGTGTGTATTGTACAAGTGTTTCCTGATTTACAACCATTATCAGATGTTATAACGTATGGATTTTTGTTGAGTTAGGTGGTGTCACAATGTCAATATCCATGCAGTAGAAGTAGAAGAAGTAGAAGAAGTCTTTATCTGTTAAGAGTATACTACAAGTTAAACTATGGTCTAACTACGCACTCCATATTGTACCAGAAACATTATCATTATAATGTGAATAATACCATGTGTAAATAGACATTAATCACCTTTGTAACAACTCTGTTAAATTCCTCAGATTTAGATTTAGATTTAGATTTAAATCTAGATCTATATATATATACAACGGCTCAGTTACCCAAACCTGTACAACCAGCAAAAGATTCTTTCGTGTAGTATAGTATAGCATAGTATAGTCTCGTATAGTCTAGTCTAGTCACGGCTCAGTTACCCAAACCTGTGACTGGTAACCAATACATTTTGATAATCTTATACAAAATGGGTTACAATAAAAATCAGATTGGCAATAATCATATTCACAGCCAAGCCATCTTATCATCTTTCGTATAGATTGAGAGAGTAAGTTATCTAGAGTCTGTAAGAAGTAATACCTTTACATTGTTATCAATCATCAACGAATCAATCAATCAATCAGTACGGCTCAGACACCCAAACCAGTACTTTCACTAGTTATATCCAATTTTAATATTAGCCCTCAAATCCGAGATCTTTGCAAGTTCCTCCTTAAACTTCACCTTAGTTGTGGCTCTCTGCACTCCTACTGGTAGTAGATCCCATAGTACTACACCTCTATAATACGGTGACCTTTTATAAGTTCTAGTGATCTTTCTACAAAGAGGAAATTTAAGTTTAGTATTGGATCTAGTATCATAATTGTGTTCTTGTTCAACAATATCCTTGGACCTTTTGTACATTATATTAAGTAACATGATATCAGTTCTTCTCTGCACCTTATCTATTTCACAAAGCTTATGAAGTTCATCCACACTGTATTTTGTCATACCTTCCTCATTACAACTTGAGGTAATGAAACAACAATAATCTAGTATTGGTCTAATAGTGCTTTTATAAACAATCACACAGTAGTCTTTGGTTAGAAATTTCCTTATCTTTGCCAGTCTAAATAGCTTGTTACATATATTTCTTTTCAACAATTTCAACTGTTTATCGAATGAGAGTCTAGTATCTAATGTAACTCCCAGGTAGGGGAATTGACTTGCTGTTTTAATCTGTGTGCCATTAAAGCTAATTCTTGAGTCAGGACATCGTTTAATTTTGTGACCACTTGCAAACCACATATATTCAGTTTTCTTAGGATTTACCGTAAGTCTGTTGGTATAAGCCCATTGTTTAAATAAGTCAACCTCATCCATGAGTACCTCAGTGACCTTGTCAGCTGTTTTATCACCATAATATATTACTAAGTCATCTGCATACATTTTGAGATTGGCCTTTTTGATTACATTGGCTATATCGTTTATATAGAGAACAAACAATATAGGTCCCAAGACAGACCCCTGAGGGACGCCATATTTGACTGATGATGTTTCTGATATATTCCAGGCAAAGCTAGTTCGTTGCTTCCTATTTGACAAGTAACTTCGAAACCAATTAAAGTTGTTGTAGCTAAAACCTAATTTTGAGAGTTTCTCTAACAATTTGGAATGAATAACAGAATCAAATGCCTTGGTAAAATCTATAAATATAGCACCTGCAATTAAGCCTTCATTTCTGTATTTGAATAGATCATTAACTATATCAAAATTAGCATCTCCGGTTCCCTTCCCTTGACAATAACCATATTGGTTTATTGACCAGTTATTGGTTTTCCTCATCAGCTCGATTAAATGTATATACATGACCTTTTCAATTATTTTAGAAGGCAGAGGTAACAATGATATTGGTCGCCAGTTTTTTACTTCGCTTAAATCACCATCTTTTGGTAGTGGCTTTATAAGAGCATTGGCCCAGTCACGAGGGAAGATTCCAGTATCTAAACTTATCTGACAAATGTATGTAAATTGCTCCAGTAGTGCAAGTAGTGCAACTATTAAGATATCTGATCTAACACCCTCAATACCTGAGGATTTATTTTTATCCAGATCCTTAATAATATAATATATCAACCATTTGTCCACTTTAATATTATTAACATCCTTAAAAACATAGGTATCCTCATTTAGAGTATAGGAGTTGTCTGCATCTACATTAGCCTCTCCAACAATATCACAATGTAATTTCTTCCCAATATTACTGAAATACTGGTTCACATACAGAGCAGAATCACTATGAGATATAATGTCACCTGTTTCATGATGAATCATATTTGGGTATGTTATATCATTGTTACTCTCAAATAAAAGGTGGATATTTTTCCAGAATCTTTTAGGATTTCCTTTACTTTCATCTAATTCTCTAACAACTCCAGTAAGCTGGTTGTTTTTGATCATTTTACTAATTTTTCTTCTATACCTTTTAATTTCATTTTTTTGCTCTATCTTCTTCTCAGTTCTATAAACAGTGAGTAAGGATTCACGTTCATAAACTAAATCCATCACCTCATTAGAGATCCAATCCTTTCGCGTGACTCTAATAGTTCTTTCAATATAGGGATGATTTTTATCTAAATATTGAGTGATTGGGATCATAAATAAATCCCATAATAAATTCGGATCATCTTTGATAGTATAGAATAAGGACCAGTCACAACTCTTCAAAAAGTCAACAAAGTTGTTATCTTTAAACCCTCTATAATCTCTACCATGATATACTGATGGAGTACCTTTTACATTTTCATGTCCTCTGCAAGCTGTTACTGGAATATGGTCAGATACAAGAATCTGAAGTACACTTGAGATTCTAACATAAATGCTATCAGTCAGAATATTATCAATACAGGTGCCACTTAGTGGTCTAGTGGCACTACTAATTAGTATTTTCCATCCTAGTTCATTACATTTGTTCCTAAAAGATTCACATTCTCTGTTCGTTTCATCGTGCATATTTAAATTTATATCACCTAGGACCCAAGTTTCATGTCTAACTGTGCAATTTAGAATTTGAAAGGAAGCTATCTTATCCATAAAGGTCAGAAATCTGTTTACACTTTCAAATGTATATTTCGGAATTCTGTAGACAGAAACAACAAGTATGGCCTTTTCACCAGGAATTGATATATATAGTCCGATAGCCTCATAATCACTTGTTTGTATTGTTAATTCATTCACCTTCATTGCATATTTTGCTATATTACATGTCAGTGAGATAGCAACCCCACCAGCCTTTTTACCAACTCTATCACTTCTATAAAGGACCCGACCAGGTGTATTGTAGAAACCTGTTTTAATTTCTTTTTTGAACCATGTTTCACATAGACATAGGACATCACTCCTTCCCAGTAGTCTATACAACTCATGTTTCTTACTTTCAAAACTTCTGCAATTTATAGAAGTGAGCACCAACCCCTTCAACTTCGGGAAATCTTTTAGTTTAAGTGCCATTTTAAAGTAACACTTAAAGCTAACCAAATCTCGAGTATATATACATTATGAAAGAAACAAACAGGAGATAACAGGAAGTATATATAGATGTACATCTGTGCCTCATATTTATTACGCAGCACAGCGATTGGCAGATCTAATCTACTCATTTCGATATATAGATCTACCACAACACGTATTGGGACCCAATGTCACACTAAGTAGGATACAGTTCTTATATGGGTATCACCAGGGTAATTGATTTTTGTAAGTAAAAAAGGTAAGAGAAATGCTATCATTTGATTAATGAATTAGTGCTTGCCCATTGGTATGCCACCCCGATTAGGGTCTAACCCAAAGTCTCTGTCAAGAATATTGTCATCAAAGTCCATTTCAAAAAATCTAAGTAATTTAGCTGCCATGCTTCTTGCCATGCGCTGTTTTGGGCCATGATTAGATAGATGGATTCCATCTCTTGTATGAAAGAGTTTGTCTCTTTGATATCCAGCTCCACTTCTAGTGTTGGAACCAGCTTTATCAAAACGAAAGTTCGGCAACATATTTCTGGTGTTCATCTCCCTAATCTTAGAGTTAACCATATTAATAGTAGACCTGATTTGTTGCTGTAGAACATCATCAGCTAGCTGAGGGTTGTAGGCATTGGCAATCAATATATCAGCCCCGTAGATGGTAGTTAGACATACCTTCTGGCCAGGGAAGTTAGTGTAAATAGTGTCAACGCAATTATGTAGTTCATCTGCAACATGATTATATCCCCCAATTGCACTTGCATGCTGCACAGTGTACAGAGGAGCTAGTCCATGATATTTTGTCTTATCTAGAAGATTATTCACTCCACCTGAGATTATGCACAAGTCGTAAGGGCCATTGACTGTTAATTCTGCAATTACACTGGCTTGAATAGTGTGTAGATTGGCACCTGGTAGGACTTGTACATGGGGTAAAATTCCCCATCTGGGTAAGGCCTTCTGAAACATTTCTCCGAATTTGGCAATTCTTGAATCTCCACTTAGATAAATATTATACCTAAAGCTGTAATAATGGTGAGAGAATCATGCAAGTGGTGATACCACATGCTATGAGACATGACATTATGTACTTCTGTCATGGACATCGGACCAGTGGTCATTTCGGAAGGAAACGCTCGTTAGCACGACTTTCCAAGAAATACTATTGGCCTGGCATGACACGGGACTTGCAAAGATGGGTAATCACCTGTCCGGATTGTTGTAAAAATAAACCCGGACCCGGGATGGGCAAACTTCCCCTATCCCAAGAACTTTTCGGAGTTAGATTCGCAAGAATCGGGGTAGATATTATTAGTGGATTTAATACAACCGCTAATGATAATACCTGTATGATGGTAGTGTGTGATTATTATACGAAATACACTAAAGTATTTCCACTACCGGACCACAAAGCAGTTACTTGTGCCGAAGCCTTTGTAAAAGGTTGGGTACTAAGTTTCGGTGTACCATTAATGTTACACAGTGACCAAGGCAGAGAATTCGAATCTCTGGCAGGGTATGTGCGAATACTTAGCTATTTGCAAGACTAGAACCAACCCGTATAGGCCACAAAGCGACGGATTGGTGGAAAGGTTCAATAGAACCCTCATCCAAGTTCTAAAGTCACTCGTTAATGAACATATGGATGACTGGGATGAGCAATGTCATTTCGTGACACATGCTTATAACAGTACGGTACATTCAAGTACAAATTGTACTCCAAACCTTTTAGTATTCGGAGAGGATTTGATAATGCCTGCCGACCTAGTTTTTGGAGTCGTAGGGATGGACCCTGAACTACCTTGCCATGTAGTTTTTGTGGAATGTTTAAGAGACAGATTTAAAAAAGCATATGAGTCTGTCCGAATTGATTTGGAGAAAAGCGCCAAATGGCAGAAAGTAGGATACGATACCGATCTAAAGCATCGGAAATTCCAATCCGGAGACAGAGTTCTCAGATTACATGAACCACTTAGACACATAAAATTAGCGTCTAATTGGGATGGTCCCTTTACTATAACACAAGTTATCAGTGATTGTACCGTAATTATCAAATCTGACCTTGGTCGACTTTATAAGTCAAATGTGGCTAGATTAAGGAAATGGTCTGGGAGGGAGACCTCCACAGAAATGTATGGTGAAGGTTCCGGAAAGATCCTGAACCAGAATCGCATAATAGACCAGGTAAAGAACACTACAGTGAAGCGTGGTCGTGGTAGGCCTAAAAAGTGTTCCGAATCAGTGACACCCACGCCAACACCGATTAAGCGTGGGGGAGTTAAAAAAGTCTCGGCAGGTGAAGACAAAAAGAAGAGGAAAGGTGTTTCTAAGACTAAGAAGCACCTAGAAAAGGCTCTTCAGACTGTCAGGTCCGATAAAGAACTATCCGAGAAGGGGAGATACGTTCGTCGCAGCCCCCGAATTGCCCAGAGGACTGCAGTGACCTAACCTGTATACACAACGGGTGTAATGTTTACATTTAGAGGAACGGATGACAACTGACCTGAAAGGCTTATTTGTCGCCGCCGCATGATGTACCAATGGGTAGTGGGCGGATAATCCGGTGGATTTGCTTAAGCTTTCCATAAACTCCACTTAAATCCCCAGACGAGTCATCGGCGTGAGCGATAATTACCTAAAAACAATCAGTTTGTTCATGTTCCGCTTGTAGCACGTGCGTTTCCGCATGACGTCACAGTGTCCAGTCTCGGCTGACCTCTCGTGACCCCGCGCGAAACGGGGAAATGACGTCACGAATGCTGGCCTGTCGCCATATTGTTTTTCGGTAACGTCCAAGACGGTCGAGCCTGCTCCCTTCTTGGATTTTACCGGCTAGCAACCTCCTCGCTGCTCCTCCAGAGTCTGTCTCCTGGTAGACAGACTCCGTTTGTGTCGGCCCCGGCGCCGTAAAAGCCGGAAAAAGGAGTAGTTTACTCCCGTGGGCGATTCCCCAGTCATGGCTGAGGAATCCGTAGCTGCAGCCAAGCTATCCGGTGACCCGGATAAGCTGACTCCGTCCGCAGAAGCTTTTCCGGAAGCTTTGTCGCCTGTTACACAGGAAGAGAGCGAGATGATGGACGTGGAGGAATCTACGGATCGCTCGTTCGAGTCCGAGACCACCCAAGTCGACGGACCGAAGGACCAGTGGAAGCCAGCAGTGGCTAACCCGTTCCCAGTAGAGTATGATGGTCGCTACCTGTATGTCCACCCGGAACTGCAGGCACAAGTGACCTACGCGGACGGGACACCAGTCAGGTTGGACCCGAAAGTTCGGATAGCTGTCAAGGGCGTTATGGTTCCCGATCAGCTGACCAGGACGCCTCCCGAGTGGCTTCGAGACTGGCCGTGGTTCCAACGGGGACTTATGGTAGACGCTGACTTCCGCGAGACAGTGTACGAAGCCAACCGAGCCTTCGAGCTCGGAGCGTACCCGAAGCCTGACAAGTCCCTGTGGAACGTCAAGGCTACGAATATTGATTGGGTAGGCTGCGTCTCGGATTCCGAGGGGCAGACTTACCCAGTACCGGACCACAAAGGAGTACCGGGAAGCCGCTGCTAACTTCGAGCAGTGGGATGAAGGTTTTTATATAACCGAGCAAGAGTTAGTGGATGTCCAGAACAATTCACTAACCGGTATGGACCGAGGTGCAGCCCTTCGGACGGTTCTCGTCCGCCGGATGACTGCCGAACAGGAGGCTCAGGAAGAGGCTAAGAGGGCCGCGGAAGTACCCGCACCTCCTATCCCCGACCTGAAACTTGCCACCAGGAGTTCAGCCAGTGCTACACCAGCCACCGGCAGTACTACCACTCAGGTAGAAGCCTCGACCTCCAGCGCATCCGGAACCCAGGAACCGGAGGAAGACTGGAAGGTCAGCAAGAACCGAAGGTCCGCTGCTCGGAAGCTCAAGAATCTCCCGGATTCTGCTAGAGCCGAGCCGAAACCCAGCACTTCAACCACTGGTAGTACTGCCATGGAGGTTGAATCGTCTGACGAGGAGTCTGTGCACGAGTCCTCGGTTGAGTATGATGAGAAGGCCACTCCATCAACTCAAACCGAGGCCGAACGCTGGGCTAACGCCAAGTCCGGATTCAAGACCCGGATTCCGACGTGCTTCTCCGACTGTGCGTACGGAGTGAAGAAGGACGGCTCTACCCTCTATGCCTGCCCGGACTCAGTCAATAAGAACGATGAGTCAGATGATGAAGATTGGATGCGTCTTTCGGACGAGGACCCCAATCCGAGCAAAGCCTATCGAAAGATGTGGCTTATGCTAAACCACACCGAAGGGTACTACACTTATACCCAGAGGAGGAAGCTGCGTTGGGCTTTAGAGAAGTGGTACGGTGACGACCAAAAGTCCTGTCCCTTCTCTATCTGCCAGGATGCAAGTGATGTCACGATCCGGACCTGGAGTACTCCAGCCCGGTTTCAACGGCATCTGGTAGAGGCCCACTTCCACCATCACCCGGTTTACATTTGTGATCCGAGTTATGGTAAGAAGGGCAAGAAGTGTACTACGAAGGTGCAATACAACCGACGTAGTGATCTGGCTAGACACCAGAAGAAATGCCACGCAGAAGGTTTGGACGGGGCACGGAAGCGCATCATGGAGCTTCATCAGGAACTCATGAAGGAGTTCGATAGTCTGAGCGAGGATGCTTGGTCTAAGATCCGACCAGGGGACCAAGTCCTCTGCGAGGTTCCGAAGACCAAGGATTCGAAACTCCGCGCTAAGATAGTCCTGACTCCCGGGAAGGGTAAGCTGGACATGCACGAGTCTCTCTGGCAGAAATGCGAGGAATCCGGCAAGGAGGGAAAGAGAGCTCGTGAAAGGAGCAGAAGAGACCAGAACCGTGGTGGCAACGGTAATGGTCAGACCACCACTGCTAAAGTCAGAGCAGAAGACCGCTCCAGGTCTCCTCTGGCTCGGCACCCCCACGAGCAGGTTCAGAGCACTCCGGTGTTCAAGAAACCCGAACCTGCCGGATACGCTGGCGCCGTATCGAAGCCTGGGAAAGTTAATCCTCGTAACTTTCCGTCCTTAAACCAGGGACCTGGACCTGAGAGCCAGACCTTGGTCGTAGGAAAGGGTGGCCGTCTTGTTCCTAAGAAGACCACAGCATCTGCTGCCGCCGGATCTGCATCCGCTCCAGCCGCCCTACCAGCTAACTTCACCCAGGAGCAAGTACAACTGTACATGCAAATGGGTTTGAAGCAGAACCCAGCACCCCCCACCTACTGTCTTCCAACAGCAGGAGTGTCCGGGAGCCCCACACCCGGAAGTGGTCCTCAGGCCGCATCGACTCCCCCCAAGGCTGTCGCTGCACCTGCGAAACCAAAGGACGCCATTACCATTAAAACCGGTAATGCGGAAGTTTGGTTCGAGAAGTCTCGCCGGGGGGAGGCAGATGTCCAGAAGGCCATCTACACCCACGGGGAGAAGTGTGTTCGCGAAAAAGCGACCGAGTTTCATCAGGGTCTCCTAAACGACACCCTGCTGTGTATGAAGGAGGTCGCGGATGCTGAAAAGCAGCGCCTCGAGACCCTCATCCGGGACGATGTGAAGGCCCAGGAGGAGGCTGCCGCAGCTGCCCAAGAAAAGGCAGCTATGGATGTGCACGTGCTGGAGAAACGTGTAAAGGAAGAGATTACTCGGAATACCAACTTGAACACTAAGTTCATGAGGGTATTCGGAGTCGACTTGGACGAGTGGGACGGCACTCCCGAGTCGGCTCTAGCTCTTCTTAAGAAGAAGCATGCTAAGAAATCCGCTTAAGCATGCTAGGGTTATTTCTCCCATAATTTTTTTCTCCATCACCAAATAACCAGATATAGTCTTTGCGGAACCCTATAGGTCTGCGAATGTTTTATTCACTAGTGTATGAACACCTATAGTATGTGTTCCGGGTCCCTCTTATGACCAGCTTATTGTATAATTCAGGCTGTATAACTCTTATTGCACCCTGAATAGTCTATTCGGATTTATAACTTCACCTATGAACAATCCGATAGTAGACTTGCTGCTGTGAGACGTATCCGGATGCCAGTTCCAGACCCCTGCTGTTACCCGTGCTAACCACTTACTAGGATGGACTTTACGATTTACCTCTACAACTCATCTATACTCCCGAATGGACTTATATCAAATACTACTATTACTTCCAGATCAACCTATATTGGACTATTTTCTACTTATGTCAACTAAACTTAAAAAGGATTATGTTTTCTACATTGTTGACACATCCGGACTATTATTCTACATTCTACACCATTCGGATATACCATAAACTTTAGCACTACTAGAGGATTGTGGGTAGCTGCCCCAAATTCAACTACCGTGTTCACTCTATATAAGGAAACCATAAACTTTAGCACGTCCATCCCGTGGTTAGCTGACCACACCTACCTACTAGTACCCGGAGGATTACAGCAGAGGACTTCAGCAGCATCTATAATTTCTGTATATTGTATATAATGTCATATTTCTATTTTTCTATAATATTATATGTATGTGCATATCCACTACATAGATATTTATTGATACGGATCTCTGATTATTGTTGGTATTCATATTATAAGATCCGCTAAACTTCACCAGAAAACACATATTATTGTCCTGCGAGACAAATTGTATAATAAGTATATTGATCTGGTGCTATAAAGGTTATTAGGTACACGGTGATAATATATTATTATTATATTCATTTGCTACACCGTGATTTTTTTCTTTTCAAGTGTATGGTATAAATGGTCCTATTCGTACTACTCACGGAATCCTTAACGGATTCATATGTTAATAATATACGACATGTCATTATATAGTGAAGTTACTATAACAGTCTTCTTTAAGACTATATATTCAAATGTGGTATTAATAACTACAAACACATACGGATGTTATTATGTGATTTATTTATTGTCGACAGTTCCGTTACACATAACTGTCATCATCACATGTATACGATTCATATTACTTGTCTTATTAATTATACCGTAAATATAATATGATATTATATGGTATAGTAATCTAACTAACAGTTCCGTTTCATACAACTGTCACTTATTCAAGTAATTCGTATAATATTTCAACATCCTAATTGTTATTTGTAACTACATTCACTATCGAATATATATATATATGACATTCGATTCATACTTAACCTGGTGTTAATGTTATACCTATGGTTGTACCTCTATTACTAAAGGTTTAGACATATAGAAATGTTATCCTGGTAATATTATTATAACTATAACACCCTCCTAAATGTCTGGGGGAGTGGTGTAGAGGTACACGTTATTAAACCATAGGAGTTGGGTACCGTCTGACGTGGCGGGTGAGTCGAGTCGTCGGACGTTCCTCAGGTTCTGGATAGGTGGCAGCACCGATCCGGGTCTGTGGGGACATCTGACGACGAACACCTGGGTCCGTATATAAAGCCCAGGGCTCAGCCGCTACGTCAGAGGCCCTTCTGGCCTCCACACCATGTAGACCATTATTCTTTAATATTAGCTGCCTCTTTGATATCATCCGGCAGCCGTGAGTGTGCGTTAAGAAATAAAACTAACCGTTGGCATACACTTGGAATACTGTCTTACTCTTTCTTTCCGAACCGTAAGACCCGAACCCCCCAGGTCCGTAAGGCCACAAACCCTTACATTTGCAAAGAAATCATTCATGTACTCTACTGATTCCATGTCACATCAACTTTAACTTGCCATCAGCGCCCTTGATTGTAGGTGGTAAGACCTCTCCCTTGGGCTTGAGAATGTCATTCAGGATTTGCCAGAAGGCTTTTGGGTTACCACTGTTTTCTTCTAGGGCATTGATGGAGTTATTTGACCTTGCATATTTAGTTTTTCGAGAAATTTGACACTTTCCATGTTTAGCTTCAAGAAGTTTGGCCCTGTTTTTACTTTTGAAAAATTCAGTCATGAGGTTATCACGTTTGTCACTCAATTTCAGGATTTCATTGGTCATCCAGTCTTTACCCTTGTCTTTATAAGATCTTTTTTCTGTTGGACAAAATTGGTCCGAGTACTCAAGCAAACAAGATTTTAGACATAACCACATCTCATTAATGTCATTACCCTCCCATATTGGGTCCCAGTCCCAGAATTCAACCCAATCGGCTAGGTTATCATCTGAGTGATTTCTATAACTCCTGCATTCATATTCCTAGATAATGTCTGAGAGTTTTTCTTCCGTTAGGGCGGCAAAAACAGGTAAATGGTCACTAACCAGATAATTGAGAACACCACTACCCACAGGCTTACAAGTGTTTGTAATAATGTGGTCAATACATGTACCTTTGTTCTCAAATGGTCTTGTATATTGGTTAATCAAATTTCGCAGACCATAGTCCCGACACAGATCACATAACTTTGCTGCTTTGTTAGCAGTCTCATCTAGGGTGTTAATGTTAGTGTCACCAAGGACCCATAACTCATTATTTGGGTTTGAGAAAGCAATGTGGTGGACCTCTAGCTAATCTATGAAATCACCTACTGTACATTTTGGTGGTCGATATACTGTTGAAAGAACCAGAGACTTTCGCCCCTCTTGTTCAAAGCGGATGGTGATTATTTCCATTTCCGGACAGATGTATGAGAACTCATCTATCTTCCTAACAGAATTTGCCAAGGCATTCCGGACACAGATAGCTACTCCACCACCTTTCTTGACATTCCGGTCCTGCCTATACAACTGATAGCCATCCCAGAGAATAATATCATCATTGTGTAACTCTGTTAGCCATGATTCTGAGATGCAGAGTATATCTATACCCTGAAAAGCCCTAAAAAGCTCTGCTCTCTTTAGAAAAAAACTATGTGTATTATAATGTACAATTCTCAATCCCTTCAGGTCCCATAGCTCCTTGAATGTAGTGGTCATGACAAGTACAAAGAAAGAAAACAAACGACAAGTACAAAGAAAGAAAACAAATGACACAACTAATCTAACCTACAACAGGCAAAGAAAAGCGATTCCCCCAGAGTGTAATTCTCAAATGGAGAACACTAATCTGGGGGATGGATACAGTAAACATAAATTTATAAAAATATTATATACAAGTTACTTTCAGAAAGGGGCTACCGAAAGATACTTGAGGCATCGCCATAGGTGGGTTATTGATTACGTAACAGGTTTGCCAAACAATAAGGATTTTACATCCATGTATAGAATCACTTAGGCCTGAGTGTTCTATATAGCATATTATTGTTGTCCTGCAATCAGTGCATTATAATTACATACATACAGAAAGAGAGAGAGATGCACCATTTCTCATGAGACAAGAGGGGGAATTATTCTTAAAAATAAGTGCATTGATAAAAACCATAAGAATGATAAAATAAACAACTAACATAATCAGGGGAGAGAGAAAAATAACCAACATAACAGCATTTGACCAATCAAGGCAGATAGCACCAGTAAAAAGGTCAAAGGGTCGCGAGATCAAATCATTTATAATTGCATTAGGACATTTACAAAAGGAAGTGCCAGGAAAGATTACAAACATACAAGGACCATGATGGTTATGAGTTTATCATTAATAAATAATTTAATTCAATATTGTTGGAAATGAGTGTTTCACATTAAAACAGAAATCCAGGTGATGGACCATATTTTAGAAAAACATTTAATTAGATATCACAATACGATATTTACAGGTGAATGATGCAAAAATATCATAGCAAAGTTCATGCACACTATATGAAAGAGTTAGTCAAGTTTAACACCATCAGATCATAATATGAGTCATGGCTGTATCAAGAGGGCATCACAGCAAGTTGCTGACTATGCTCCACATAAATGATGTACAAAAAAAAGTCGCCACGATGAAAACACTGTGGTTGACTGTCTTTGCAGATTGTGGCAAGTCGCCATCCTACTGCACTATGAATAGGTTGCATTTATGAAGAGTCCGGAAATTCTGTAATTGCAGGTTGCGGCCAGTTGTCGTCAAACCATAATATCATTAGGGCTGGGAGTAAATATTTACAGATGAAAGATGCAAACAAATTATAGCAAAGTTCATGCCTACTATAGGAAAGAGTTAGTCAAGTTTAACACCATCATATCAAGTCATGCCTTTCTCAAGAGGGCATCACAGCAAGTTGCTGGCTATGCTCCATATAGATGATGTGCAAAAAAAGAGTCGCCACGAAAGTCTTTGCAGGTTGTGGCAAGTCGCCGTCCTTCTGCATTATAAATAAGTTGCATTTATGAAGAGTCTGGACAGGTTGAGGCCAGTTGCCATCAAAACATGATATCATTATGGTTGTAAATAAATTGACGGATTCCATAGCTGAAGCCATTTGCTGTCAGTGGAAATCCTACTTATTTGATTAAGTATGGAAAAAACCCATCATGTACATGATTATTTAGTGCCAAAAGGAAATTGGCAATGTTCACCAAGTTGCTTGTTTAGTTAGCATGATGCAGCTAATTGCTGACATAAGCTAGATTCATAGGGCTACCTAATTTGTTGGTGTAATTCAAGGACACAAGTCATGGCGATGCAGCTAATTGCTGTCTACTACATGACTATTGCCAACTCTCGCAAGTATAGCTGGGAGTTGTTGCTGCTTTCATCCCAGGACAATTAGGTTACGCGAAATTGGCTGCTTTCGGGGTGGTACAACACGTCTTCTTTTACGAGCATTTTTACTCACTCCAGGCACTACTAGGATTTTGGTTCTCCTGGTTTGGATCTCTTGGCCAATACAGGTCAGGGTGGCGTTTGGTGTTGAATGCACTGATGTCCATCCCATATGTAGTCGACAATGAGAATTGTGTTTCAGGGAATTGGGACTTTAGGCTCCAAAGTAGATTTGAGAATTCTATCTTCATCATGGCTCTGCAGGTCTCAGGGTCATTGTAGCTCATGTAGAAGTATGACTTGTTGCCATCAAAATAGCCACGAGTGGTGACATTGCAAATGCCACAGATCATAATTACTAGGTCATAGGCATTGTGTGTCAACTTTTCTTTGACTAATTGCTGAACACGTTGTGCAGTGGCACCGGATTCTGCAATCACATCGATTTCGTAGTCATCTCCTACCTTTGATTGGATGAGAGCTTTTAGTTTGGCGGCCCTTGAGTCTCCCACAATTAGCACAGCCATGGTCTGCAAGGAATATAACTGTGTATCAGTCCACAACACAAGAAATAAGGTTGCAGTTGCTGTCAAATTGGATAGGAACATTAAGTCCTTAGCCACATTAGAAACCACTAATAAATGTATAGTACACTGGTCTAAGCCATCTGTTAAGTTTTGCACACGTTCACAGATCCTACTCATGTAGGTTTCTATGTACAACTCAATGTCTCTTGTGAAAATCAGCATACATTCACAAGCAAATTGTACTCGCAAACATTTACAGTGACAAAAGTTCAAAGCTCAAGGATAAAAAAATCAGCAGGGGCGGTTAGGCTCATCTATCCTCAGGATCAATATTGTATTGGGCCCTTACTCGCATCAGCAGTTTCCCATGTATGTTTCCATCCTTTAACTTGGGAGCTGTGTCATATCTTTTGTCAGGAAAGGGGAATCCCCTGCCCCACCTCCTACTTCCTTCCGCTTCTACTAGATATTCATCCCCAGTGGCAATTAGATATTGCCTGTGTAGGGGCTCGTAGATCGTGATATAGTGTGAGCGTCTTCCTCGAGAGGGCGTTTCGAGCGGTGCGCCCATCACTGGTAGTCACTAGAGGTCCTCACGACCCCTGGTCGATGCGGGGTGGTGGCAGCGCTGTTTGCCTCGCTCCAGCTCCTACCTGGGGCTGGGGAAGGCATTAGTCTGGCTCTGCCTGCCATCAGAGTCGGACCACTTTCCACTGAGCTTATTATGACATTAAGCGCATAACTTCGAGGTAGATGTAAACCTACACAGAAATAAATAAGTGCCTGTTGCACTAACCCGAGATACCTTGTCTGGTTTTACTTCAAGCCATATAAGCCATACATTCAAACCACTACACTGGTGCCGTGACCAGTTCTTGGTGTTTAGTGCGCTGCCCTGGAGGCCAAACACGAGCACGATGGATCCCGAGAGAGAAGTTCGAACACCTCGGGATCCACAATGAATGAAACAGATAATATTGATGGTGCAAACCAAAACCGAATGAAAGGGTACACTTCAATAAGTGGAACAAAAGTTGAGAAAGTGTTTCAAAATCTTTAATCAGGAGAAATGCTTGCTCCAGCCACAAATTCTACATACAGAGTAAGCACAGACTCCACAGAACAGTTGACACCAATAACCATGATGCCCAACGAAAATCTTTGGCCAGAGCAGAAACCACACACCTGATACTAGACGATCCTTGGATGCCTTGAATGTTTCGGTATTCGACATAGGAGGTTTGAGAAATGTTAAAGAATCGGCAGCCAAATACTTGCGCAAGAAAGCTAAGCTAAGAGACGATGCAATGAATAAAGTTCGACTACACCAGGGGCTACCAAGAGTCGAAGACTCTGAGAGAAAGGTCTTAAGACTCAGGAACCTGGAAAAACAATGCGACCAATACGAAACCGATCAACAACAACTGATGAACAACATCAAGGAATTAGAAGAAAGAACGGGAGAAAAAGAGCAATTAAATCGAGACCTGGAACAACAAATGTATGTGATCCATAGGAAACTGGAATTTGCTAGATCAGTTTCCTATGGATCACATAGGGAGAATGAGAAACTCAAACAAGAAGTTGACCTAGAGGAACAGGAAGCCACCTCTACAATTCGAAACATTGAATTGAGAAAGGAGGCAGACCAAATAAAGGCCAAAATGGAACAATACAAATACGAAGCAAATAAGCTGTTAGAACTTCGAGATCATTGTATCTTGAAGAATGAAGACATAATGAACTCGATGAAAGATAGTAACCAAGATCTATTTTTGAAACAGCAAGAGCTGTGCCTCGAGATTGCCAACCTGACAAAAAGAAAACATGCCCTAGACACATACGTGTCTGGAATAGAGGATCATGCTACAATTGACAAGACATGCCTTGATGATAGATCATTTGAAACCAACACAAGTGCATCAGTAACACAAATGGACTTGAAATATCAACAAGAAATGTTGGACAAGGATATACCCTCTGACGTGACCTTTATAAAGTGTACAGCACCCATAGTAACCTCGACACCAGCTGAAGCTTTGAAGAAGCCAGACTGATACGATCCATTCGTTAATGAAAATGCAGATGCACATGTTCGGAACGACGGTGTTTTCGACCCCACACATAAACCTAGCCGGGATGAATCTGAAAAGCGTCGAATAAGATTCAGCTTGGCTTGTCAGCTTGAAATGTGGGTAAAGATGATGACATCAACATGGAATACAACCACAGCCAACATGGGGACGAGGGACACTTCGAATTGTCATACGACGATGACTCAGTGAATGAGCCCGAACCTTTAGGTACGGGAAACCAGGGGGCAACTGGGGGTGGCGCAACCGGTGCTACCGGAGGGCCAAGACCTCCCCCACAAGGAACTAGTGGTGCCACGGGGGGAACTTTGAGGCGTAGATCCCGAAGGAGCGTGTTAGAAGATATGTTGAATCGATCAGCTAACACTTCGAACACTGCGCATAGTGAAGAGACCATTAGGGAATGGAGTGTCAACCAATGTCAAAAGTTGGTACGCACTAACAACGCGGCCAGACGACAGGCCATCGTCCCGAAGATCTACGAAGGTGTAAAAACCTGGAAAGAAGGGTTCCCGAAATTCAGAGATGAGATGCGATGTAATGCATGGACCCCCGAGGAGGCCCTGCCACACCTGATCCGCTGTCTGAAGCATGGTCCGGGTAGGATTGCCGTCGAGAAATGGAATGAAGTATACTTTGAAAGAGGGACGTTCTAACAGTTAGTAGAAATTGCCAGCATCTTGCTGTACAATCTGGTGAGTGAAGACCTTTTCATGCTCTTCAAGAAACGAACCCAGAAACCTCAAGAATCATTTCGAGCTTTCGGATACGAGTTGCAGTCTCTGCTACAGAGGGCCCATCCAGGCACCAATCCTTCTGACAAATACTTCCTGAACAATTTGTTGCCACAATTCATACACGGACTTCGCGATGAAGACCAACAGCAAGCGGCTTTAGACGCTTGGAAGGGTAGAAACCCCGCCTTAATGGACCTGTTCGAGGGGATCGAGTGCTGGACGGTGAAGAAGACCCTTATGGCAGGGAAAGTAGAGATGAAGACTTCGACTACCAAAGTCTGCGCGAGTACGAGTACAACCCCTATGTCGGGGATACACCAACTGACTCGACCCGAGGTCGTGGAGAACGATTTCAGATCGAAGAGGAGGATGGAACCATCTCCGCCATACAGGTAAAAAGAGATGTGAAACGAAAGTATGTTCCTCGGAGAATATACAATCAGAATACCAACGGACCTCGAGGAGAGTCTTGACCTGTCCCTGAGAATCGAAATTCGGAGATGGCTATAAGCCGCACTCCGAGGCAACCCGTAGCGAGAGCCCCGGCCCCACCTGAACCTTTAGACATGAAAAAGATGATGGAAGATTTCATGAAGACGTTCACGGAAACGATGAACACTAGACCTGAAAGGCGAAGAGTTGATCGAAGCAGGCTACGCTGCTACCGCTGTCAAGAAATGGGGCATTATGCCCACGAGAGGCCCGAGGAGAAAAACTAAAAGGGTCACATCTGTGGCAAAGGATGTGATCTGTAATCCAAAAATCTGCCAAAATGCCACCACTGGTGAGTCCGAGTCAGTTCGAGAGTCAGTACCTGCCTGGTATGTGGGAAGGATCCTCCCACCCCAGTCTGAGCCGGGGGCTTCGACGGGGTAGGGACAAGTGAGGGTCGGAACCCAGGGGAGCATCCTGCGTCGAAGAAGAGGGAGGTTGGGTTGAAGAGTTGACGCTTGTGAGTGCGGCACACCTCCCCCCGAACCATCCATGTGTAACTTTTTTGAAAGATTTTGGATGGAAGATTGGTGATTCTCAGGAACAACTCCAATTTGCACAGAGCTCCTCTCCTTTGGGGGGATACGTTGGAATATTGCTTTATCGGTGAAGGGGCAGACTGGAGAATTTTTGATTAACACTGGTGCCAGCCATTCGCGTGTCTCGAGAAAATTATTCAATCTGGTGTCCGGCAACCATGAAACACTACCAGTTGGTGTTAATGCTTGCACGGCCGACGGTAGCCAGATGCAGACTTTTGGCCATACGTTCATACAGATCGGAATGGGGGGCTATGAGTAAGTGATGAGTCCCACCATTGCCGACATAAGTGACAATGGAATAATCGGTTTGGATTTCGCAAGCTTGTATGGTGCCGTGTTGGATCCCCGTTTCGGCATGTTGTAGGTTCGGAAACCCTACAACTGCGAGATTCCATGTATATTGAGACATGTGTCTTCGGTAGCCACCATAGTACAGACTGTGAAAATTCCAGCTGGAATGGCCTGTGATGTATTGTGTTCTTCAAACAACGCTTTTCGAGGCTCGAATGCTGTGTTCGAACCTAACCCTTAAGTATTGTCTAGCCTACAGCTTGAATCTGCTGACACTCTAGTGGGAAACGGATTGTGGACAGTAGTTCCAGTTATGGATAGAGGTCAAACCCCTATCTACTTGAAGAAAAATGAGAAAATTGGCGAAATGTTCTTGACTGAACACATTTCGGAAGCTCAATTCCAGACCGAATTGCCTGAAGGTACAGTTTGAGGGTTACCAGACGACATGAAAAAGTTAGTGGAGGATTCTTCCCTGACAAGCAAGTCAGAGAAGGAACGACTTTGAGCTTTGCTATCCACCTACTATGATGCCTTCGGGAAACCTGGGGGTTCGGTAGGTTGAACTTTCAAGGTGCACACGATTGACACTAGCGATGTGAAGCCATTCAAGATACCTTATCGGAGATTGCCTCTGAAAAAGAAATTAGAGGTCGAGAGGCAAATCCTGGATCAGCTGGAAAAGGGGGTTATTGTGCCTAGCACAAGTCCCTGGTCCAGCCCCGTATGCATGACTACGAAGAAGGACGGATCCATCCGGTTCTGCATAGATTACCGGAAGTTAAACGGTTTAACTAAAAAGAATTCCTATCCTTTGCCGAGGATAGATGAGATGTTGGACTCGCTAGGGGGAAACAAATACTTTTGTACCCTGGACCTCCAATCCGGGTATTGGCAAATTGGGATGGACCCAAGGGATATGGAGAAAACAGCCTTCTCGAGCCATATGGGCTTGTTCCAGTACAATGTTTTACCTTTTGGGCTGTGTAATGCACCAGCCACTTTTGAGGCTATGATGGAGGAAATGCTAAGTGACCTTCTCTGGAAGAGTTGCTTGGTGTATCTTGACGACGTCATAGTATTTGGGAAGACTTTCGAGGATTGTACTCACAACCTCGAGTTAGTCCTAAAAAGGAAACTAGCTAACGGTCTAAAGTTAAATGCTAAGAAATGTAATCTATTTAAAACATCCATTACTTATATTGGTCGTATAATAACTCCTGACCGTGTAAAAGCCAACCCTGAAAAGCTCCAGACAGTGTCCGAGGGGCAGAAACCCATAAATGTGAAGGAAATAAGATCCTTCCTAGGGTTCTGCTCCTACTATTGAGATTTCATTCCAAATTACTCCAAAGTGAGCTATCCCTTGCAGATATTAGCACATTGGACTCGAGGTAGAGCAAAAGAGCATTTTCCCTGGGGTGATGAACAAGATGCAGCCTTCGAGCAAATAAAACACCTGTTTGCCAACACACCAGTATTGAAATATCCTACAGTGGATGATCATTTCATATTGGACACGGATGCTAGCAATGATAGTATTGGTGCAGCTCTGTCGCAGGTCCAGGATGGAGTCGAAGTACCTATTGCTTTTGCTATTGAACAGGGCAGAACGAAACTATTGCACCACTAAACGAGAGTTACTGGCTGTGGTGGTGTATACCAAAAAAGTTTCGACACTTCCTGTGGGGCACCGATTTTACACTTCGAAAGGACCAGTCCTCCCTGAGGTGGCTCCTTAACTTCAAGGACGCTGAAGGAATGATTGGCTGTTGGCTGGCACATCTGTCAGAATTTGGGTTGGAGCATAGCCAGATCCAACATCGAGCGGGTTCGAAGCATGTCAATGCAGACGCCCTATCCCGAAGGCCTATTAGAAAATGCCAGAAGATTGATTGTGATGATTGTGGAGCTCACAATGCGGTGGTCGCTGCAGTTCGAAATAAACAGCTCGAACCCCTATCGTAGGCCTGTATGGAAAATGTTGTAGAGTGGCCGATAGAGACCATCCAACAGTTCCAACAAACTGACCCTGCAATCAAGAGAGTGATTTCATTCCTGACCACTAATGCTAAGCCTGAACTGCCTGCATTACCTTTCAAAGACAGAGAAACTCGTAAATTTTTGGCTGAATGGACTGAGCTAGAAGTTCGAGACGGGTTACTGTATCGATGGAAAACCTGCCCTTCTAAGGATAAGGTTCTACAGATAGTGATACCTATGTCACTAAGATGAGATATTATGTTCTATTGTCATGGACATAAAACCAGTGGACACTTTAGGAAGAAGAGGACCCTAGAATGCCTCGCCTGTAGGTATTACTAGCAGGCATGCAATGTGACATCATGAGATAGTTGATGACCTGCCCTGAATGCGGTAAGAATAAACCTGGTCCTGGAATGGGAAAAATACCCCTGATTCAGGAGCTATTTGGTGTCAGATTTGCTCGAGTAGCAATTGATATCATTAGCAGGACCGAACCTACTCCATGTGGAAACACTTGTATGATGGTAGTGACTGAGGATGGGTTCTACACTTAAGGGCACCATTAATGATGCACAGTGATCAAGGGAGAGAATTCGAGTCTAACTTGTGGCAAGAAATGTGCCATTATTTAGCTATCTGCAAAACTCGAACTAATCCATACAGACCCCAGTCTGATGGACAGGTAGAGAGATTTAATCGAACATTGATACAAGTCCTTAAACCCTTGGTAAATTCTTGCCAGGATGATTGGGACGAACAATGTGATTTTGTGGTACATGCTTACAATAGCACTGTACATTCTGCAACAAACTGCTCTCTAAATTTGTTAGTATTTGGGGAGGATATAATAATGCCCATGGATCTAGTATATGGAGTTATAAGGGTAAGCCCTGAAGCCCCATGTACAGTAATGTTTGTGGAATCTCTTAGAGATCAGTTTAAGAGAGCATATGAAATAGTTCGGAATGAGCTACTAAAGAATGCATATTGGCAGAAAGTTGGATATGATACTAACCTGAAGATGGGCCAATTTAGTGTCGGCGATCGAGTATTCAGGATACACAAACCATTAAGGTGTAAGAAACTAATTTCGAGCTGGGACAGCCCGCATGTGGTCCAATGTATGCAGACTGAGAAAATGGAGAGGGCGCGACGCCGCTAATATCGAATGTGAAGAAATTTCAAGAAACGTGAATGAAGAAAAAGACAACATCTTAATGAAGACCAATGAATTAGCAAGAAAACTGAAAGAGGACACCCCCAGACAAAAAAGGGGCCGACAGTGTAAAAGAATAGGTGATGTGAAGCCTAAGAGGGGACGACCTAAGAAGGTCGACACTGACACGAATTTAAAATCCAATCATAATAAAAAAGTCTTGGCGGAACAGAGAATCCGAGGTAGGGATAAGACGTTGGCACCTTCCATTGGACCTTCTCGAGATTTTCAGTTGAAAAACCAAGGTAGAGAGGTGAGGCGCAGTCCCAGAATTGCTGGGCAGACTGCCGTTACTTAATGTTCTGAAATCACAATGAGTGTAGAGTCCTGTTTACATGTTTTGTTATGTGTTTGGAGGTTGAGATACCTTGTGTACGATTCGAAATACGACCATGACGCGTATTACCACCCTGTTTATGGTTCCTGTGGGTGGCAGACAGCTAGTCTGGCATGTATGCTTGATGCTACATGTTTTTCTGCCAAACTCCCGTCGAAATAAACAGAGAAGGAGGTAGTCCCACCAACGGCCTATGGAGAAAACCAAACCTCCAACCTCGGTTATCCGGGGTAGTACGGACGCTTGCCTTGAGTGGGAAAGGGGGCGCTAGTGAACCGGGGACCCGGAGTGGCGCAGTGCAGTGGCGCATGCGCATTGGTCTCGCTTCGCTTGTTGTGACCCCAATATCGCTCACAGCATGTGAACCGTCTTACAGGGGTAAGACGTGCTGCTGTTTCCTCCTTGTTTCTACAGTCTTTGTACGAAGGAGGGCAAGCCCTGAGCCGTCTGAGCCCGAAATATGGCTCAGCCGGAGGTGGTGGCCAATCCTGATGGGCACCCGACCCCACTTCGAGCCCAGGATGAGACACCACCGAAATGGAGCCGTCTCTCCCCGAGGCGACTTCAGATACCCTGAGCATCCCCAGGGGTGCAGAACTCATCGCTCCAGCGACCCCCAGATCGAAAGTGTCCGAAGGAACTACGCCTTCGGTCATCATCGAAGTCCCGGTGACTCTGCCTGACCAACCTCCAGCCGTCGGATACGTGAATGTGACCAGAGGGTTTATCCGGACAGCCACAGGTAAAAATAGATAGCATGGAAGGTGGAGCTTGTTACTCCACCAAGGTGACCACCGCTCATGCTTCTAAGGAGATGAGCCTCGAAGAGCTTAATGCTCGACAGTTACTCCACCAAGGTGACCACCGCTCATGCTTCTAAGGAGATGAGCCTCGAAGAGCTTAATGCTCGACAAGAGGAGATCGACAAAGAACGTAAGGAGCTCATGGTATAATCAGTTACCCCTTCTATGAGGATAATTTGTGGAAGAGGATTTGTATATTCTGTAATTAGTCATTTATTTGTTGTTCTTTTGTTGATGCTTTTTCACATGTGTATATGTTCATTGTTTAAGTATACATAAAATTAAACTTATGGTTTGTGGTGTTAGTGATTTCAGGGAGAGGAGGGGACTGGTAATTTCGTCAATAAATTGTCGTAGTTTTGAAGACAAATATTATGAAATCTATGGGATATTACAAAGGAGTGACATAATATGTCTATGTGAAACCTGGCTGAAGCCTGCCTCACCTGATGGCCTGATTAATAGAGAGGATAGGTTACTGTATAGGAATGATAGAATTGGTAAAAATTGTGGAGGAGTTGGCCTAAGTGTGAAGGCTGGCCTAGGGCAGTATATTAGAGTTGTAAATGACTTTACCATACAGACCATCGATTATGAAAGTATTGCTATTATGTTAAACCTTCCTGGTGAAAAGGATTTATTGATTGTCTCTATCTATAGAATCCCAAATACGAATGTACCAAATTTGATTAATTTCTTACGATCCATCGCTGGTTACGAATATAACAACAATCATGGTAGGCATGAGACTTGGATCTTAGGTGATATTAATCTCAATATGTATGATGAAAATGATGCAGGGTGTGAAAGTTTCAGAAATGTGTGCAAGGATATTGGATGGAAAATAATAATTAATGAGGTGACGAGACCATTTAGTGGTACTTGTATTGATAACATAATTACAAATAGCTTAGATGTAACTAATGCAAGTACGGTCTCTGCCCTAATTTCTGATCACCTCCCAGTTTTTGGTTGTAGAGGACATGAGAATATCAGTTATGTTAGCACTAAGTATAGAGGAAGAGATTATAGAAACTTTAATGAAGACAGATTTAGAGATTTTTTAGAATCATGTGACTGGAAACCCTATTATAATATTACTGATGATCCTGATATATTATGGGATATGTTATTGACTCCGTTAATTGAGTATTTGGACACTTTTCACCATCATGTTGAACGATACATTAAAAAAAGTAGGAGATCATGGATTGATGATGAAGTTATGGATTTAGTATTTGAAAGAGAAGGATGGTTATGTCTCTATAGTGCCAATAAAAGTGTTCAGGAAAAGCAAGCCATAAAGGATTGTCGAAGAAAAATTAGAAAGAAAATTAAAGCAAATCAAATTGGTGGTGTCATGCAAGAGTTGCAAGTAAGTTATGGTAATCCCAAAAAATTCTGGAAACACATAAATAATTTGTTTAAAAATTCGAATTCTATTGTGTATCCAGACATGAGACATCATATAACTGGTGCTGATGTAACTTCTGATGATGTTTGTGAATATGTAAATGACTATTTTTGTAATATTGGTAAGGATCTGCATATTTTTGCTGTTGGAACTGATCAATATCTTGTGGATAATAATCTAGATATAGATGAACTATTGGCAAATGAAAACTTCTTAGATCAGAATATTAAGGTTAATAAGTGGGATGTCCATTTTGCTCTAAAAGAAATTAATAAAAATAAGTCATCAGGCATAGACGGAATAAGGGAAGATATACTACATTGTGCATTATTGTTGTTGATAAATCAATTCACTCATCTGATACAAATTAGTTTGGACAGGGGTATTTTTCCAAAATGTTGGGCAATGGCAGTTGTAAGACCATTACCTAAGGATGGGGATTTGGCAATGGTAAAAAATTGGCGACCCATATCAATACTACCAATGCCGTCTAAAGTCATTGAGAAAATTATGTATTATTACTTATGTGAAAGTATGAAGAAAAATGGTACTTTTTGTGAAAACCAATATGGTTACAAAAAAGGGACAGGTACTGGTGATGCCACTTTTGACTTTGTTAATGAGCTTTGTGAATGTAGAAACAATGGTCTGATAACAGGGGCTCTATTTATAGACTTCACTAAAGCATTTGACAGTGTATTACATTCAAAATTGCTAATTAAACTCAGCAAACTTGGTTTGAGTAAATCTAATTTTCTATGGTTTAAAAGTTACCTGGAAAATAGAAAACAACGAACTAGCTATGGTAATAAATTGTCCTCAAACCAAGATATTGATTACGGTGTCCCTCAAGGATCAGTTTTAGTTCCCCTGTTGTTTGTTCTATATATTGATGATGTTGTTAAGGTCTTAAAAAAATGCAAGATTAAACTGTATGCTGATGACATTGTGATGTATAGTTCTAACAAAGATGTAGACTTGGTTAATGAGAATTTGAATGAAGATGTAATTAACTTTAAGCGTTGGGTTATCGAAAACAGACTAACAGTAAATCCAACTAAAACAAAATTTATGTGGTTTTGTAGTGCTCATAAATTAAAAAGATGTCCGGATTCTACTATAGACTTCAATGGCAGCACTGTTCAAACTGTCACCTTCTTTCCATATCTAGGTGTACATATTGACAGTAAACTTAGTTTTGATAAACAGATTAAAATTATTAAAAGAAATGTATGCAATAAACTATTTAGGTTTGCTAAGTTAAGAAAGTTTTTAACACAAGAGCAAAGTGTGAAGATATACTGTTGTACAATCAGACCAATTATAGAATATTGTTCATTTATAAGTACTAGTTGTAATGAGGATGGTCTTGCGGCATTACAATGACTGCAAAATAGAGCTCTTAGAGTTTGTCTGAAATGCAATATTAGACGGTATAGTGTGAAGGAGTTGCATGAAGTTTGTAAGGTTCCAGTGTTAGAGAAAAGATTTGACATGCTATTATTATGCTTAATGTATAAGAAATCAAAGACTGTGTTAAATAGACCACAATCTTCTAATACAAGGTCTCAAAAGAAGATTGTTTTTGAACTACCTAGGGTTATTACTAGACACTATAAAAGATCGCCATGGTACAGAGGGGTGGCTCTCTGGAATACTCTACCTGAGGAGATTCAGAAAGCTACGACAAAGGTAAAATTCAAAGAGGGTGTGATGAAGATAGAAAATATAAGGTTGAACCTGAAATTGGGTTATAACTGATAATGAGAAGCAGGTGTGGAAACTGCGCCGCTTCATATTCATATTCATACTCACATTCATATCCTTTTTCATGTTTACATCCATATTGATATTGCTGATGTTCCCATATGCATATAACAGCATATACTACCAACTCTAATTATCACTTATTTGAACTAAAGACAAGGTGTATTTAGCTGTAATCATGATGTACTGAAATAATGTGTAGACACACAAATTTCTATGTATGACATATTATTTACTATCTATCTCTTTTTGCTTTTAATTTGTTTGTCTGTACTTTCTATGTTAATAACCTATTGAGTGAATATTGCCAGTCCCTATTTTTCCATCTGCTGATTGTGTTCATATTGACATTTGTCAAGATCCATGAAGTTATTGTACTGTTTCATTTGTGACTTTCCTTTGAAAATCAATAAAACTTGGTCTGCTCTATAGCATTATTTAAATGAACATAGCAGTTCATTAATGCAATGAGCAAGTCCAAAAAAAAAAATGAAGTGGAAAACTAAGATCCAGAAGGTCGAAAAGGCTGTGAAGGAATCTAAGGATAAGCCCGAGACCAAAACTAAATTGAGCCGCCGGAAAAAGAAGGTGGTAGAGGAGAAGGCGGAAGACAGCGATGACTCTGCAGCCTCGACTTCGTATCGAAGCTCCCGGAGTCAAACCCGAGGTGGCAAGACCACCAAAAGAGATGATTCCCCATCTCCAGGTAGATCCATCCGATCCAGAACTACTTGAAAGGTTACTCCTGTACCTCCCGAGCCTGTCAGTAGTACAGCAGTTGAGTAGGAGGAACTTCAGGAAGAATCCAAAGACGGCAAGGGAGATCGAGACCAGCAGGTCGCAGAGATGAGCCGGCAACTGCTGGAAAACATTGACTCTTTGGAGGAACCCCTGAAGGACGCTCCTGATAAATCCAGTCTGAACAAGTTGGTGAACGTTCGGACTGGCTTCCCCGACTACACCCATTACTCGAAGTTTTATCGCATGTGGGTGGCTTCATTAGGCGACATGGTTAAGACACCTAAGTCTTACTATGGCTTCCAGCACCATACGAAGCTGCAGTATGCCCACTAACCCTACCTGTCCCTTCGAGATTTGTGTCAACAAATCAGAAAGAGAGAGAGTCTGGCCCAGCAAGGACTCCTTTTTCCGACACATTGTGGAGCATCACATGCACTATGCCCCGGTGTATAGGTGCACCAACGAAAAGAATCAGAACCAGAGGTGTCAGGGCCTAAAAACCATGAGGCGAGGTTGCATGGCTGAGCATTTAGCTCAGGTCCATGGTCTCAAAGCCAGTGACGCCAGACTGAAAGCTCTTAAACTCCACGAGCAGTTAATGACCAAATGGGAACAGATGACCACTGACGAATGGCACACGATCACTCTGAGGACCGATCACTTTTGCCACTCTAGCGAGGGGAAGCAGGATGCCTACTTCCTCAAAAATGTACAGTCGCACCGATTCGACATGTCTGCAGAAATGCACTGGCGTGTCAAAGTCCAGAGGAAAGACCCTGATGCCATTGACCGTAATGGGAGGCCGCGTCCCCACCCTGGCAATGACCCTCGATCTCGAAATGCTAAGCGACCGAGATCCGAGTCCCAGTCGCCAGCCCCGACACCTGATCATAAAAAGAGATCTCCTGACCCAAGTAGAATCTTGGGAACATCATCTCGAGACCTGTAGTGTAGAACAAGTCTAGACTCGAGCTGCTACCGACCTTCAGGGGACCATCGACTGGAAATTTGCAGACTTGGTTCGAGGGGCGGACCACGTTGTCTCATTCCGATTGGATGAGAGGCGATGTGGATGCCACCCCGCGATACCAGGGTACTCCGGCGGACGATGCTCTGCTCCAGAAACTTAAGGATGCTCTGAGGACTTTCCAACACTGACTGCTGTCCAGAAACCAGGTCGCGAATCCCAGACCCTACTACCTTCTGGGAAGCTGAAGCCCATGGGCCCACCTGCTAGTCCTGCCACCACCTCTGGTCGCGGACTGACTCGACCAGTGGACTCGAAGAGACCAGGCAGGGAACTGGTGATGAAAAACCCCACCCAGCCATTACCCGAGGCTGGTAGGGGATGTGGCATCACAATAGACAAGAGGGGGGCTGTGGTAGGATCGTCCTGACGACCCGACACCGATAGCCCATCCCCGAGTGCCACTGCCACGTCGAGCTCTGCCTATGAGAGCGGCTCTGATTCTCACCCGATTCCCCAAACATCACCTCCAGTCAGGAACATGAGAACCACCAACGTATTGCACTTGGTGAAGTCGAACCTCGAACTGGAGGACCCCGATGATTACATCAAACAACGAACACAGGAATCCTGTGAGATCCAGGCCGATGTCTTCAAGGCACGGCAAGACCGACATATCAGTCAGGCGAACGATGCCTTCGTGGTGTAACTGAAGGTGTTTTTGAATACGAAACTGAACTCCAGGAGTTGAGGAGACAATATGACCACCAGGATGTTCGATTTATGGCAGCATTCGGCTGTTTCATGAAGGATTGGGACGGCACTCCTGAAAGTGCATTCGAGAAGCTCCAGGGTAAGCTCCTGGAGGCTAGACAGATCAAGGCAGACATAGAATCTTTTGGATTCATGAGTGTGTCCATCCCGAAGCACTCTACCACCGATCCTGGAGACCCAGCAGGACCTCGAAGGGAAACTGAAGCCGCTACTGCTGCCCCGACTACTGCTACAGATAGTTCAGCCAACACCACAAACCCAAACCCTGAAATGATCCCTGCGGCTGCTACCTCAAGTTCAGCCCCAGTAGTCCAAAACCTGATAAGGCTAGACTCCCAGCCCGAAAACACTCCTGGTGAGACGGTAATGGAGACCGACCTGTAGTTCATGATATATTGATTTATAAGTGGTGACCCGATTTTTTTTAGGGAACCAATGAACATATTGCTTTATGTAGACCCAAACTGTGCCGAACTGAAGGATCCCGGATGGATGCAGACCCAGGAAACCCAATGGACGAATCTACATCTTACCATCTTGTTCAGGGCACAACACACAGCGACGCGGCTTCCCACCGCCGAGTCCTTCGATCGCCGAATGGATCTGCAAACAAGCAGCTAACACCGAAGACACCCCGAAATTTTTCTATTATTGTACAGCAGACCCACTACACTGGTGGGCTGCTATAGCTTACCATATTGTTCATTATTCATAACCACTATTACCTACCTATGTATAAAAGTCACTTTATATACATATCAAACCTAAAATACTCTACTAAGTTCGATCTCATAAAATATTTATTACCATTAAAAAGTTAATTGGTGCTACAAACCTATGAGATCTGTAACTCAAAGTATATATTTTTTTCTTTAAAGTACATCACATAGTACATAACACTCAGGTACCAACCGTATGTGATCATTAACTAGTTCGGGTGAATAGTGGTAAATATAAATATAAAAAAAAAACACAGTTACTGTAAACTGTGTTGAAAAAAAATATTATATAGGGTTCATACATGAACTGTAAAAAAATTTCTTTTCGGGTTATGTACAAACATATATTATTATAAATAACTACTAACTTGGTATGTCATTAATCATACATGTTAATACTTTAATTGTATGTACAGATTCGAACATGTTCTTTCAAACTTGTTTCAATCCTTGTCTAATCATGTTCATACTATGTTGTTATAGTCAATTTACCTTAAATTTTATGTGGTCGACTCATATTAATTAGACGTCACACAAATAACATATCACATTCTACTTCGAACTCTTGTATACTACTTCGAGCCCTAAGTGTAGAATAATGAAACTGTTCTACTACTTCAATATGTTTTTGTACACCCCTTTCCTTATTCTGCTGGGGGTAGTGTAGGGGCTCGTAGATCATGATATAGTGTGAGCGTCTTCCTCGAGAGGGCGTTTCGAGCGGTGCGCCCATCACCGGTAGTCACTAGAGGTCCTCACGACCCCTGGTCGCTGCAGGGTGGTGGCAGCACTGTTCGCCTCACTCCAGCTCCTACCTGGGGCCGGGGAAGGCGTTAGTCTGGGTCTGCCTGCCATCGGAGTCGGACCACTTTCCACTGAGCTTATTATGACATTAAGTGCATAACTTCGAGGTAGATGTAAACCTACACAGAAATAAATATGTGCCTGTTGCACTAACCTGAGATACCTTGTCTCGTTTTACTTCAAGCCATTCAAGCCATACATTCGAACCACTACACCTGCATTCATCTATCTGATCATGCTTTTCTGTTAGTAGGGTGAGCATGACGCTTTCCTCTCTGTCATCCCATTCATGTCCAACAGGTGTCTTGTAGGTCCTACATTCATTTTTGACTTTAGAACCATTTGGGAGTGATAATATTTCATTGGCTTTACCTGGGTAACCAAGGGCTAGTAACTTCAGATGGAAAAAAACATGTTCCACACTGTGATATTTGTACACTGTATCACCCAAGTACCAGTTTGAAAGAGGCACCTTGTCTCCTCAATATAAAGTCCCAAATTTGCACTTACGTGTCTTGGGGGAGTTTTTATCCCCTTACTGCCTGGGTGCCTCTGGTGCACTAGCCCCAGCAGCTGTGTTAGGCACTGGGGCTTGGTTTGGGGCTCCGTCAGCGGTATTGAGAGTTGGGACTGGTTGCTTACGGATTGGTCTAAAGGTATGTTATGAAACTCTTCATATTTATAACTGGTACCATCAATTTCGACACTCTCTTTAATTAGTTTGCCCGTTTTACCACTATTTTTTAAGTTTACCGCTGTTTTAAGTTTGGCCTCAAGTTGACTGATTTTTGCCTGCTTAACTTGACTGTTGTTCCCAAGCAAGTGTGGGTTTTCTAGCTGGGCTTTATGTTGGTCTAGTATGGCGTGCACATCCTTGATTTTATCCAGAACAAACTTATGTTGCCTTTCTGCCTCCGCTCTGTTTATTTTAATGTTCCCAGTGATAGTGCCCAGAGTGACATTAATATCCCCAATTTCAGTGTAATTAGCGTTTAATGCATGTTATGAGACAGCACTAGTGGGTTTACCGCGCAGCAGGAGTGGATTATTAACCCATAAACCCACGAGTGCTGTCTCATAACATGCATTAATGCGTTTATCTGACGTATTCATCCATTATGTATGAATTTCTTATCTTATAACCCCAGAATTAATCCATGAGAAGACATTTTGTAAGTGCATGCGATCTGCTTGGTTTGCCAACCCGCCGTGGCCATGTTGTCACTCTACCCGACATACCTCCACCTTTACACACATTTTTTGGGTAGAATCCAAGCATGTCAAGTCCTGTACTTCTAACACCAACAAATATACGATCTCTAATTGGTGTTCGCATACATTTTGTCTCCATTTTCTTCGAAATAAATAAGAATCGATTGATTTTCCATACCGATCCAATGCACACAGCCGGGTACACGGCCATTTCGTCTTGTTGACGAAGCGGGTAGGTGCCCGGATGTACCTGACCTACTTCCGGTCAGCAATGCGCTGAACACGACGGAATGGCCGTGTGTGTTGGATCGCTATGGAAAATCATTGGATTCTTATTTATTTCGAACAAAATGGAGAAATTAGGCATGGCATGTTCATATAGGATATGTAAGGATGTTTCTCTGTTAATAACTCCACCTGGCACCATTGAAATCTATGCTAACGAGGTCTGTAAACATCAGGTATGTTGGACAACTTTTTCAAATCCTTGATGTACATCGATTCCCCTTTGAACCCTAAACAGTTTTAATAGGAAATGTATGGAGGAGTTGACTTTGTATACTTCTCCAATTTATTAAGATGTCCTGATTGAAACCAGCAGCTTCTTGAAGACGAACAAAAGGTCTGAGAGTGCGTTATGGCTGGATAAGGAACTGGGGTTATGAGCAAAAAAGCACTGTAGAGGCCAGAATCGTGAGATAAAGGGTGTTAATCTTGCCTGTGTAGAGGTACACGTTATTAAACCATAGGAGTTGGGTACCGTCTGACGTGGTGGGTGAGTCGAGTCGTCGGACGTTCCTCAGGTTCCGGATAGGTGGCAGCACCGATCCGGGTCTGTGGGGACATCTGACGACGAACACCTGGGTCCGTATATAAAGCCCAGGGCTCAGCCGCTACGTCAGAGGCCCTTCTGGCCTCCACACCATGTAGACCATTATTCTTTAATATTAGCTGCCTCTTTGATATCATCCGGCAGCCGTGAGTGTGCGTTAAGAAATAAAACTAACCGTTGGCATACACTTGGAATACTGTCTTACTCTTTCTTTCCGAACCGTAAGACCCGAACCCCCCAGGTCCGTAAGGCCACAAACCCGTACACTGGTGCCATGACCAGTTAATTCTGGTGTATAGCCCGGACGTTATAACGTCCGAACGGCTGGTACATGGGTTAGACACCCTCAGGGAAGCTAACCCAGCAGAGCAATCAATTGCCCAAGAGAATGGAAATGGATCATTAATGCTCCAAACCCATTCGAACTCGCAAGATGCGGAATCAGCTTCTTGGAGGGATCCCGGACCCCACTATAATGATAGTGAGGAGAATCTGCCAGACTCTGTACGACGCGAACAGTCTATACAGAGACAAAGTAACTTAATAGGCCAACAATCACTTGTTGACGAATTAAGTAATTCGATGTTCGAAGTTGGTGGTAGTACTAACCCAGAACATCCGGCACCAATGCCAAAAAGGGTAACATTCGGAGAACTACCTTATAGATTACCCAGGCCCGAATTACCAATATTAGATTACAGCGCTATAGATGGCGACTTAACCTATGCGGTACCGGAAGGTGAGGAATTCAAACGACCGGATGTCCTGTTGTTGAATGAAACTTATGTAACTTTGAACGAGAACTTAAATACCTTGGTCAAAGCTAAAGATGAAGTATTCCATGAAAAACTTCAGTTGGAAGAAGACCTAACTGGCATGCGAAAGGAATTCGAAGCCAGAAGGAGTGAGTACATGAAGGAACTCGAGAATGAAGAATTAAAACTTCAATCAATGAGAGAATCATTCAACAAAGAATATGATAATAGGCACACTCGTATCCAAACATACATAGATACGAACGACCAACTAAACCTTGATAAGGCAAAATTCGAATCCGAAATATGCCATTATCAGAACGAGTTGGATAAATTGAAACTTCAGTGTAGTAAACAAGCTGAAGACAATGAAACCATCCAGGTAGGCATTATAGCTTACAACAAACAACTGGAGGAGGATAGACAGAAACTCACAAATGAGCTTCAGGAATTGCAGACTACTGCAATAACCCTAGATAAATATGTAGAAGCCGCCCAGTTGACTATAGGTAATATAGATCCAGCTGTGGTATCTACAATGTTGGGAAAGACATCCAAAGATGCAACCCCAATTAGATACAGCCCATTCGTTGATGATGGGGCTGACAAGAATGTAGTATCCGGAATCTATCAGAAACCGGATAATACCGCAGTAAATGGAACCGCACCTAAACCAGCAACTCCAATGCTGGATACGATAGGTCCGGCACCACCAATACCAGATTTGAGTCACAAAATTAAAGCGACTCACGATGGAGCTACCGGGACTAACAATAATGCACCCGTGGCACAACCAAGAGCACCCGGACCAACGAGGCATATGTTGACACCACCTCCATATTTCCCCCAACCCGGCCACAGTACACCAGCAGGGCCAAGATTACCGAATCCACCTCATGGTCCTGGTAATGGTCCTACTGATGGACGTTTTCCAAGACCGAACCCGCCACAAAACTATGTTAATGGCGGTACGTATCAACCAAGAACATCTTCCTATGGATATAGAAATAATTATAATCCATCAGGAAGTGGTAATAGCTATAACCAGGGATGGAATCAAAATAATTCTTACCCTAGATATGCGTCTTCTGGAAACGCCGGTTACAATGGTGGATGCCCTGGCGGTTCATCCGGAAATTATAACAATAATGGTCCACCAGGAGGAAACCCTCCAGGCGGCCCAGGAGGATCCGGATCCGGAGGATCAGGATCAGGAGGAGATGGCAGGAAGCCAAATAGGAGAACTTCTATGCCTGCAGGGATGCAAACCATCTTTGATAGGAGCCAATGTATCCAAAACCTTGGCATTGACTGCTACCGAAAGGGAGCAGACGGCATGGAAGTCATGAACTGGAGCATGCGAGAAGCAGATAGACTACGCGGATGTAATAATCCGGCACGTAGGCAGGCACGGATACCCCCTCCATATGATTCTAATGATCCATGGAAGGACAGGTACCAAGCTTTTGTCGACGAAGTCAATTGTAGTGGTTGGACAAAAGAAGAAGCTCTGCCATATTTGATCTGTTGGTTAAATAAAGGCGGAAAAGTAGCTCTCAACCAATGGAGAGCAGCTTACGGATTATACGGTACCTATGATCAATTGGTCGAATGTGCCGCATACCTATTTGGATCAATCGTTAGAGAAGATCCGTGGGTAAGTTTCAAGAAGAGAACACAAAAACCTAAAGAATCACACAAAGTCTTTGGTTTGGAGCTACAGGACTTGCTTTCGAAAGCACGTCCAAATTGGGCTCATGACGATGATTGCTATCTACAAGAATTGTTCATACAATTCTACAGTGGATTGCGAGATCCGGATCACAAGCAAGTGGTCTGGGACTCTTGGAAAGATGACACTTCCTTCAGTGACCTGTTCATAGCAATCGATGGACATGACATGAAGAAACGTTTGGTAGGTCTTGGACCTAGTCCAGTAAGAGCAGCTCCATTCCAATACGGAGGTACACCTGCTCCGATATATGATACTTCCCAGTTAGCTCCGGTTGAATCGAATGAAGTTGATGAGGAAGATGAATATGTCTCCGATGAAAACGGAGAATATATTGGTTCAGTCCAGGTAGCTGGAAAGTATTACCGACAAAAGCAGTATAGGAAGGTACATTCGAGAGGGAGAGGAGGATCTGTTGCTGGTAAAACAGCTTCCGGATCAACTCAACCTGGCAGTGTAGCCTCTACGGCGAAGCCAACCGTAGCAGCCACTGTTGCTCCGACTAACATGATGGAGACATTAATAGCCGGATTAACAGAAGCTCTAAAGAGACCAAGAGTTGATAAATCTCAGAGGAGATGTTTCAGATGCCAGAAACTGGGGCATTATGCTCCAGAATGTATGGCTGAGAAACCTGTCCCTCGTAGACAGGAGAGTGTCTCTGGAATAAGTACAGAGGAAAACTAAGGAGGGGTCTCCCGACGGGCAAAGAAGGGGATCCCAGTGACAAATCTTGCCATGATATCACCATCCATGATGATAGTTCGCATGAAGTAGCAAACTCGCCTAGCACCGAGGTGGTTGTAGACACCCGAAAGGTTAGGGAAGCTGATATAACAGGTGCCACGGGAGCACAGGGGAAACCCAATATCAGTAACGAGGCAGGCGGCTATGAATTAGCCAAGGTCTGTGGTGCCCACCTGCCCCCGGGTCATCCTTGTCTGGAATACCTGAAAGGATGTGGATCGACTCCTGGTGTGAACAATGACGTTCCGATCATTACGGATATGCCCTCTGTTTTAAACGGAAGGCGGTGGTATGTTTGCCTCACTGTTAACGGAAGATCTGCCGAATTCCTTGTGGATACGGGAGCTAGCCACTCTTGTATCTCCAGGGGGTTCTATGATCTTATACCGGATGAACATGATACTCTCAAATTGGGAGGAGGTGCTCAGACGGCCGATGGCAGTACTCTGCAAACGTATGGTAGAACTTGTGTGAAACTACAGTTGGATGGTATACATGACTATGTCATGAGCGCCACCGTTGCGGATATAGCAGATGAGGGGATACTTGGGTTGGATTTCGCATCCCTGTATGGTGCTGTGTTGGAACCTCAATCAGGAGTGTTGAGTGTGAAATACCCGTATCCCGTAAAGGTTAGATGTGTACTGAGACAAGTGAGCAGTATGGCTAGTGTAGCACACACAGTGCGAATCCCTCCGGGAGTAGCCTGTGATGTGCTTGTAAGAAGTGATCCTGCAATGCGTAATAAACCTGCAGTGATAGAACCGGATGTAGTTACTTTGTCAAGTATCGGATTAAATTCTGTAGATACGATAGTAGCGAATGCATCCTGGTCGGTAGTACCTGTCTCCAATACTGGAAACACTACTATCTACTTGAAAAAGGGACAAGTTTTTGGAAACGTGACCCTTTCGGAAACTGTAACGGATAGTAAGCTAAGTTTACAAAAGGTAACAGGAGATGATGAAATTTCGGAAGACTTACTTAAGTTGTATGAAGAAACTTCATTAGAAGATCCGGAACACCGGAAAGAGTTCTATGATATGCTCTGTCAGTATGATACTGCCTTTGCCAAACCTGGTGAAAAACTAGGTACGACAAATAAAGTATTACATAAAATAGATACTGGAGATGCTGAACCCTTTAAGATACCGTATAGACGGTTACCTTTAGCGAAAAAGAGAGTAGCTGAAGATGAAATAAACAAGATGTTGGAACAGGATGTAATAGTCCCTTCCAATAGTCCATGGAGTAGTCCTGTGTGTATGGTAACAAAGAAAGACGGTAGTATCCGCTTCTGCATAGACTACAGGAAGTTGAATGGAGTAACGAAAAAGAATTCGTATCCATTACCGAGAATAGATGAAACCATTGACTCCTTAGGAGGAAACAGCTGGTTTTGTACCCTAGACTTGCAATCAGGTTACTGGCAAGTGGGAATGAACCCTTCAGATATGGAGAAAACTGCATTTTCGAGTCATATCGGATTATTCCAATATAATGTAATGCCGTTTGGATTGTGCAATGCACCTGCAACATTTGAAGCAATGATGGAAACAATTCTAAGTGATTTATTGTGGAAAAGATGTCTTGTATATCTTGACGATGTCATAGTCCTCGGAAAAACATTCGAAGAGTGTTCTAATAACCTAAAAATGGTACTAGAACGTATTATTTCTGATGGTCTCAAATTGAAACCTAAGAAATGCCACATGTTTAGAAAGTCCATAAATTATTTGGGCCGCATCATTAGTGATGAAGGAATAAAGGCTGATCCGGAAAAAATCAAATCAGTTACGAATTGGAATAGACCTAAAACACCCAAAGAAGTGAGGTCCTTTTTAGGATTCTGTTCCTATTACAGGGAATTTATTCCGAATTATTCTAGAGTCAGTTACCCATTACAAGCAATAGCTAACTGGACTCCAGGAAGTACCAAGGAAAAATTTCCTTGGACGCATGAACAGGAAACCGCTTTTCAAAAGCTAAAAGACCTGTTCACGAGTACTCCTGTATTACAATATCCGAATGAAACGGATCATTTCATACTGGATACTGATGCTAGTAACGATAGCATTGGTGCAGCTCTCTCGCAAGTCCAAAATGGGGGAGAAGTACCGATTGCCTTTGCCAGCAATACACTGAGCAAGACTCAGCGCAATTACTGCACAACCAAAAGAGAGTTGTTAGCAGTAGTCGTATATACCAAGAAGTTCAAACATTTTCTATGGGGAACGAACTTTACTTTACGTACGGATCACTCCTCTTTAAGGTGGCTACTGAACTTCCGAGATGCTGAAGGAATGTTAGGCCGATGGCTAGCCCATTTATCCGAATATGGGCTTGAACATCAACAGATTCAGCATAGACCTGGAGTTAAGCATTTAAATGCTGATGCTTTGTCTCGAATACCAATTCGGAAATGTGATAATCCGGATTGTACTGATTGTGGAGCTCATAGGGCAGTGTTAGCAGGGATTCGAAGACCATTCGTACCCCTAGTTGCCAGTATACTGGATTGGTCTATGGATCACATACGACATTTCCAGGAAGCTGACTCGATAACTGCGCAGCTACTGCAATTGGTACCGAAGGGTATACGTCCAGTTAGACCGGAGGTCTCTCTGGAAAATCGAGAAATGAGAAGGTTTCTTGCTCAATGGACCGAGCTTGAAGTCCGGAAAGGCGTGTTATACAGTTGGAAGCCATGTAATAATGGTGAGAGAATCATGCAAGTGGTGATACCACATGCTATGAGACATGACATTATGTACTTCTGTCATGGACATCAGACCAGTGGTCATTTCGGAAGGAAACGCTCATTAGCACGACTTTCCAAGAAATACTATTGGCCTGGCATGACACGGGACTTGCAAAGATGGGTAATCACCTGTCCGGATTGTTGTAAAAATAAACCCGGACCCGGGATGGGCAAACTTCCCCTATCCCAAGAACTTTTCGGAGTTAGATTCGCAAGAATCGGGGTAGATATTATTAGTGGATTTAATACAACCGCTAATGATAATACCTGTATGATGGTAGTGTGTGATTATTATACGAAATACACTAAAGTATTTCCACTACCGGACTACAAAGCAGTTACTTGTGCCGAAGCCTTTGTAAAAGGTTGGGTACTAAGTTTCGGTGTACCATTAATGTTACACAGTGACCAAGGCAGAGAATTCGAATCAAATCTCTGGCAGGGAATGTGCGAATACTTAGCTATTTGCAAGACTAGAACCAACCCGTATAGGCCACAAAGCGACGGATTGGTAGAAAGGTTCAATAGAACCCTCATCCAAGTTCTAAAGTCATTCGTTAATGAACATATGGATGACTGGGATGAGCAATGTCATTTCGTGACACATGCTTATAACAGTACGGTACATTCAAGTACAAATTGTACTCCGAACCTTTTAGTATTTGGAGAGGATTTGATAATGCCTGCTGACCTAGTTTTTGGAGTCGTAGGGATGGACCCTGAACTACCTTGCCATGTAGTTTTTGTGGAATGTTTAAGAGACAGATTTAAAAAAGCATATGAGTCTGTCCGAATTGATTTGGAGAAAAGCGCCAAATGGCAGAAAGTAGGATACGATACCGATCTAAAGCATCGGAAATTCCAATCCGGAGACAGAGTTCTCAGATTACATGAACCACTTAGACACATAAAATTAGCGTCTAATTGGGATGGTCCCTTTACTATAACACAAGTTATCAGTGATTGTACCGTAATTATCAAATCTGACCTTGGTCGACTTTATAAGTCAAATGTGGCTAGATTAAGGAAATGGTCTGGGAGGGAGACCTCCACAGAAATGTATGGTGAAGGTTCCGGAAAGATCCTGAACCAGAATCGCATAATAGACCAGGTAAAGAACACTACAGTGAAGCGTGGTCGTGGTAGGCCTAAAAAGTGTTCCGAATCAGTGACACCCACGCCAACACCGATTAAGCGTGGGGGAGTTCAAAAAGTCTCGGCAGGTGAAGACAAAAAGAAGAGGAAAGGTGTTTCTAAGGCTAAGAAGCACCTAGAAAAGGCTCTTCAGACTGTCAGGTCCGATAAAGAACTATCCGAGAAGGGGAGATACGTTCGTCAAAGCCCTCGAATTGCCCAGAGGACTGCAGTGACCTAACCTGTATACACAACGGGTGTAATGTTTACATTTAGAGGAACGGATGACAACTGACCTGAAAGGCTTATTTGTCGCCGCCGCATGATGTACCAATGGGTAGTGGACGGATAATCCGGTGGATTTGCTTAAGCTTTCCATAAACTCCACTTAAATCCCCAGACGAGTCATCGGCGTGAGCGATAATTACCTGAAAACAATCAGTTTGTTGATGTTCCGCTTGTAGCACGTGCGTTTCCGCATGACGTCACAGTGTCCAGTCTCGGCTGACCTCTCGTGACCCCGCGCGCAATGGGGAAATGACGTCACGAATGCTGGCCTGTCGCCATATTGTTTTTCGGTAACGTCCAAGACGGTCGAGCTCGCTCCCTTCTTGGATTTTACCGGCTAGCAACCTCCTCGCTGCTCCTCCAGAGTCTGTCTCCTGGTAGACAGACTCCGTTTGTGTCGGCCCCGGCGCCGTAAAAGCCGGAAAAAGGAGTAGTTTACTCCCGTGGGTGATTCCCCAGTCATGGCTGAGGAATCCGTAGCTGCAGCCAAGCTATCCGGTGACCCGGATAAGCTGACTCCGTCCGCAGAAGCTTTTCCGGAAGCTTTGTCACCTGTTACACAGGAAGAGAGCGAGATGATGGACGTGGAGGAATCTACGGATCGCTCGTTCGAGGAGAAGCTGGCTTCATTTTCACTAAATGAGCCAGAGAAACTGTTGTCTCCACTCCCACCCGAGGGATCCGGAGCGGCTGCGAGTGCCGAACCCGCAGCGACAGAGTCCGAGACCACCCAAGTCGACGGACCGAAGGACCAGTGGAAGCCAGCAGTGGCTAACCCGTTCCCAGTAGAGTATGATGGTCGCTACCTGTATGTCCACCCGGAACTGCAGGCACAAGTGACCTACGCGGACGGGACACCGGTCAGGTTGGACCCGAAAGTTCGGATAGCTGTCGAGGGCACTATGGTTCCCGATCAGCTGACCAGGACGCCTCCCGAGTGGCTTCGAGACTGGCCGTGGTTCCAACGGGGACTTATGGTAGACACTGCCTTCCGCGAGACAGTGTATGAAGCCAACCGAGCCTTCGAGCTCGGAGCGTACCCGAAGCCTGACAAGTCCCTGTGGAACGTCAAGGCTACGAACATTGCTTGGGTAGGCTGCGTCTCGGATTCCGAGGGGCAGACTTACCCACGCCCTTGTGCTACCCGGCCCCAGTACCGGACCACAAAGGAGTACCGGGAAGCCGCTGCTAACTTCGAGCAGTGGGATGAAGGTTTTTATATAACCGAGCAAGAGTTAGTGGATGTCCAGAACAATTCACTAACCGGTATGGACCGAGGTGCAGCCCTTCGGACGGTTCTCGTCCGCCGAATGACTGCCGAACAGGAGGCTCAGGAAGAGGCTAAGAGGGCCGCGGAAGTACCCGCACCTCCTATCCCCGACCTGAAACTTGCCACCAGGAGTTCAGCCAGTGCTACACCAGCCACCGGCAGTACTACCACTCAGGTAGAAGCCTCGACCTCCAGCGCATCCGGAACCCAGGAACCGGAGGAAGACTGGAAGGTCAGCAAGAACCGAAGGTCCGCTGCTCGGAAGCTCAAGAATCTCCCGGATTCTGCTAGAGCCGAGCCGAAACCCAGCACTTCAACCACTGGTAGTACTGCCATGGAGGTTGAATCGTCTGACGAGGAGTCTGTGCACGAGTCCTCGGTTGAGTATGATGAGAAGGCCACTCCATCAACTCAAACCGCGGCCGAACGCTGGGCTAACGCCAAATCCGGATTCAAAACCCGGATTCCGACGTGCTTCTCCGATTGTGCTTATGGAGTGAAGAAGGACGGCTCTACCCTCTATGCCTGCCCGGACTCAACCAATAAGAACGATGAGTCAGATGATGAAGATTGGATGCGTCTTTCGGACGAGGACCCCAATCCGAGCAAAGCCTATCGAAAGATGTGGCTTATGCTAAACCACACCGCAGGGTACTACACTTATACCCAGAGGAGGAAGCTGCGTTGGGCTTTAGAGAAGTGGTACGGTGACGACCAAAAGTCCTGTCCCTTCTCTATCTGCCAGGATGCAAGTGATGTCACGATCCGGACCTGGAGTACTCCAGCCCGGTTTCAACGGCATCTGGTAGAGGCCCACTTCCACCATCACCCGGTTTACATTTGTGACCCGAGTTATGGTAAGAAGGGCAAGAAGTGTACTACGAAGGTGCAATACAACCGACGTAGTGATCTGGCTAGACACCAGAAGAAATGCCATGCAGAAGGTTTGGACGGGGCACGGAAGCGCATCATGGAGCTTCATCAGGAACTCATGAAGGAGTTCGATAGTCTGAGCGAGGATGCTTGGTCTAAGATCCGACCAGGGGACCAAGTCCTCTGCGAGGTTCCGAAGACCAAGGATTCGAAACTCCGCGCTAAGATAGTCCTGACTCCCGGGAAGGGTAAGCTGGACATGCACGAGTCTCTCTGGCAGAAATGCGAGGAATCCGGAAAGGATGCAAAGAGAGCTCGTGAAAGGAGCAGAAGAGACCATAACCGTGGTGGCAACGGTAATGGTCAGACCACCACTGCTAAAGTCAGAGTAGACGACCGCTCCAGGTCTCCTCTGGCTTGGCACCCCCACGAGCAGGTTCAGGGCACTCCGGTGTTCAAGAAACCCGAACCTGCCGGATACGCTGGCGCCGTATCGAAGCCTGGGAAAGTCAATCCTCGTAACTTTCCTTCCTTAAACCAGGGACCTGGACCTGAGAGCCAGACCTTGGTCGTAGGAAAGGGTGGCCGTCTTGTTCCTAAGAAGACCACAGCATCTGCTGCCGCCGGATCTGCATCCGCTCCAGCCGCCCTACCAACTAACTTCACCCAGGAGCAAGTACAACTGTACATGCAAATGGGTTTGAAGCAGAACCCAGCACCCCCCACCTACTGTCTTCCAACAGCAGGAGTGTCCGGGAGCCCCACACCCGGAAGTGGTCCTCAGGCCGCATCGACTCCCCCCAAGGCTGTCGCTGCACCTGCGAAACCAAAGGACGCCATTACCATTAAAACCGGTAATGCGGAAGTTTGGTTCGAGAAGTCTCGCCGGGGGGAGGCAGATGTCCAGAAGGCCATCTACACCCACTGGGATAAGTGTGTTCGCGAAAAAGCGACCGAGTTTCATCAGAGTCTCCTAAACGACACCCTGTTGTGTATGAAGGAGGTCGCGGATGCTGAAAAGCAGCGCCTCGAGACCCTCATCCGGGACGATGTGAAGGCCCAGGAGGAGGCTGCCGCAGCTGCCCAAGAAAAAGCAGCTATGGATGTGCACATGCTGGAGAAACGTGTAAAGGAGGAGATTACTCGGAATACCAACTTGAACACTAAGTTCATGAGGGTATTCGGAGTCGACTTGGACGAGTGGGACGGCACTCCCGAGTCGGCTCTAGCTCTTCTTAAGAAGAAGCATGCTAAGAAATCCGCTTAAGCATGCTAGGGTTATTTCTCCCATAATTTTTTTTTCTCCATCGCCGAATAACCAGATATAGTCTTTGCGGAACCCTATAGGTCTGCGAATGTTTTATTCACTAGTGTATGAACACCTATAGTATGTGTTCCGGGTCCCTCTTATGACCAGCTTATTGTATAATTCAGGCTGTATAACCCTTATTGCACCCTGAATAGTCTATTCGGATTTATAACTTCACCTATGAACAATCCGATAGTAGACTTGCTGCTGTGAGACGTATCCGGATGCCAGTTCCAGATCCCTGCTGTTACCCGTGCTAACCACTTACTAGGATGGACTTTACGATTTACCTCTACAACTCATCTGTACTCCCGAATGGACTTATATCATATACTACTATTACTTCCGGATCAACCTATATTGGACTATTTTCTACTTATGTCAACTAAACTTAAAAAGGATTACGTTTACTACATTGTTGACACATCTGGACTATTATTCTACATTCTACACCATTCGGATATACTATAAACTTTAGCACTACTAGAGGATTGTGGGTAGCTGCCCCAAATTCAACTACCGTGTTCACTCTATATAAGGAAACCATAAACTTTAGCACGTCCATCCCGTGGTTAGCTGACCACACCTACCTACTAGTACCCGGAGGATTACAGCAGAGGACTTCAGCAGCATCTATAATTTCTGTATATTGTATATAATGTCATATTTCTATTTTTCTATAATATTATATGTATGTGCATATCCACTAGATACATATTATGATACGGGTACATAGATATTTATTGATACGGATCTCTAATTATTGTTGGTATTCATATTATAAGATCCGCTAAATTTCACCAGAAAACACATATTATTGTCCTGCGAGACAAATTGTATAATAAGTATATTGATCTGGTGCTATAAAGGTTATTAGGTACACGGTGATAATATATTATTATTATATTCATTGGCTACACCGTGATTTTTTTTCTTTTCAAGTGTATGGTATAAATGGTCCTATTCGTACTACTCACGGAATCCTTAACGGATTCATATGTTAATAATATACGACATGTCATTATATAGTGAAGTTACTATAACAGTCTTCTTTAAGAATATATATTCAAATGTGGTATTAATAACTACAAACACATACGGATGTTATTATGTGATTTATTTATTGTCGACAGTTCCGTTACACATAACTGTCATCATCACATGTATACGATTCATATTACTTGTCTTATTAGTTATACCGTAAATATAATATGATATTATATGGTATAGTAATCTAACAAACAGTTCCGTTTCACACAACTGTCTCTTATTCAAGTAATTCGTATAATATTTCAACATCCTAATTGTTATTTGTAACTACATTCATTCTCGAATATATATATATGACATTCGATTCATACTTAACCTGGTGTTAATGTTATACCTATGGTTGTACCTCTATTACTAAAGGTTTAGACATATAGAAATGTTATCCTAGTAATATTATTATAACTACAACACCCTCCTAAATGTCTGGGGGAGTGGTGTAGAGGTACACGTTATTAAACCATAGGAGTTGGGTACCGTCTGACGTGGCGGGTGAGTCGAGTCGTCGGACGTTCCTCAGGTTCCGGATAGGTGGCAGCACCGATCCGGGTCTGTGGGGACATCTGACGACGAACACCTGGGTCCGTATATAAAGCCCAGGGCTCAGCCGCTACGTCAGAGGCCCTTCTGGCCTCCACACCATGTAGACCATTATTCTTTAATATTAGCTGCCTCTTTGATATCATCCGGCAGCCGTGAGTGTGCGTTAAGAAATAAAACTAACCGTTGGCATACACTTGGAATACTGTCTTACTCTTTCTTTCCGAACCGTAAGACCCGAACCCCCCAGGTCCGTAAGGCCACAAACCCGTACACCTGCATTGGATACAGTCTCCTGTATGACTGTGTTGATGTCTGACATAATTTTGTTGTTGTACCCATCCATAACCTCAACTAATAGTTCTCTCATTTATTTATGGGTGAGTGGTTGGGAGTCAGATGAGTGCATTTCAGTGGCGGTTGCCTGCCCTCCCTGGGTAGTTGTGTTTATATTTACATTGGTATTTACAGGTGCATTATGTAAAAGTCCCCCATTTGTTGCTGTATGTGCTGTATAAGCTAGTATTTGCGCTGTGTGTGTATTGAGATGTTTGTTGGCATTGAGGGCACCCCTTAAAAGCCCCACACTAGCGGGCGGTTGACATAGATCATGTTTGGTGGGCTGACCTAGTTTTGCAGGGGCGGCAGCGGGTGCATGGCCTACATTCAAATTGCGCTGTGTAGTGAGAGGCCCTGATGGGGGTTGCCCTACCTTTTCATTTAATAAACTTAATAGCGATCTATCAGCAATTTCGCTATTGATCACTGATTCACCATCCAGGTGAATAACACTAGGCTGTTGCCCAAAGTTTGGTAATGGGGAATCATATGAGATAGGGGAGCTTGATAAGTGTTTTTTGTGGTCGGGTGGGGCGGTAGACAGTGAGTCCCCTCCCGAGGAACCCCACTCTTTGCGTTTCACCAGGCTGCTAGCCATGGCTTCCCTGATGATCTGTGTTAATGTATTCATCCGCCTCCGTGCGGGTGACCACAAAAGAAGTCAAATAAATCAGCAGGCACTGAAATATGAGTATTAAATCTTGTCCTACCTCAGGCCCTGAGTATTCATGTACCGACCATCCCAGTTAATAAGGCCACAGTGCAGTTTGAATGTTATAAAATCTACATAAGGCGACGACTGTGCTCTAGAGTCTACTCACTAGTAGGCATGACACACAGATGACTAGAAAACGCTGTCTTTTCTATATCACAGGGATCCATTCCGATCTGCCAGTACCCGGATTGGAGATCCAGGGTACAGAACCAGTTATTCCCCCTAAGGCATCCAGAGTTTTGATCAACCCTTGGGAGAGAATACAAATTCTTCTTAGTCAATCCATTCAATTTTCTATAATCCACACAGAAACGGATATTCCCGTCCTTCTTAGTACTCATAACAACAGGACTGGACCAAGGACTGGTACTGGGTACTATCACTCCCTTCTCCAACTGGTCCAATATCTTGCTTTCACAGATTATCTTCTTCTCAAGTGGTAAATGGCGGTACCGGATTTTAAAGGGTTCGGCCTCACCAGTATTGATATGGTGTAGAACCTTTTCATTCCGACCTAATGGACCCCCAGGGTAGCCAAACACGTCCTTGTATCTCCGTATTAGATTCCGAACCTCCATCTTCTGATAGTTATTCTCCAGGGAGGAATTGTCCACCAGTTTGTCTAACTCCATATTCATTTTTTCTCTCCCTGACGGTTTAATGTCGGGTCTCTGTATGTGCTCATGCACCTCATTTACCAACGTCATGGATCCAACTTCGGATCCCTTCTGTAGGTAGACGGTTTTATTGCCTCGATTCATAATTGGCAATACATTTCAGAACGTATTTCCCACTAAAGTGTCCACTGATTCCAGACCGATACTAGCTAACTGAACCAAGTCAGGTTCAAATATGCCCTCTTGGCCTTTCAGACTCCAACCCGAAGTACACACCACATCACAGGAGACGCCCAGAGGTATCTTTACTGTATCTACTACGCTGGCTACTGCAATATTTGTCTCAACACAAACTTCACCTGGATGTCATAGGGCTTCCGGATCCTCAGTACCCCGCTACACGGGTTCAACTCTGCTTCAAACAGACTCGCGAAGTCCAATCCGAGTGTCCCGTCATCGTTCATATTTGCAATGGTGGGTGAGAATACAAATTCCTCTCCACCAACTGAAGCCTTCATAAATGTTCTACCAAGAACCTGCATACGGGTCCCATCAGCTGTACAAGCGTTTACCCCCTTTATGAGGTTCTCACTCTTGTCCAGCAAAAGGCTGTAGAATTTATTGGAGATCATTGAGTGACTGGCCCCAGTATCAACCAAAAATTCCCTAGCCCTACCTTGGGTCGTAACAGGTACATACCATCTTCTGCCTCCCAAAGGAGAAGGGTTTCCAGTAAACCTATCAAAATCTTCTGAAATGCCGAGATCCAATCCATGGTCTTTCATATGCTCCAGACATGGATGGTTCAGGGGAAGGTGTGCCGCACATACACATGTGAATTCCTCTATCCACCCTTCCTCTTCTCCAACGGGAGTACTCTCTTTTTCTACTGACCTAGCATTTCCCCTTATCTTGGAGTCCCCGGCCATAGGAGGGGCGAGGAGATCAATCTCAGATCCCTCCTCCCCGGGTGTATTCATTCCGGATTCATCAGACGGTTTATCAGGGATAGTACTCTGGCATACATCAGGTCTCCAGGTTGAGCGATTTGCCATGTCCTCAACCCTCCTTAATTTTCCAACTCAACCTCCTCAACAGCGGACATATTCCTGGGAACGGGTTCAGCGGCTCTACACTCATAAGCTACATGTCCCATCTTCTGGCAATGGTAACACCGGATCCTGGACAAATCTTGGCCTATTGTACCGATGACTTTCAATGTCCTCCCGGAAAGACCTTAACATACTCTCCATCATGCTTTTCACATCCATGTTCCCAGATGGCTTACTATTGTCTTTCTTAGCTACAGTCTCCTTATATTTAGAACCGATTTTATCCCTGCTTTCGGAACTCCCCCGTCTTGGCTGAGTGGTCAAACTCCGTCTGGGAATAAATTTCTTAGAATTCTTTGGGAATCTCAGCGCCGAGATTGATCCATCTTCTTCTTCCATATTCCACTATCTCATATTCAGTTTCACCCTCCGAGACAGCGGCTGCAGCGGTAGGGACAGTTTGCATCAGAGTGGGTAGTACCATGCTAGCCGTTTCCTATGGGATGAATCCGGAAAGGAAAGTTTTCTTCTTATTCAAGTTAGCTATAGCATCACCTAGTGTTTTCATATTTGCACCTGGACTCCATGCTTTATAAGCACAATCCTGATGGTCTTTTTCTCGTAATCCCCTTACGAAATGTGAGATTAGTTCGTCACTCACATTGTCCTCATCCATTACTAAGTTAGGCCTGGCCTTTCGTAATAGAATCTGGAGCTCTAAACCATATACTTGAACTGACTCACCTGGTTTCTGGACTCTTTTCCTATATTTCATCATCGGATCCTCAGATACTATACTTCCGAGATATGAGCTGCAGATTTCAACCGATTGAGTATAGGTTCCCCTACTCTTATACTGCTCCCGCCAATGGTCCCGACAATTCTGTGAGTACTGCTAGGTTCTCAACTAGGGTAAGTCCCACTGTTACTAGGGGTAGTATTATTATTCTGATCAGTACTAGGTGGGTCGTATTTCTGATTTTCCACACTATAGGTCTGATTACCCGGAATGGACTGACTGTCGCCTTCCGCCTGATCAGATATATCCCCTAGCTCCTCAGTGCCCCCTGGAGAGGCGTGGTCCAAACGGGTAGAGGACAGGACCTGACCCCTTGTGTCGATGTACTGATATTCACCATCCATGGTTAAGGTGGTATCCTTCTGACCTACACTCAACCGAACGTTCTTATCGCTACCAGGAACATACCTATCCCCCACAACATTCCGGGTAGCTTGGTCATTTACAAAGGGATCATATCCTTTCTTCAGAATGGGTTTGGGAGTGGAAGTGACCTGCATACTCACCTCTTCGTCATCCCGGGGGATACGGCTAAGGTCTGGAACGCTTCTCCTTCCTCTTCCTCTTCATTCAGGTCCTGATCCCCCTCATCAGAATCCTCAGACCCTTCCTGTAACATCCTTAATTTTGTGATTTCGTATATCAGATCGTCCTTTTCCTGATACAGTTCTCGATTGTTGTCCTGAATATTAGTAATCAATCGATCATTTTCCTGAATGTGTTGCTCTCGGAGGGCCACATGCTCCTTATGCTGCTTCTCTATGGTTTTCTTATTTTTCTCATAAACCTCATGTTTGGCCTCAACCTGTTTTTCCAGATCCGCAAGGCGAGTACTGGCTATATCCAGCCCAGCTCGATACTGGCCTAAAGTCTGATCTTGCTCACAAGTCTTTGTTTCCAATGTAGAAGCGACCAGACTTAATTGTAGTCTCGTATCCTCAACGTTTCTCTTGTACATTTCATATTCTGCTTTCTTACCCTGAATCCAAGCCTCAATTTCCTTGAGTCAAGCGCGATGGGTGTCCATCTTTTGCTCTATGGTTTCAGCGGTTCTTTCCAACAATCCTTTACTCTTCTTCAGATCTCCGATCTCATCCACGAGTTCGTCAATTTCCCTTTCTAACTCCTTTATCTTATTTTGCTTCCACTCACTCTTTTTTTTTCTGATATTCCAATAATTTCTCACCCCTGGACTTCTCCTGATCATTCCTACGCCTCCATTCTACATGGGCTAACCTTTCAGTTTCATAGCTGTTTCTCTCTTCCCGGTATCTGTCCAAGTTTACCATACTCATGGGAGCCGGTTGGCTGGATCCACCGGAATTAAAAACAGATTCGGAAAGTAGAGCCATACTCAACTGATTCAGAAATACTCCCTGGTTAGCCAAGGGCATAAGGTGGATTGAATCCTGTCGCCGCCCTTGTGGTTCGGTATTTGGGCCAAAAGAATAGGGCTGCCGAAGTTGCCATCTCTTAACAAGTCTGATGATCTTATGTTAGGTACCGTTTGGTTAGCCGGTACTATCGGATGGTCACCAACAGTGACATCCAACACCATTGTTGGAATCTCACTCTCGGAATCTGATCCTTCTGCCTCATTCCGAGATGGGTCCCTATAATCCTGATAGGCTGTACCCGAGGCCTCATGGTCTCCCGGGAACTCACCTTCCGGATACTGAATTCCTTCTTGTTCAGACAGGGCTGCGCACTTCCTAAAACCAGATCATGGTCACGGCACCAGTGTAATGGTTCTATCTTAGACCGGCTGTCTGTTTGTTCGGAAAGGATCACGAATACAAGAATGTCTGGTTTAGAAGGCAACAAGATTTATTCAGTATCCTACTATACAGTAAACTAAGGGTATTCCGAGTAGGTGTGTTATCATTCGGAAAGCTCTGTTTAGTGAGCACTGTTGAATTATTAGCTGCAGAATAGGTCAAAATGTAGGTAGGTACGCATGCAGGCCAATAGAAAAAAAATGGATTGGTCAAACCCATGTTTTTTTCATATCAGATTAAGGATAAAAGATGTATCTAAAGATATATGGTCGTTTTGGGCGATATGAATTATTGTAGGCGGGTTTTATCGGTGGTTGAGCTATAATAGATTATAGTGAGAAATGTTTTGGTGGTCCGAGACCATCAGACCTATTATTGTCAACATATGGTAATCATATGGGCCTGTGTCTCTTAATGAAACTGTACATCATGATTAAGAGCTTTTCGTTAGAAATATCAATTTCGCATTTTGTCAATACATGAAAACTTAGATCTATGCATATCTAATATTCTGACGAACTGTATTACAAACATGCCACCCTGGGAGCCCTGAGAAACACTCCTGTTGCAAGGGAAGTAGTATGAGGGAAACACAACTCCCAATACTTCCTACCCAATGCATCAATCAGCACTCCCCCAATTGGTCAAAGTGGCTGGAATGAGTACTCCCAGACTGTACTATTGATACAGTTGGGCGCCAGACTGGTCCAAATTAGGCAACTTTCCCCAAATTGCACATACATGCAGACCTAGGATAGCAGAGGGGAACAAGTGTTGTGTCCCATATTATGCACATGCTATGTGTCACGAAATAAATCTTTACTGCTGCCTTAATCAATTGTCTGA